>JAPDNY010000001.1:64004097-64014146 GCA_029375565.1 Gekko gecko | reverse complement strand
TGATCTCTCCAGTGTCAGTGTCAGGACCCTGGGCAGCAGACCAAAATAACTAGGGACAGGAAACACAAGATAAGCAGCAAAAAGTGTATCCTAGCAAGGGCATAGACTTCCCAATTTCCAGGAGGGGGCTGGGCCAGAAGCATTGCTGTGCTAGGTCCTTAAAAGAACTGAGGCCCAGTGACATCATAGGGAGGAGCCAGTGACATCACAGGCCATTGTCACTATGTATGGAGGCAGAGCCATGTGGGATTTAGGAAGGGGCTCTCCAGAAATTTAGGGGTGGCTGGGAACCCTTGGGAAACCCCCCTAGCCAGGCCCCAGTGGCTCAGAAACAAAGCACCACATGGGCAAAATCCTCTACATAAAACCCTGGAGAACCACTGCCAGTCTGAGTAGACAATGATGACACTGATGGATTGATGGCAGAGAGACCATGCTTTGTGTGCCAAAGGATAAAGGTTTAAACCAAGGAAGTCTAAGAGAACAGCTGTTGGAAGGGATCTTTCTCTGTCTGAGTCTCTGAGCTCATCTGCATCAGAGCAGACCATGCTGAAGTAGATGGACCAATGGCATGAAGACCAGTGTGGATTGAAGAGACCCATGTTCAGATCTACATTTTGCATGACGCTTACTTGGTGATACTGGGACAGTTAGATCTGAGTCCAGTAGCAGATTAGAGAGCAACAGGAGTTTCAGGGAATAAGCTTCCAAGAGTCAAAGCTCCTTTCATCAGGCTGGGTGATATTGCCATTGTTGTGAGGTCAATATAAGGGAAGGGAGACTGGAGGAAGGGTGGGATAAAGAGAGGACTGACAGATAACATGTGAACAGAGTCCATTGTGATGGAAGAGGAGTTTACAGAAAAAAAATAGCACCAACTGATGTGACCAAGAAAACAGATCTTCCCAAACTAAAACATCACAAATTATAGCCTGAACATGAACCTATATTGTAATGCATTAAGTAATGTAGCAGTGGTGACAAAACCTCTAGTGGACTTCCTGGACAGGCAGATGTATTCCGGGTTGCAACTGGCCAAACTGATCTGACTTTAGAGAGTTGGGACAAGAAGCAAGGCTTGAGGAAGGGGATGTAGATCCATGGTTATAGAAAAGAAGGAGGCTAGGACCTGAGAAAGCAAAGCAGTTCAAATGAAGCATGACCATAGAAAGTTGTACATAGTTGAGAGGAATTAGGAAGGAATGCAGATGCACAGTTGGTGTGAAGTACATTTTAGAAATTATAGAAACAGCATAGAAGTCTCTTAGATGGGGTTAGGTACAATGCTATTGCAAGGTCTGTGTGATATAATAGAGGAGGCAGTCCACAGAAACCTGCATTACATTTTCAGACTCTCTCTCTCTCTCTCTCTCTCTCTCTCTCTCTCTCTCTCTCTCTCTCTCTCTCTCTCTCTCTCTCTCTCTCTCTCTCATATATTTTAATTGTTTATCCTCTTCCTATAACAATTCCTAATCAGTCTAACAGAGACATCCTACTGAGGTCTATCCAAGGGGCTTACTCCCAGGGAAGTGTCCTCAGGATTGGACTATAAAAAGCTCTATTCAAAGCCTTAACCATGGAGCTTGCTAATACTTTCTCTTCTTTCAGTTCCTTAGATCAACTTGCTCAATCTCCCAGCAAACTCAAATCTTATTGGCTCTTGCAACTATGAGTGAATTATTATTATAGTTCTATCACATGGCTCTTTCCTAATGATTGTGGCTCCCAAGAATAGGCTGAAGATGATTGCCTGGGAAACACCCACACAGCACCATGCCATAGACCCAGATGACTCAGGTTAGCCTGATCTCATCAGATTTTGGAAGCTAAGCAGGGTCAGCTCTGACTAGTATTTGGATGGGAGACCTCCAAGGAATACCAGGGACGTGATGGAGAATCAGGCAATGGCAAATCATCTTTGAATGTCTCTTGCCTTGAAAACCCTACAGGGTTACCATGAGTTGGCTATGACTTGCTAGCACTTTCCATCACCACAGGGCAAGTGCACTTTGGGCAAGGCCTAATGTGTAACTACTGTCAGTAGCATGAGATGCACCCACAGCTCAGTTGGCTCTCATATCACTGCCATAACATACAAAATAGTAAAAAGCTCAGTAGCACTTTTAAGACTAACAAACTATATTGTAGCATAATTATTACTGTAGCACAAGGGTTTTCAGAAAGCCACACACTCTTTTCCAATCTCACTTCAGTGCCAGTTCCTGTCCTCAAACTCACAGAGAAACCCAAATACTCTCACTTTTGGTAGAATGACACCCCTCCCCTCCTCCACTTGGCTGTTGGGCATCCTATATGAAGCAGGGTGATTTGACAAATGCAAGCCAATGCCAGTGGTTTGCATGCACCAACTCACACAGCAGAACCAGAGCTTCCAATTTCAGCACTGGAGCTAGGGATGCCAGCCTACAGGTGGGACCTGGGGATCCCCTGGAATTACAGCTCATTTCCAGTCTACAGAGATCAGACAGAAAAGAGAGAGAGGGAGGGAGGGAGAGATGGAAAAGGAAGGCTGCAAAAGCATATTCTGGTGCCAAGGAATCCTCCTGCACACATGTGCACACACACTCCACCCCCACAAAGCTCCTACCCTGCCACACATTTTGTTAGTCTTGAAGAACAGAGAACAGCCAGAGGAACCCCTGGAGATACAAGAAAGAAACAAACAAAACCCTCTTCCAAATGACATGGAACCTGTGTGGAAATCCCCTTTGCAGCTCCCCTCTTTTTCCCCATCTCTCTTTCACTAAACGCTTCACCACAAAGCTTGCCAGGTCCCATCACTGGGTTTTGTGTGCATTCAAGCCTGGCTAGCAAAGGAAGGGGGGGGGAGAGAGAGCTGGACCCAGAAAAGGGCATCGTGGTTCCTCTTGAGACTCCAATTCATCTGAACAGCCAATGTCAGGGATGGCTCCCGAGGAATAACCCCCACGTGGAAGGGAACTGAAGGGGGGGGGGCCTGCACACCCTCTCCCAGAGAGTGGAGTTGCCAGCCAGCCAGGAGAAAGACACCCCATCTCTTGTATGGCGGTGCAGTGCATGTAAATAGGCAGGTGAGGCTTTCTCACAGCCTGGAGGGAGATCACATTTCCCCGACCAACTGGGCAGTTAAGGAGCCCACTGGAAAGACTGGGGGTGAAAGCTGGTGAGAAGCAGGGTGACTATAGAAGATGAGGGGCTCCCTGGCCAGCTGTTGGGCTTATATAATGAGGGGGGACCCTGCTCAGGATATTGCATCTGCCACCTCCAGGAGCCCTGTAAAGGGGTGGGGGGATCCAAAGGGCTGAACTCCCACACCAAACAGAGTTCCTCAACTTTGCCCCTCTTGTGACACCAGATTCAAGATCCCTCTTGAGTCAGGAAATTCACGTGGCCGCTGACTTGTGCCCAACTTTGCTCTTTCGCTCCCTCCTCCCTACCACTCTAGGACTCACAATTCCCCTGCATGGCTGCCCAGCCCACCCCTACCCCTGAAAATATCCCCCATCCCACCCTCACTGCCCCAGCCAGCTCCAGTCTTCACCTTTCTCTGCAGTCTGCCGGTGTGGGTAAGCAGCGAAGGTGAAGCCATGTGCAGCAGCCTCCAGACTCCACCTCCTCCAGGCTGAACTGAGGGCTGCTGGGAGCTGGGGGTGGGGCTTAGCTTCCAGAAAGCAAGCCCCCACCCTGTCTTCCTCCCAGTCCCAACCCATCTGACAGAAAGCAGAGGGAAAAAACCCTCCATTTTCAAAATGGGGTGGGGGACATGGGAGAGGGGGTAGCAAGCTTTGTCTGGTGCTGGTTGCCTCCAGGGGCGCCAGTTCAGGGAGTTCAGGGAGGGTGCCAACTCCCCAGCCCCCATGAAATTGATGCCTATGCATCCTAGAGATGAATATGCCAAGGATCAGAACTATCTAGGAATCCTCTCAGCTACTGACTGACTTGGCCTTGTTGTCCTTCTGAGTTTCTCAGTGTATTAGCAAAGAGAAGCAGGAGGCATGACACTCTTGCTGTCTATGCATCTGCACTAGCAGCAGGTCTTTTCAAAAAGCAACAAAAGACATGGTGGCTCTATAGAGATTCATGACCCAGAACCTGGAGTTCAGTCCCCCACTGGCTGAAGATCTAAGACTGCCAACAGGCCTGAGATAAAATATCCTGTACCTTATTATAGTGTGATATGTAGAAATGGGCAACTGAATCTTTTCAAGCCATGGAGGTAACTAATATCATGTGGTGAATAACATTTAAGGTAGGGATTAGTGGAACACCTTGGTTCTGCTTCACCAGGACTCTGAGATGAAATATGGCATACAGAATAGTTTCGGTCTGTGTATATGCAAGGAAGCCTAGTATGACTAGAACTCTCTGCAACAATTTCTAAGCATTCCAAACAACTTTGTGAAATTAAGTTGCTATCTAGGGGACACTACTCAACCAAAGTGAGTACCTGGCTCCATCTGGGAGATGATAGACCTTCAAGTCTGAGATGTAGCAGATGAACCCTCCCAAGATGCCAACACAAAGGTTCCATGTCAGTTGTACCTTCTGGGCACCTGATTCCTAATGATGATGTGTGGGTATGTTGCAAGGAGTCTCACCGCACCCAGCCTCCGGCCCTTCCTTGCTCATCTAACCCTCCTTGCTCACCTTTTCAAGTCTGACCATATTTATTTAATTTCTGTGTGAGACAAGATTATTTGCCCATCTCTAGTTGTAAACATGAGAGTCATGAGTACAGCGTGGCTTTTTTAGGTAATCAACATTTCTAGCTTGTGCTAGGTTGGCATCCTTGTGTGCTGCAACAGGCAGCTGCTACAAATGCTTCCAAGTTTGTAGGAAACACAAGATTCCAAACAAGCATGTTAACTTCAGTGTGGTCTTTCTCACAGCTTCAAGTCCAGTTGACGCATAATCTGCTGAGCACAATCATTTAGTGTTTCTGCTTCTTAATGAATCAATAAAAATGCTTTACTCCAGCTCTGCTTAATACCACTACCGTTTAATTGAAGTCTGTGTGCTGTTTGGTTATTGAATTTACACTTCTTTATTAAAGGACTGAGTTACTGCTTTGCCTCCCGCTAGTTCAGAGACAAATGTAGATCTGTGTTTCAGTACTTCTACTCTGGCCCTTAGGAAAAAGCACTGAGCACAAGTCAAATGATTTCTCCCCTCCCAGACTGGGTTTTTAAAATGTCATTGTTCAAACTGTTCCCTTTCTTCCCCTCACATCCATCTGCCATCCCATCTCTTCTCAAAGTTTAATTTCTTTAATGGGTTTGAAAAGTTTTTTAAATGGAATTTTATTTTGCAAGCCATCTTGAAGATCCAGATCAAAAAGCAGGGTATACATGAAAGGAAAACCAGTGTTGCATAAGGGTGAAAAAGCACAGCTACTAAACAAGAAGTCCCAGCTTCAAGACTGGTCTCTGGTAAGAATTTGGCATGGGACCAGCTGCTCTTTCTGAACCTCTGCTTCCCCCTCTGCTAACTGGGGATAATACTTGTGATGTACCTTATGGTAAGGAATACAATCAAATAATGTGTGTGAATCACTTTGAACACTTGAAAAGGCTCCCCATTGCTTATAGACTAGTTAGGAAAATATCATGCAGGCCAAGCTCATTGACAGAAAGCTATCCTAGCACCCTAGCTTAGAGACTTCAGGAGCAACAGCAGCTGAAATGTCAGGATGATGGAGAACATTGCCGTCTCTAGAAGCCAGCTCAATCCCATCTCAGAATTTTATTATTTCCTTTTCTCATTAATTCTCTATATATTTTGTGCTCGTGCATGTGTGTTCTCTTTGTATAATTATTACTCCTGTTTGGCGCTCCCTATTAGATTTTGTGATGGACTTTTAAGTGTCATTAGCTGCAGGTCTGGCTAAAAATAAAAGCAGGATGTAAAAAATAAATACAAGACTACCGGTACAATCTTCCCCTGATTTTTACTAGCTCTGGGAAGGGGAGAATTAGTGGAAATGGAGGCAAGGTGGGATAGGATCAGGGGAGTGGCCAGTGTAGTTGCAGTCCAAAACTCTGTCAGAGAATGATCCTGCCTGTTCCGCGTACAAAATGGGGGTGTGAACTTTAAGAAAAAGCTCACTGAATTCAGTGGAAATTCAAGTATCCTTGTTCTGCTGAAGAATATGATTTCAGTGCAGTCCAGTACCAGAAGTTTATAAGCCCCAGTGAAGGAATACAACTCACATGTGGAGAAGTCAAATAGCCCAGGACTATGCTATTCCCCCCCCCCGCCCCCAAATATACAAATTGTTTGGTGACAGAGAGCTTGGTGAAAGATTAGGACCCTCTGGGCAAAGGAAGCATTTTGTGCCCAAAGAATGCATAGACAGGGTTACAAAGGAAGAAGGACTGGCAGATGGATACTGCTTGTATTTGCATGCCCCAATAGGTGCTTTACTTCCAGGATTCCACACAAAAGCAGTTGACAGGAACCACTGTTGCAACAGAGACTAGAAAAGCCATGTTCTCATCTTACTCCCCTCTTAACCCCCCCCCAAAGTAAGCAAAAGAAAAGGAGAACTATTTTAACGGTTCTGAAATCCTGAAATTAGGACCCCCACCAATATAGATATAATATAGACCTCCCTTATAGGACTGTTGTGATTATCCATTAGAAGGAAAAACCCTTTGAAAATTCTGAAGGGCAACATCAATACTTTCTTTTGTTATAAGATGCAACACAGATGCTTGTGGCTAATGGGAAGGATAATTTCAAATGTTGATTCAAATAACCAGCCAAATTTTTGGCTTCAGGTCTCTCATCATCACTATATTTGTCCTTTAAACTTAAGCAACCTTTATATATAGATAGAACAGCATTTCCCTAAGGGCAGGAAAACAGCAGCCTTGCTGTCCCTTTGCAGAGGGCATCGTGACTAGCACACACGCTAAGCTATAATGGCACATTCCTTCTAAAGCATCATCCTCCCCATAAATAGAATATGTAACAAAGAGAAGCACTGGAGACAGTGATTTGGTTGCACACCAAGATCAGCTTTACAGTGTTACAAGAACCCTCAACCATTCTCTTTCCTGAAACAGTGGCAACACCTAAGGCTCTCAGTAAGGCTCCAAATAACAAATTGTGTCACAGAACTTGGACAAACAGAAGACTTATACAAATAATGAATTGGAAGTCAAAGTTATTGCCCATCAGTGGATGGGGAGTATGATTTTCTCCAGTTACCTCCCAGTAATTCAACAATCCCACCAGGCTGCTGCTGAAGAGAAGAATCAATAAACATAACACACACACACACTTCCACTAGTCAAAGTGGCTTGTGCATGTGGGAAATGACCTTGGATCCAGTCCAGAGGTGTGCCTTTGGGTGTGGATTTACCACAGAGTTTCCAGTAATTCCTAGAGCAATTTGAGCACCCCTCATGTCCCCCCATTTCTCATCAGGTGCCAGCCATAGGCCAGCAACCCTAGCTGTAGCAGAAATAAACAGGAGACTTGTAGCATTTTAAAGATGGCCAAGTTTTTATTCTAGTGTAAGCTTTTATGAACTAGATAGAGCCTCCTGTCCCCAAACTCAGGTTCTGATACCTGATTAAGGTATACTTAAAGGAATCTTCATTTGAAATCATAGTTCTGATTATTGGGCCACAGATATTGCATTTTTGTTGTTGTTTAGTTGCACAGTCAAGTCCAACTCTTCGAGACCCCATGGACCACACCACACCAGGCCCTCCTGTTTTCTACCATCAGGGAACAACATCTCTATTGTGCAACTGTTTTGTAAATTCATTAACCTTTTTAAGGTATCCTGTTAGGGCCAGAATTCATTGTTATGCAGCAGAATCTTTCCCCCGTAAAATGCTCTTGTTTCAATGTAAAAAATGTACCGATCTGCCTAAAAACTCAAAAGTGTTGTTGTATTTCCTTATTAATCAATGTCTACATACATTTGTTCAAGTGATTTTATTCTTTAAGTGTCAAAGGTTGAACATGCGGTAAACATGGTTACTATATTTTTTGTATACAGGCATATCCACTCTAAGTACACAGGACAGTGTGATTATTATTTACAAAAGCTATTAAAATAGCTTCGGACTCGGACTATGGTAAGGCTGGAGTTCTGTGATATGAGGTTAGAGTTCTGTGACTAGAACTCAAGATGTGTTATTTGGTCTTCAAAAGCAGCCGTAAGAAAGGAGAGAGCCATAAGGATTGAAGCCAAAGTGGATCCTGGCAGATATGCACCCGATTATTAAAGAGAAACATGTAAATGGTAGAATTCATAGACTCATAGAGTTGGAAGGGTACTCCAAGGTTATCTAGTCCAACCTCCTGCACAATGCAGGGAATTCATAAATGCCACCTCCTACACCCCCAGTGACCCTTGCTCCATGCTCAGAAGATGGCAAAAATACCTCCAGGATCCCTGGCCAAACTGGCCTGGAGAAAAATTGCTTCATGGCCCTAAAGTGGCAATCAGCATTTCCCTGAGCATGTAAAAAATGGCCATGAGGGGGGTTTCGTTTTTGGCGTCGCGAATGGCGGCCGCTTCTCGGGACGCTCCCGGAGGCGGTTAGCCCACGCGCAGTCAAAGGGGGGGTCTTCGCTTATGCGAAAGACCCTAGTGAGCCTTAGGTTAAGGCTCCGAACCGGGGGCGCTTGGGGAGTAGCCTCTTTACCGGCAGACAGCCGGGAAATTGAGGCTTTCCCCCTGCCCCAATCGGCCCCGCTGCGGCGTGCCCGTAATGGGACTTAGCGGCGCCACCGAATTCCAGGAGTGAAAACAGCGCTATGGTTCAACATAAAAAGAAGAAGTAGCATCGAATTGTGAGTTGAAGATCTATTTTGAAGTGTAAATCGGAGCCCCCTATATGCGGATAAGCGTTGGGAGGAGGGAGGAGTCCCCACCCCCCTCGAGAAGCAAGTTATATAAAGGGAGCGCGAAGGGGGCAGAAAAGAAAACAAAGTGTTGGTGAAAGTACCGTTGGGGCTGCATAGAAGAATGTGATCATCTTAGCTTCCTGGGGGATGCGGCACGAACTTTTTAAAAGTAAACAAAAAAACAAAATGTCGATAATGGAAAAAGCCCTGCTGCTACCGGAAGAGAAGAGAGGAGGGACTTCCGGTCCAGACAGCCCCCCCAAGAACTTGCTGTCAATCAACAGAAAAAGGAGATGCTGTGCCCCCTGCTGGAACAATTGCAGAAGATCAACCAAACTTTGTTTAAAATGGAAAGTGTTCTCATCAGCCGACAGAAACAGATACTGGAAACAACTAGTAGGTTGAAGGAGATTGAACAGAAATCGAATTTGATTCCAGGTTTCCAGGGCGCTAAAGAGGAAGAGAAAGAAGATCTCGGATTTACCTTGACAAATGTCTTGGCACCCCTAACTGGCAGTGAAGCGATAAAGTTAAAAGAAGAGGGGGATAAGGCTCCCAAAGCCTACTCCGCCTTTATAAAAAGAAGTACTCTGCCAGTAGAAGGGGATGTCGAACATAGCAGGCGACAGACGAGAGATCTAATTTCATCTGAAGAGTTTGTGGAGCCCTGGAAGCTTGAAGGCCAGATGATTAAGAAAAAAAGAAAAGAAAGAAGACGGATTCCATCTTTAAAACACGGAAACGCCTGAAGAGACACACCAGCAGGAAAGAGGCAGCACCTAAAATTGGGATAAGTGCAGAAGACAGCAGCCTGGGGAGGGTGATGGAACGGAAGACTTCAAAGTTAAAATGGACTTAATCCATAACTGGAAGAAAATTAAGAAGAAGATACTTTGAGGACTGTTCGTGTTGCATCTGGAAGGAGCTGTTTAATTACTAACCCCAATGGACTTTACTAACTGTATTAACAGAGTGACTTTGGACTTTGAATTAGTTAAAAAGAAGATCTTCTAACCATGATTGATGCCAAAACTTGGTATTGGTTATTAACCTAAACTAACCCTCACTAACAGAAAAAATTTCACTCCACTCTTTTCTTTCTCCATCTGTCTACCCTTCCCTTTTCTTATAAAAAGAATAAAATTCTCTCTTCTTTAAGAGAGTTTTACAAAAAAAAAAAA
>JAPDNY010000001.1:63982193-64003997 GCA_029375565.1 Gekko gecko | reverse complement strand
AAGGGCTCCAGGGGAGATCCAGGAAATTACAGGCCAGTCAGTCTGACATCGATACCGGGTAAATTGGTGGAAACTGTTATTAAGGAAAGAATTAGTAGGCACATTGATGAACAAAAACTATTGAGGCAGACTCAGCATGGGTTCTGTAAAGGAAGATCTTGTCTCACTAACCTGTTAGTGTTTTTGAGGAAGTGAACAAACATGTGGACAAGGGGGACCCAATAGATATTATTTACCTTGACTTCCGGAAAGCTTTTGATACAGTTCCTCATCAAAGGCTCCTAAGTAAGCTCAATAGTCATGGGATAAAAGGACAAGTCCTCTTGTGGATCAAAAACTGGCTTATAAATAGGAAACAGAGAGTGAGTATAAATGGGAAACTTTCTCAGTGGAGGGTGGTAAGCAGTGGGGTACCACAGGGATCAGTACTCGGTCCGATGCTTTTAACTTGTTTATTAACGATTTGGAATTGGGAGTAAGCAGTGATGTGGCTAAATTTGCAGATGACACGAAGTTGTTCAGGGTGGTGAAAACCAGGGAGGATTGTGAGGCACTCCAAAGGGATCTGTTGAGGATGGGTGAGTGGGCGTCAACGTGGCAAATGGGGTTCAATGTGGCCAAGTGCAAAGTGATGCACATTGGAGCCAAAAATCCTAAATATAAATACACATTGATGGGGTCTGATCTGGCAGAGACTGACCAAGAGAGAGATCTTGGAGTCGTAGTGGATAACTCGCTGAAAATGTCTACACAATGTGTAGCTGCAATAAAGAAGGCCAACGCTATGCTGGGGATTATTAGGAAGGGAATTGATAACAAATCAGCCAGTATCATCATGCCCCTGTATAAATCATTGGTGCGACCTCATTTGGAATACTGTGTACAGTTCTGGTCACCACATCTCAAAAAGGATATTATAGCATTGGAAAAAGTGCAGAGAAGGGCAACTAGAATGATAAAAGGGTTGGAACACCTTCCCTATGAAGAAAGGTTAAAATGCTTGGGGCTCTTTAGCTTGGAGAAACGACGGCTGAGGGGTGACATGATCGAGGTTTATAAGATTATGAATGGGATTGAGCAGGTTGAGAAAGAAGTACTTTTCTCCCTTTCTCACAATACAAGAACTCGTGGGCACTCTATGAAATTGCTGAGCAGTCGGGTTAAAACAGATAAAAGGAAATACTTCTTCACCCAAAGAGTGATTAACATATGGAATTCACTGCCACAGGAGGTTGTGGCAGCTGCAAGCATGGACAGTTTCAAGAGGAAATTAGATAAACATATGGAGCAGAAGTCCACCAGTGGCTATTAGCCACAGGGTATGGATGGGAACTCTCAGTCTGGGGCAGGTGATGCACTCTATTCTTGGTGCTGGAGGGGGCAGCAGTGGGAGGGCTTCTGGTGCCCTGGCCCCACTGCTGGACCTCCGGATGGCACCTGGTATATTTTGGCCGCTGTGTGACAGAGTGTTGGACTAGATGGGCCATTGGCCTGATTCAACATTGGCTTCTCTTATGTTCTTATGTTCTTATGTTCTTATTGGTTGAAGGAATTCTAATGGAGAAGATTGTAGTGTAAGAAATTAAGTGAGACATACGTACTCTTTTTGTCTCTACTGAAGGACCTCTCTCTAGACCACATTGGTGGTTCTGCCTTCAGGTGCTAGGATCACCAGGCTGCTTGTTGAACTCACTCTGGAGCAGGCCACATAGAACTGTCCATTTAAGAAGCACTCGTCTGTTAAGTCAACTCCTGCCACCTTCCACAAAAGTGATGGCCTCTCTACTTGTGATCCTGGATTGTTTTGCTCATATGGAGACTGTGTTGTTTGGAGCACCTCAGGGTGATCTTGCTGTTACTTGGCCTGTGCAGCTCAGTGCATTGCAGGAGTACTATGTGCAAATGTCTTTGCCACATTCCTAAGTTGCCTCCTCCTTGCAGTGTTGGTGTATCTGGCTCAACTTTTGCCAGGAGCTTTCTTGGGGGCAGTAACAGGTGAGAGGTGTGAGAGTGAGTTGGTGTGAGGGAGTAGTGATGTGGTGGACATTTCTTCAGGTTCATGAGGGAGGCATGCATCAAAATGTCTCCTAGAAATGTCCTTTACTATCTCCCCATAAACATTCATACCTTGACCCTGCTCCTACACTTGACAGACACTGGCCTGTCTGGTGTTGGGGGGATTGTATTTAAAGGCATCGGGGAGGCTGGGCCAGGAGCAGTGCTAAGGCAATCCTGCTGAGCAAACCTCCCCGGCAGCTGTAAGCATCCCACCTCCTCTCCTACACATGACAGGCAGCTGCCTGTCCAGTGTAAGATCGGGAGGGGGGAGGAGTATTAGAAGCCACTGTGGAGGCAGGGCTGGTAGGATCACTAAGGTGTTACAGCTGGAGTAGGCTCCCTCGTGGCTTTAAGCACCCTGCAACCATTGCTGCACCTGACAGACAACCGCCTGTTAGGTGTAGGAGGTGGGGGAGTATGTTGGAAGCCATCAGAGAGGCTGGGCCAGCAGCATCACTAAGGTGATCCTGCTGGGGCAGCATCCCTGTTGGATTAAATTACCCTGGTCCTGCTCCTACACCTGACAGACACCAAACTGTCTGGTGTTGGGGGGGATTTTATTTAAAGGCATCAGGGAGGCTGGGCCAGCAGCAGTGCCAAGGCAATCCTGCTGAGCAAACTTCCCTGGTGGCTGTAAGCATCCCACCTCCTCCCCTACACCTGACAGGCAGCTGCCTGTCAGGTGTAGAGAGGAGGAATATTAGAAGACATGGTGGAGGCGGGACTGGCAGGATCACTAAGGCATTACAAGTGGGGCGGGCTCCCTCGTGGCTTTAAGCACCCTGAAACCACTGCTGCACCTGACAGACAACTGCATGTTAGGTGTAGGAGATGGGAGGAGTGTGTTGGAAGCCATCCCACTTCCTCTCCTACACCTTTTTTATTATTTTTTTTTATATAAACTCTCCTAAAAGGAGAGGTATTTATTCTTTTCATATAAGAAAAAAGGAAGGTATATAGATGGGTTAAGAAAAGGATGTGAGTGAGTATTCTGTTAAAGAGGGTTAGTTTTAGTTAATTAAAATATCTTTTTGACATCCACCGTGGTTGAAGAGTCTTTTTTTTTTTAAGTTTAACAAAATTCAAAGAAAAAAAAGAAAATCTCTGTTAATAAGGTTAGTAATGTCCTTTGGGGTTAATGATTAATCAGTTCCATTCCGACGCTTCGTGAACAATTATTTCTTGGGCAGTCTTTTCTTAGTATCTCTTAGGGTATATGATGGGCCCACTTTGGCTTTCACAGCTCCCGCTCCGGCACCTCCATCCTCAGGGCCGCTGTCTTCATCGCTACTTGATTCTGTCCAAGTTGCAAGTGCTGCCTCTTCCTCCGTGCTGGCATGTCTCTTCAGAAATTCTTGTGCTTTGAAGATGGAGTCAATCTTCTCTCTTTTATCCTTAAATTTAAACTCCAGTCCTTCAGATAATCTCCATTTGTAAATCACCTGATTTCTTTGCAGAAAAGTGGTCAGTCCTTTGTATTCTTTCCTTTTCATTCAAATTTCATAAGGCACATCTTTAAGTGTTCTTACAGTCTGCTCCCCAATCTTCAAGGGCACCGCTGAAACTGCACGCAGAATCTGATCTCTCGTACTCTGCTTAGTGAACTTGACAACCACCTCCGCTGGCAGATTATTTTTCTTTGTAAAGGTGGAATAGGCTCTGTACGCCAAATCCATCTCTTCTTTTAAATCTCGCTCTTCTCTGCCAGTTACGGGTGCCAAGGCATGCACTAGTGTCGATCTGAGATCTTCTTTCTCTTCCTCTTTAATGCCCTGGAAGCGAAGGGTCAGATTCGATTTTTCCATCTGCAACCTTAAGATTCTTTTCTCTTGTTCATCCTGGTATTTTTCTAGTTTGTTGACCCTTTTCTTTATTTTCCTGGTATCTTCCGTCGAGACCAGACATTTTTGTGCGATCTCCTCCATCTTCTTAGACGTTTCTGTTAACTGTTTCTGTTGACTGTTGAGAACACCTTGCATGCTTATTAATGTTTCATTGATTTTCTGCATTTGATCCAGCAGGGGGTGCAGTGGCTCGCCTTTCTGTTGATTGACAGCAGGCTCTGAAGGAAAGTTGCCCGGACCGGAAGTCCCTCCTCCCTTCTTTTCCGGTTTAAGTGGGACCTTTTTCATTGCCGACATATTTTCAGTTTGTTTACTTTTTCCAAGTTCACGTCGCGTCCCTCAGGGAACTCGTTGAATTTCCGTTTCAATAAAACCCCAAAGGTACAGTCACTAGCCTTTCTTTCCTTTCACCCCCTTAGCTTTCCTTTTATAGATCTCGCTTCTCGATGAGGGGGGGGGAAGCCGCCCCTCCTCCCTCCGCTTGCACGCTCGTCGGGGGAATCGGTTTTGCGCTTTAATTCAGACCTTCAACTCACGGTTTGATGACAGTTCTTCTTTTTATATTATTTCATATCGCTTTGCCTCACTCCTGGAAATCGGTGGCGTTGCTAAGTCCCATGAGGGACACACTACGCGGCGGGGCTGATTGGGGCGGGGAGAAAGCCTCAATTTCCCGGCTGTCTGCTGGCAAAGAGGCTACTCCCCAAGCGCCCCCGGTTCGGAGCCTTTGCCTAAGGCTCCCTAGGGTCAATCGCATAAGTGAAGACCCCCCCAACCGCGCGCGGGCTAGCCTCCTTCGGGAGCATCCAGAAAGGTGGCTGCCATTCGCTCCGCCGAAACCGAAACTCCACTTCCTCTCCTACACCTGACAGGCAGTTGTCTGTCCAGTGAAGGAGGGGAGGAGGCAGGAATATTAGAAGCCACGGTGGAGGCAGAGCTGCACCTGACAGACAACTGCCTGTTAGGTGTAGGAGGTGTGTGTGTGTGTTGGAAGCCATCCCACCTCCTCTCCTACACCTGACAGGCAGCTGCCTGTCCAGTGTAGGAGGGGGAGGGGGAGGAGTATTAGAAGCCACTGTGGAGGTGGTGCTGCACCTGACAGACAACCGCCTGTTATGTGTAGAAAGTGGGGGAGTGTTTTGGGAGCCATCAGAGAGGCTGGGCCAGCAGCTTTGCTTCACCTCACAGGTTGTTCGCCACTCCTGATATCCTCAGCTGTCATTTGCTCTCTGCAGTTCCCTGTAACTGTTTTTTTTTTTTTTTACCTCAGAACACTGAGATCTACAGCTGACCAATCAGAGAGTGAGAGGTGCAGGAGGCAGCTGCCTGGCAGCTGCATAGGAATCAATGGGGGAGCACATTTTACCCCTTTTGACCCACTTAGGGGGCAAATTTCTAAAAATCCCTTCTTAGCAAGCACCTACACCATGGTAGGAGTTCTCTCCCCGAATTAGGTGTCTCTAGGTCCAGTGGTTTGGCCTGGGCATTGATTTTATGGTGAGGGGACTTTCTTTTATATTATAGACTAGGGAGCAAAGCCCATTGTGTTGGAAGACAATGGGCCCTAGAAAGGAAGGGAGGGAGGTGGAAGGGAGAGATGGTTGGAGGAAGGAAGGAAGGAAGGAAGGAAGGAAGGAAGGAAGGAAGGAAGGAAGGAAGGAAGGAAGGAAGGAAGGAAGGAAGTAGGGGGAAGAGTGAAAGAAAGGAGAGAGGAAGAAAGGAAAAGAGGGAAAGGAAGGGAAGTAGGCAGTGTGTGGGGGAAAAGGGCTTCTCTGGGCCTACTGCCCCCATAGAAAGGCCCAGAGATGATGTGTGGGGGACAGAAAATGGTTTCTCTGGTCCTACTGCCCCCATAGAAGGCCCAGGGGATGGCGTGTGGGGGATGGAAAAGTCCTTCTCTGGGCCTACTGCCCCCATAGAAGGCCCAGGGGATGGCGTGTGGGGGATGGAAAAGGCCTTCTCTGGGCCTACTGCCCCCATAGAAGGCCCAGGGGATGGCATGTGGGGGACGGAAAAGGCCTAGTGGCCCATAGAAAGCCCAGGGGATGGCATGTGGGGGGACGGAAAAGGCCTTCTCTGGGCCTAGTGCCCCATAGAAGGCCCAGGGGATGGGCGTGTGGGGGCGGAAAAGGGCTTCTCTGGGCCTAGTGCCCCATAGGAGGCCCAGGGGATGGCATGTGGGGGACGGAAAAGGCCTTCTCTGGGCCTAGTGCCCCATAGAAGGCCCGGGGGATGGCATGTGGGGGGACGAAAAGGCCTTCTCTGGGCCTAGTGCCCCATAGAAGACCTGGGGGATGGCGTGTGGGGGCGGAAAAGGCCTTCTCTGGGCCTAGTACCCCATAGAAGGCCCGGGGGATGGCATGTGGGGGCGGAACAGGCCTTCTCTGGGCCTAGTGCCCCATAGAAGGCCCAGGGGATGGCGTGTGGGGGAGGAAAAGGCCTTCTCTGGACCTAGTGCCCCATAGAAGGCCCAGGGGATGGCGTGTGGGGGCGGAAAAGGCCTTCTCTGGGCCTAGTGCCCCATAGAAGGCCCGGGGGATGGCATGTGGGGGAGGAAAAGGCCTTCTCTGGGCCTAGTGCCCCATAGAAGACCTAGGGGATGGTGTGTGGGGGCGGAAAAGGCCTTCTCGGGCCTACTACCCCATAGAAGGCCCAGGGGATGTCGTGTGGGGGCGGAAGAGGCCTTCTCTGGGCCTAGTGCCCCATAGAAGGCCCAGGGGATGGCGTGCGGTGGGCGGAAAAGGCCTTCTCTGGGCCTAGTGCCCCATAGAAGGCCCAGGGGATGGCATGCGGGGGGACGGAAAAGGCCTTCTCTGGGCCTAGTCCCCTCATAGAAGGCCCGGGGGATGGCGTGTGGGGGCGAGAAAGAGGCCTTCTCTGGGCCTAGTGCCCCATAGAAGGCCCGGGGGATGGCGTGTGGGGAGGAAAAGGCCTTCTCTGGGCCTAGTACCCCACAGAAGGCCCGGGGGATAGCATGTGGGGGGGACGGAAAAGGCCTTCTCTGGGCCTAGTGCCCCATAGAAGGCCCAGGGGATGGCGTGTGGGGGGAGGAAAAGGCCTTCTCTGGACCTAGTGCCCCATAGAAGGCCCGGGGGATGGCGTGTGGGGGCGGAAAAGGCCTTCTCTGGGCCTAGTGCCCCATAGAAGGCCCGGGGGATGGCATGTGGGGGAGGAAAAGGCCTTCTCTGGGCCTAGTGCCCCATAGAAGACCTGGGGGATGGCGTGTGGGGGCGGAAAAGGCCTTCTCTGGGCCTAGTACCCCATAGAAGGCCCGGGGATGGCGTGTGGGGGCGGAACAGGCCTTCTCTGGGCCTAGTGCCCCATAGAAGGCCCAGGGGATGGCGTGTGGGGGAGGAAAAGGCCTTCTCTGGACCTAGTGCCCCATAGAAGGCCCGGGGGATGGCGTGTGGGGGCGGAAAAGGCCTTCTCTGGGCCTAGTGCCCCATAGAAGGCCCGGGGGATGGCATGTGGGGAGGAAAAGGCCTTCTCTGGGCCTAGTGCCCCATAGAAGACCCAGGGGATGGCGTGTGGGGGCGGAAAAGGCCTTCTCTGGGCCTACTACCCCATAGAAGGCCCAGGGGATGTCGTGTGGGGGCGGAAGAGGCCTTCTCTGGGCCTAGTGCCCCATAGAAGGCCCAGGGGATGGCGTGCGGTGGGCGGAAAAGGCCTTCTCTGGGCCTACTGCCCCCATAGAAGGCCCAGGGGATGGCGTGTGGGGGATGGAAAAGGCCTTCTCTGGGCCTACTGCCCCCATAGAAGGCCCAGGGGATGGCATGTGGGGACGGAAAAGGCCTAGTGGCCCATAGAAAGCCCAGGGGATGGCATGTGGGGGGACGGAAAAGGCCTTCTCTGGGCCTAGTGCCCCATAGAAGGCCCAGGGGATGGCGTGTGGGGGCGGAAAAGGGCTTCTCTGGGCCTAGTGCCCCATAGGAGGCCCAGGGGATGGCATGTGGGGGACGGAAAAGGCCTTCTCTGGGCCTAGTGCCCCATAGAAGGCCCGGGGGATGGCATGTGGGGGAGAAAAGGCCTTCTCTGGGCCTAGTGCCCCATAGAAGACCTGGGGGATGGCGTGTGGGAGCGGAAAAGGCCTTCTCTGGGCCTAGTACCCCATAGAAGGCCCGGGGGATGGCATGTGGGGGCGGAACAGGCCTTCTCTGGGCCTAGTGCCCCATAGAAGGCCCAGGGGATGGCGTGTGGGGGAGGAAAAGGCCTTCTCTGGACCTAGTGCCCCATAGAAGGCCCAGGGGATGGCGTGTGGGGGCGAAGAGGCCTTCTCTGGGCCTAGTGCCCCATAGAAGGCCCGGGGGATGGCATGTGGGGGAGGAAAAGGCCTTCTCTGGGCCTAGTGCCCCATAGAAGACCTAGGGGATGGTGTGTGGGGGCGGGAAAAGGCCTTCTCTGGGCCTACTACCCCATAGAAGGCCCAGGGGATGTCGTGTGGGGGGCGGAAGAGGCCTTCTCTGGGCCTAGTGCCCCATAGAAGGCCCAGGGGATGGCGTGCGGTGGGCGGAAAAGGCCTTCTCTGGGCCTAGTGCCCCATAGAAGGCCCAGGGGATGGCATGCGGGGGACGGAAAAGGCCTTCTCTGGGCCTAGTCCCCTCATAGAAGGCCCGGGGGATGGCGTGTGGGGGCGGAAAAGGCCTTCTCTGGGCCTAGTGCCCCATAGAAGGCCCGGGGGATGGCGTGTGGGGGGAGGAAAAGGCCTTCTCTGGGCCTAGTACCCCATAGAAGGCCCGGGGGATAGCATGTGGGGGGACGGAAAAGGCCTTCTCTGGGCCTAGTGCCCCATAGAAGGCCCAGGGGATGGCGTGTGGGGGAGGAAAAGGCCTTCTCTGGACCTAGTGCCCCATAGAAGGCCCGGGGGATGGCGTGTGGGGGCGGAAAAGGCCTTCTCTGGGCCTAGTGCCCCATAGAAGGCCCGGGGGATGGCATGTGGGGAGAGGAAAAGGCCTTCTCTGGGCCTAGTGCCCCATAGAAGACCTGGGGGATGGCGTGTGGGGGCGGAAAAGGCCTTCTCTGGGCCTAGTACCCCATAGAAGGCCCGGGGGATGGCGTGTGGGGGCGGAACAGGCCTTCTCTGGGCCTAGTGCCCCATAGAAGGCCCAGGGGATGGCGTGTGGGGGAGGAAAAGGCCTTCTCTGGACCTAGTGCCCCATAGAAGGCCCGGGGATGGCGTGTGGGGGCGGAAAAGGCCTTCTCTGGGCCTAGTGCCCCATAGAAGGCCCGGGGATGGCATGTGGGGAGGGAAAAGGCCTTCTCTGGGCCTAGTGCCCCATAGAAGGCCCAGGGGATGGCATGCGGGGGGACGGAAAAGGCCTAGTGCCCCATAGAAGGCCCAGGGGATGGCGTGCGGTGGGCGGAAAAGGCCTTCTCTGGGCCTAGTGCCCCATAGAAGGCCCAGGGGATGGCATGCGGGGGGACGGAAAAGGCCTAGTGCCCCATAGAAAGCCCAGGGGATGGCATGTGGGGGGACGGAAAAGGCCTTCTCTGGGCCTAGTGCCCCATAGAAGGCCCAGGGGATGGCGTGTGGGGGGCAGAAAAGGGCTTCTCTGGGCCTAGTGTCCCATAGGAGGCCCAGGGGATGGCATGTGGGGGACGGAAAAGGCCTTCTCTGGGCCTACTGCCCCCATAGGAGGCCCAGGGGATGGCGTGCGGTGGGCGGAAAAGGCCTTCTCTGGGCCTAGTGCCCCCATAGAAGGCCCAGAGATGATGTGTGGGGGACAAAAAATGGTTTCTCTGGTCCTACTGCCCCCATAGAAGGCCCAGGGGATGGCGTGTGGGGGATGGAAAAGTCCTTCTCTGGGCCTACTGCCCCCATAGAAGGCCCAGGGGATGGTGTGTGGGGGATGGAAAAGGCCTTCTCTGGGCCTACTGCCCCCATAGAAGGCCCAGGGGATGGCATGTGGGGGACGGAAAAGGCCTTCTCTGGGCCTAGTGCCCCATAGAAGGCCCAGGGGATGGCGTGTGGGGGGCGGAAAAGGGCTTCTCTGGGCCTAGTGCCCCATAGGAGGCCCAGGGGATGGCATGTGGGGGACGGAAAAGGCCTCCTCTGGGCCTACTGCCCCCATAGGAGGCCCAGGGGATGGCATGCGGGGGACGGAAAAGGCCTTCTCTGGGCCTAGTCCCCTCATAGAAGGCCCGGGGGATGGCGTGTGGGGGCGGAAAAGGCCTTCTCTGGGCCTAGTGCCCCATAGAAGGCCCGGGGGATGGCGTGTGGGGGAGGAAAAGGCCTTCTCTGGGCCTAGTACCCCATAGAAGGCCCGGGGGATAGCATGTGGGGGGGACGGAAAAGGCCTTCTCTGGGCCTAGTGCCCCATAGAAGGCCCAGGGGATGGCGTGTGGGGGAGGAAAAGGCCTTCTCTGGACCTAGTGCCCTATAGAAGGCCCGGGGGATGGCGTGTGGGGGCGGAAAAGGCCTTCTCTGGGCCTAGTGCCCCATAGAAGGCCCGGGGGATGGCATGTGGGGGAGGAAAAGGCCTTCTCTGGGCCTAGTGCCCCATAGAAGACCTGGGGGATGGCGTGTGGGGGCGGAAAAGGCCTTCTCTGGGCCTAGTACCCCATAGAAGGCCCGGGGGATGGCGTGTGGGGGCGGAACAGGCCTTCTCTGGGCCTAGTGCCCCATAGAAGGCCCAGGGGATGGCGTGTGGGGGAGGAAAAGGCCTTCTCTGGACCTAGTGCCCCATAGAAGGCCCGGGGATGGCGTGTGGGGGCGGAAAAGGCCTTCTCTGGGCCTAGTGCCCTATAGAAGGCCCGGGGGATGGCATGTGGGGGAGGAAAAGGCCTTCTCTGGGCCTAGTGCCCCATAGAAGACCTGGGGGATGGCGTGTGGGGGCGGAAAAGGCCTTCTCTGGGCCTACTACCCCATAGAAGGCCCAGGGGATGTCGTGTGGGGGCGGAAGAGGCCTTCTCTGGGCCTAGTGCCCCATAGAAGGCCCAGGGGATGGCGTGTGGGGGGCAAAAGAGGCTTTCTCTGGGCTTAGTGCCCCATAGAAGACCCAGGGGATGGCATGTGGGGGCGGAAGAGGCCTTCTCTGGGCCTACTGCCCCATAGAAGGCCCAGGGGATGGCTTGTGGGGGGCAGAAGAGGCCTTGTCTTGGCCTACTACCCCCATTGAAGGCCCAGGGGATGGCCTGTGGGGGGCGGACAAGGCCTTCTCTGCCTAGTGCCCCCATAGAAGGCCCAGGGGATGGCGTGGGGGGGCGAAAAGGCCTTCTCTGGGCCTAGTGCCCCCATAGAAGGCCCAGGGGATGGTGTGTGGGGGATGGAAATGGCCTTCTCTGGGACTAGTCCCCTCATAGAAGGCCCGGGGGATGGTGTGGGGGGGGCGGAGAAGGGCTTCTTTCACTTGCCTCAGCCTTGAGGGCCTGTCCCTGCACTCACACTCCAGACGGTCCTCTCCTGTGGGAGGACTGGAGCAGACTGAGCTGAAAGCACTGACCGAGGCTGACATGGGCGGGACTTTGAGAAGCAGCCAGTCAGCCCTGGCCAGTGTCTTCTGACTGCCAGTTCTTGAGCTGAATCAATTATGGCAAGCATAGAATGTTGTGAAACCAGAATTCAAATATATATAAGGACAGGACAAGGACAGGATGAATGCATTTGTTGTAAGCCACCCTGAGCCTGCTCGTGGGGAGGGCAGAGTAGAAAATGAATCAATAAAATAAATAAAATAAAATAACCACTCAGGATTTGTTCCCACAAACAGCAATTAAGGTGGTAAACTTGTGTCTAGTCTGCATTATTTCAAATCACAGGAAGCAGTCCACATAACAAAATTCACCTCTATAGAAAACTAAAGGTCGGGAATAAAAGTTTCCACTTTGACTATTGCCTGACATGCTAGTTTTCTCTTTATGAGAAGCATAGCATGAACATGTCATCAAGTGAAGTTATACAATCCAGATTCAGGTGCACTATCTCATCTGTGAAAATTAGGCCTCAGTGTGAAGGTCATCCCTGAAGCATAATAACATGAAGTCTAGGACATGCCAACATTTCCTCCCCGTTTTAAAGTGCCATCACTGATCAAAGGGCCAATAATGAAGGACAACTGGGTATCCAGAATCAGGTAGTGGAGAAGAGCCCAAGAAATAATCTCGTAACAGGGAAATAGCACAGTGTGAAGGATGGTATTGACAGTGATGTCTTAGCTCTTCCACATTCTAATTTTTGTCACTTGTTTGTCCCTATTGCTTTACCCCCCCCTCTACATGTGTTTTGCTCCCTCTGGGACTACTAGAGAGAGCAAAACACACTGGGGAGAAAAACCCTGAAGCAATAGGAACACACAAGTGATGAAAATCAGAATGTGGAAGAGCCACAGGGACAGAGTCAAAAAAATTATTGAGATATTTGGTTAGTATAGCAGAGTTTGCCCAGTCATAGAAACCTGACATTGTGTGCAGTAAATAAATCTCCCAAGAAGTATACTGCAAAAGTAAAACCTACATTTATTCAAGTAGATTCAGTTATTTACTTATCATTTATTTATTTGTTTAATTTGTATCCCGCCCTTCTTGCCAAGGCAGGCTCAGGGCAGTTTACAGAGTATATTCAGAGTGCATTCAGGTTGCAGTCAGAAGGAGAGAGAGAAAACTAATCTAAAGAGTACTTTCCCTATCACATGGCCAGATAATCCGGCATCATGTATATAGAAATATGAGGGAACTGTTTCTACAGGAGAGACCTGTAGAGACATGTGACTCCATGAAGACTCATGTGGAGAATGTGGGGTGAGAGTGCACAGGGTGATAGGATAGGTCAGAGGGCAGCTCCTAGGTAAAGACAAAGAAATAGACATCCCTTTCAAGGGGATAGATAACAAGTGATGTAGCACCCCCACCTCCCAATGTCAGGCATGCTGAGTCACTCCAAGAGAAACATCCCTGGAAAAGGGCCCACCTGGCCAATCCAGGCCCTGCTTCCCACAAAAGAGGGAAGGAAGAAGGGAGGACAAAGGAGACAGCCAGCCAACCAGCCCCCAGCTCTCCTAGGCCCTCTACCTGGCTGGGCTGGGCTGTGAGCAGCCTTCCCCAGGACAGTCATGGCTTCTGCCAGGTGGAAGCAGCCTTCTGGGGCCAGAAGCTGCCATCAGGGCTGGGAATAGCTTGCACTTTGCCAGGCTGGGCACAGCCCATGCTGACTGGGAGTAGCCTTCCTGGGTTGAGAGCCATCTTCTCTGGGTCAGGGGAAGTTTGGCTTGCCAGTACCCTCCTTACCTGGACTATAAGTATTGTCACCATTATTAATTGTTCATGGTTCTTTGAGGGAGCCAAGATGAGAGTATGATTGAAATTATCCTTGAATAATTTAGAGACTGGGGTAAATAAGATGTTTGAAGATCAAATTTACTTTGCTCAGAACACCTGTCTTCTCTTGTGTTGTGTGGCCTGCTGTGTAATTATATTGAAGATCAGTTCCAGTTTGAGTAGCACTTTGAGTAGTTTTGTGTCTGTACAACTGAAGATCTTCAGGAGAGGTGTCCAGATAGCCACTGTTGGCACATATTCCAACAGTGCTGGCTTGTTCGGACTCTGCAGGCTCCAGACTCACCACAGGCAGGTGATGAGTCATTTCAAATGTAAATGCTGCATTTGTGCCTACATAGTTGGCAGAACTCATCCTGCTGGTGCATGTTCAGAACTACCGAATCTAAGTTCAGTTCCCAGGCAGAAGTGTAAGCATGTGCAAAGCATTTTGCCTTCAGTTAACTATTTTCAATTAACATGATCATGCTTAGCTCTGGGGAACTGACAAGCAAAATGGGCAAGAGTGGAATTTTAGAAAGACAAGTGATGAAGCGTCTCCATCCCCTACCACAGTGTGCTTAGATCAACCAAGGAAGGCACTTCTTTGGTGAGTTAACAGTATTTTCTGTTGGATGGGCTGGGTCAACAGTGGAATGGGAATGGAGAACAGGACAGTTACAGCTATAGAAAGCTGCAAAATGTCTACATTATAATTTAGAACAATGTTGAGCATTTAATAAAAAATGAACTTTCCCTCCTAATTTGTGAACTTTCCCTCCTAATTTGTGATCCAATTTTGATTCAAACAAAGGAGTGTTCACCCATCTCTGAAATAATTCTAGATTATTATCCTCTGATAAGAACATTGGAATCACAATGGTATGGTGGTCTTCAGCTTGGGGGCTTGAACTCCTATGAATTACAGCTCAAGTCAAGGAAGAGTTCACTGTCATCATCATCATCATCAATCAACAACTGGTGGATTAGGGCTATCCACAAATAGACTGCATCCAGTCTGTGGTGGGTTGCACTAAGGCATCTCTATTTACTTATTTTCTTTCTTTGTGAATATTTTTTCAAATGAGAGAGATGAATGAGAGGGAGCAGAAGACGGAAGTTCACAAAAACAAACAAACAAGCCAAAACCAGAAAGACTGGGGTTTCAAGTGTAAATCAGGTGAAGACCACATGTATAACAACAGGCTGGAAACAGATGCATATGTCCAGATGGCATATTTTAACATATTGTACAGATTTCATTCAGTAGAATGTACAGATTTCAGTAGACATAATGCCATTGCAAAGTTTGTGGGGCTATATCTGAGGAAACAGTTTCAGGCTGGCAGGTTCCTTTTATAGGTGTTAAAAATGTGTGAGGATGGTGACTGGATCGTAATGCAGAGGGAGTGAATATAGGCTTTTGTTTTCTGGTTATTCTGGCTTTTGATGCCTATAAAGATGGTAGGATACCACCCTTTTCCTCTTTGGTCTCACATATAAAACACACACACACACACATATAAAAAATCGCTCCACACAGGCCCTTTATTGTACAAGAGGAATGTATACTGGATTTAGAAATAATCATTTTCCACTACCATGCATCAGTTACAGAGTGTGATGTCTCTAAACCAGGAATAAAATATACAAGCTGTCGGCCACATATTTAAAATGTGCTATTTTCACTTCTGTTTCTGTTATTATTTCATGAGCGGGCCCCTCTGTCTGACTTCTGAAATGAATTTAATGAATGTTGTCTTATTTTAACATATCAGATTTCAAGGTTTGTTTCTTGTATACAGTACATGGCAGTTTGGGTTAGTAGATGCTGGATAAATTAAACACAGACAGATACTGGCTGCAAAGGCAATCTCCATGCCCATTTTAGATAACCCTGAAAAGAAACAGAAGATCCAAGTAGCCTTGGCACATTTTAAAAAATGGGTTCTGTCTCTCCTGATGTAAATGTTAGAACTGATTTTGAGACAGAGCTGCATTAATTCCCTGCTGCAAAATGGTACTTGTCTGTCTCTGCAAAAACATGGTTTCACACATTTAGCCAGTGCACCGCCAGCTGCACTGGCTTCAGGTTGAATACTGGATCAGATTCAAGGTTTTGGCCCTTACCTTCAAGGCCCTAAAACAGTTTGGGACCAACATACTATGAGGCCACCTCTCCTGGTATACCCACTGAAGAGCACTACACTCGAGAGAGAAGAACCTACTGGCAATCCCTGGCCTGAAAGATATTTGGTTGTCTTCAAACAGAGACAGGGCTTTAGGGACTCTGGCTCCAACATGGTGGAACTTTCCGATGAATGACATTCATGCCCTGTGGGACCTAATGAAATTCTGCAGAACCTATAAGGCAGAAATATTCTGCCAGGCTTATGGTTGAGGACAGCAATGGTGACCATCCATCTAGTCTGGCTTCTCCTTTTTCTTGCCATCTCCCCATGAGGAAACTGACACAATCTGATTTATTTTTAGCACCATCTGAAATTGCTTTTGTGTTGTTTACTGTTTTTACTGTTTTAATTATTTGATCTAATTTGAGATTGTGTTTATTTAATCTGCTATTCACAACCCTGAGCCTACAGTAGTTTCTCCCCAGTTGCTTGTGGGCTGAATACAAGTTCTTGCTGAGCCAGTTCCAGCTTCTGGCCCATGTTTGACATGTCTGACCTAGGGTTTTCAAGAAATGTACAGAATATTGGATATCTGGTAAACGCCTATAGTGTGCCCCCCAACATCCAGGCATGCAAAGTCATTCACTCCAACACAAATATGGTTTGCCATTGCTTGCCTTTGCATAGCAGCTGCAGGCTTCCTTGGTAGTCTCCCCTCTAAATACTAACTAGGTCTGATCCTGCTTAGCTTCTGAGATCAGGCTAGCCTGGTGCAGAGTTACTCAGACTGGTCTTGGACTGAATAACTCTGCAAAGGACTACAGTGTTAAGAACGGCATGCATGGTTCTCCTTCCTTTTATCCTCACAACAACTTTGTGAAGAAGGTTAAGCTGAAAAGTGGAACTAGCCAGAGGGAGCCAGTGAGCTTCATGGCTAAGTGCAGATTTAAGTCTATGTTTTCTCAGTACCTGTCTGATACTATGCACTGGTTTACCAATAATTATATCAAAAGAAAGTGAATTGTCCCAATCCCATCCTCCTGCATAAGCATCCTCTATATTTTGCCTGAAGCTAGACATAATGGTAGAATTACCAATCCATTATACCCTGGGAAGTGTCATCTTATTGCATGGGAGAAGACCTGATGTCTAGGTCAGAAGAAGGTCACAACTTTTGGAAGGTTCCTATTCCCAAAGTTGGCACTCACCTGGTGTACATTGAATTGAGCACCAGCAAATTGTAATTCAACTCAGGTTGTTTCAAAACTCTTCTCTTCTGAATTTCTTCCTGGATTTTGGAGTTGCAAATTCCCTGGTCTTTTTCAGAGTAGAACTGATGCATTATTGTTCCATTATCTCATATTATCAAATTTCATACAGAGCACTGCCCTTGCATAGTCTGCCATAGATTTTGTATCCTTCACCTCATTTGAATCATTAGTTAGTTTCCTCCCATAAACTCTGGTTAAGAATGCCGAGTAGTGTTTGAGGGAGAATTTTCTCTGGTTATTCTGCATATCTATATTTATACTGTTGCCCAGAAGCCATTCCAGATTGCACTATTAAAGAGACTCTTTTACTATCCATGCCTCACTGGACTGTGAACAGGGTGCCAGGGCAATGGATAGAGCTGTGGTCCTAAACTGAGTGCCCCATGCTGGACTATGGACTGTGTACTGTGGCCAGGGCAGTCTTGTGCCACAGACACATACCAAGGCAGATCTGGACCCCAGACTACAGAAGGCCCATGCTCCACTCTGTATCTGCATAAGCACCATGATGTAGACCAGCAGCCTTGGTCTTCATGAACACAGACACAGCAGCAACCAGAGGGAAGCCATGTTCTGGAAGAGGCCAGATGTTCCTTTAAAAAAGCCATGAAGTGATCACTTCTCCATCATGCAGCACATTCCTTTCCCCCCTGAGTCACCCTCAAACAAAGACTGTTGCCCAGCCAGAAACAAAAGATGCCATTGAGCCATCCTGCCATTGTTCCAGAAGATGCCCATGATAAGCATCAAATTGTTAAAGTGATTGCTCCCGTTCCCCCCCCCTTCCCTTGAGATGTCACTCCCTTATGGACATCAACCCTAAATTGTCCAACTATCGCTTGTTTTGTCCTGTCTATCCAAGGCATTGTTTTTTCCTTCTACATTTCCTGGGAACCAGTGATTGCCTGGCTCCTGCCTCAGGTCACAAAACTGGCTACTTAAAGGGAACTCTCTGCACATGCAGTGGAGCTCTCACCCCCACCCCACCTTTTAGGTTCCATCCAGTTGAGGACCACTCCACGTGTGTCGCTGGCCAGATCATGAGCCACTCTTTGTCCTCTCTTTTCGCTGTCTACTCATCTCCCTGGACAAGTAATGTATCACCCACCAACGATATTCCTGCTAGTGTGAAAGTCACTGTCTTTTCCTGCCTAATTTTCTTAGATCTGTAGTGAGTGTGTATATGTGCTAATTATTTTTGTATGACTGATAATTATTAAGTAAAAGACCAATTATCACATCGATCTGGGCTCCTCATCTATTCATGGGTTATGTACCTGCACTATTTGCCAATTTCCCTTTAATATCATAATTCCGCTGGTTTAATAAGAAATAAGGCAATTCAGCTAACGAATTACAACACAGGTAACTGGAGTTAGTGCTGCAGGTTTCAACTGCAATTCTCCATGTAAGAAAAGGGAAAGTGAAGAGTGAGATGCATGCATGATTCCAGCTGAGTTCATGCATATTTTCCTTAACCATGCTTAAATATGGTGTCTGCATACTGCTGAAGTACACATTAGTAAAACATCACATCCAAAGAATCTTGATACAGTAATCACATCAATACTACTTTTCTGCGGTCTTCCATCAGTGGACACATGCATGTCTAAATGTCGAGGAGAAGATGAACTGGGAAAGAAATAACAGGGAGACTTTTGATAGAACATAAATGATGTGTACGTACAGCCAGTGAAGAGAGGAAAGCTTTTGTTAGCAAAAATGTTTATTTAAGAAAGACAGTGTCTTAGCATTTGCAAAAAGTATATTTTTATAGACAAAAACAAAAATGAATTCAATATGTGAAAAATAACAAATGTTCTTGGATGGTGAGGCACCTTTAGAATTTTTTTCTAAGGTAGCTATCATTGTCAGTGACTACAGATCCTGGTTCACTGGCTGTGTGTTCATTACAGAAGCATGTATTCATGCTGATTTATGGACACAGGAAATTTCACGATTCTTGTCATAGAGGATTGCAGTATTTGAAGACAGTAATTTCCAAACTTTATTCCTATGAATGCTAGGGTTCTTCAGAAGCTTTGAAGGGATAAAAAGGTTGGTGATAGTGGATCAAGTTTCCCATTCAGGATGTGTTCAGACTCACATCTTCTCTTATTGCGACCTTGGGTGGCTTTTCCTCATTTGTTTATTAAGCTTGCTTACAAAGGTTTGACTCAGTGTTTTCCCTTGATTAGAGGCTTCCTCCAATCTAAAACAGCTTTTTGCCAGCAATTGTGGGCCACCTAACAAGGACACAGGGGCTAGAGCTTAAGCATCCCCAGCTGCTAACTCTGTTCCTATATCTACTCTGGACATTTCTTTATAAGATCTAGTAACATCAGTTATACTCTCTTGAACTCATCCACCAATACAATATATGCCATCATGTCCTTCTTCTGTCACAGGTCAGTCCACACATAACAGAATAAATGGATACAAGTCTGACATCAAAGTGGCAATATTCAGAAACCAGCAGATAAACATTTCAGTCCCTGTTGTTGTTCAGTTGCACGGTTGAGTCGGACTCTTTACTGCTGGTCTAAAATCACAATAGTCTGGCAAAAGAAATTTAGACTCCAGTGTGAAACCAACAAATCATCCAGAAGTCTCACTGCATTTAGTGGAGCTTTAACAAGACCTTGAGATTTCTTAGCCCTTACAAGCGTTAATCAGCTTAGCAACCAAGGAGATTACATTGTCACTTATTACTGTTATTGAGAATAGTCATTGTACTTTTCTTGATTATGTTTGAATTTTACACAGTTATGATACACCTTATAATTCCTGCATTTCAGGGCCTTTTGACCCTACTTTTAGTGTGTGTGTTTTTTCCCTTCACAGCCTTGTATGCATCTATGTCTGCCAAGTCAGGATCCGTCTCACGAATCTGACAAAATTGGCTCTAGTCCCCAAAAGTGTATGTTAGAATTGAAATGTGTCCATATTTAAGGTGCTTGTTTAATCATTAGTTAAATGGAGCTAGTCTGCTATCTGACAGGCAGCATCTCATTATTTCAGGCAATTAGCTTTTGTGGAGAAAATGTATTTCTTTCATGCCTTCATGTGAGGAATATGGTTCTGTTGTATTCCTGCACACTGATCTTTTGGGCATAACACACACACCGCACCTTCCCTCCTTCCCGTCCTTGGCTCAGGAAGCCTGCAGCACATCTTTGACACTGTTGCCCAGTCAAGGAGCTGTGAAGAATTCTGTTAATAAATCAGCGTAGCTAACTCAGCTCAAGTGTGGAGCTTGCGTTCTTTTAGAGGTTCACCCAACAATACGGTGGTTTTCTTAAGCAATGGTATCCTTATTATAAGACTGGAAAGCCACACAGTGGAGTACTGTGGTGATATGCCAAGAAATTTGAAGTGAAACTGACAAGAAACATACATGTCTGCCATCACAAATACAACTAAGGTTGACATATCCATTTCAGTTCCACAGTTTATGTAGGTGGGAAGCTCTTTCTGGCCTGGCTATTCTCATTGCCAATTCAAAAATGGTCTGGCAGGATATGAAGAGAAGAGTTTAGGTGCTCTTGCTTGGGGCATGATACATGGCTTGCTTTGATTCAGCATTGTATACTCTGCTTCACAGCTGTGAGACTGCCACTTGCAATACTGTGTACTTTTTCAGTTTCTCAGTTTGGTGGTCAGGAGCAATAGAAAGAAGAGTAGCAGTAGTAGTAGTAGTTGTTGTTTTTTATACTCCACTTTTCTCTACCCTCAAAGTGGCTTACAATTGCCTTGCCTTCCTCTCCCCATAACAGGCACCTTGTGAGGTAGGTGGGGCTGAGAGAGTTCTCAGAGAATTGTTACTGGCCCAAGGTCACCCAGCAGGCTTCATGTGAAGGAGTGGGGAATCAAACCTGGTTCTCCAGATTAGAGTCCACCACTCTTAACTACTGTACCACCCTGGCTCTCTGGAGTGGACTCAAGAGACCAGGCTGAAGTAATCATGCTTAACACTCACTGTAGTTGGTAGAGGTGGAGAGAGCCATCATCTTGGAGCTGTGACCTAGTTTGCCAAATAGTTAATATTAATGATCGCTGTAGCATCTACAGTAATTGAGAACTGTTCATAAACCCAAATTAAAGAACTGGACCCTGTCATCAGATTTACAGTCTAGGCATAAAAAGAGCAGAGAAGAAATATCAATATGAGAATTCCAGAGTGAAGAGATGGGGTTGGATCCAGATGAAACCAGCAATTTCCACTAACTCTCCTTTACTCCCTCATGCCATTCCTTGGGATCCCCTGTCCCCCAGGATCAGCAGTTCATGGAGATCAGCAGGCAGCAGTGGGGTTGGGCAGGAAAGTTTTGCTCCAATGATGGAACATTTAATATAAGCCATGAGCTTCTAGCATGCATGTGGCAGTATTGCATGATGAATTCTTTTTTTTGGTAAATACAATTTATTATTGGATATATCACATGTTCATACAATTTAAACACACCAATACATATCCATTTTTCTTTCTCCCTCTCCCCCCCAAACAAGGCTTCCCGCACTGCACCAACCCCATTGATATTTCTCTTATGCAATTACATATACTACTAAACATAATTTCTTTTACTAATGGTAACAATTCAAAAGTCTAATTCTCTTTCAATTTCTTCTTAATAGCTATCAAAACAAATCAAACCACACTTAACATCCCAGTTTTTCAACAAGTATTCTTGAAAGTCTTTCCAGTCTTCGAAAAAGGTTTCATCTTCTTCGTTGTTTAACTTTCTTGTTAATTTGTCCATTTCTGCCATAAACAACGTCTTTTTAATCCATTCCCATGTTTCAGGTACCTTATCTTGTTTCCAACATTGAGCAAAAGTCAGTCTAGCTGCTGTAATCAAGTACCATAATAGTGTTCTCTTGGCTACATTTATTTCTTCCATTTTAAGACCTAACAATAACATCTGTGGGTCTTTCTTAAAAGTACATTTCAATTGCATGATGAATTCTTGATAGTACCCTTGTCCTCTCCGGATCTTCCCATCCCTGTAATTTATAGGAGGAAAAAAAAACATTTTAGAAGGGAATCAGAGCTCAACATAGAACATGTGCTTTGCAAGCAGCAAATCTCAGGTTTGATCTTTGTCGTCTCTAGTAAAAATGACTTCAGGTAGCACAGCTAGGAAAGACATCTGCCAAGTACCTTGGAGAGCCACTGTCAAAGAAGACAGTAGGAGTGTGTAATTAGATATTGCTGGTCCAATATGATGCCTAATATTTCTGGTATTAGATCAG
>JAPDNY010000001.1:63655789-63982093 GCA_029375565.1 Gekko gecko | reverse complement strand
TAAACATATTTTAGATGTTTTGTTACTGCTATGAGTTGTCTTAGGGGTCTATTTAGGACATGAAGGCTGCGATCAGATGTGCCTTTAGATCTGACTCAGCTGGAATGCCTGACGAATCTAAAGGGCACAATCAGACAGAAACATCTGGGAAAGGTCTGCAGCCATCGGCACCTGTGCTGCCCTGCCATAGAAATGGAGTTAAAAAACACCGGGGAAAGTCCGGTCCTAATGCTTACTGACAGGCCAAGGATGGACTTCCCCATCTGATCACTCAAGCATGCTCTCATGCCGTCGGGATGGTCTGCTCTTTCCATCCCAACTTGGTGCTGGTTTTTCCCCTCACTTAGCAGTATGTGCATAACCACATACTCTATGGGGAACCCTCCATGTGGAGGTGTGATTCCTTGTTTATGTACACAGGAAACAAAAGATAAAAAAACCCTGTGCCTGTAGGTGCCATCTGATCACACAGTGACGGGCTGAGCCCACAGCTACAAAGATGTGTGCTCATGCAATGCCATGTCAATTTCCACCAGAGGTGCAATTCATGTGCAATTTCCCCTGCACACAAATGACACGTCTGATCACAGCCAAAAATTATCTACATGTATACAATAAACAAATTCCTCATATGCCCTCAACTTGTTCATTCTAATACCAAAGTTGGTTTTGAGAGCCTATGGGTACAAAAATGAAATAGAGCCCCTTCCCTCCACACACAAAGCAGGTATTTCTGCATACTCAAAGTACTATCAAGTTATACAGGAAAATATTCCTTTGTAAAGTATTTTCAAAATCTCCCATACATTGATGAGGATTGAGCATGTTAATTACTCTACCGGAGGCACAGAATGTTGAGGTCAGTTGAACATTAGTTGAAGGAAAAGTTGTATTGAGGGGATATCAGATAGAGGTGCCATCTCCAAGTAGGGGAAATTCCTGAAGGTTTAGGAATGGAGCCTAGGGTGGGTGGAGTTTAGAAAGGAATGCAGCTCAGCAGGGATTTCATGCCATGTAGTCCAAAGCTCCTTTTTCTCTGGGGAAACTGATCTTTGTGGTTCTCACTTTCAGGAGACCTCCAGGTCTCACCTGGAGGTGGCAACTCTACAATTGAAAAGGTGTCCTCTAATCCCAAACCGTGGCACTTATTGAGCAGGGCAAGTTACAGCAAGGTAGCTTGCAATTAATGAGCCAGGACATTTGCTTTTCTTCTCTCATACCCCACCCCATGCCTTATTTAATCCTGAGGACAATTCTCTCCATTGCAAACAGAGGAGGCAAATCCAAAATATTATAAAGCTCACTCCAGTTTTTTGCCTAGTGTTCTTAAGTGTTACTGTGGATGACCAACAGCAGAGAAACAAGCCCAAATGGAACAAAGGAACCATGGACAAGAATTTATGAAAGAGAGCAGATGAGAATTAATTTCAGCAAAAAGGGATTAATTAACTGTCTTGCAGCTTCCCTTGCCTCATTCCTTCTCAGGAAATCCAGACAAAAACTGCCTACCCATTCCCCTTTATATCTGTGAAACAAAAAGGGCAAGACACTCTGAAAAATGAATGCTGGGCAACCAGAGAGGTTTCAGGGTGTTAAAAATGAGGGGCCACTGCCCCCCCCCCCATGCTTCCTGCAGATCTGGAGCTATTTAGGGAGGATATATGTGTATCTATTTATTTGTTTATAAGATTGATATCTTGCTCTTGGGATGGCTTGTGTGAGTAATGCACGACTACTGAAGCAGTTTAAAGCTTAAATGCAGACATGGCCCTCACTTCTAAAGATGGCAGCAGAAATTTAAAGTGCTCAGTGCACTGCCAAATTGAAAACTGAGTTGGTGTATCCTGTATTTTCATGTGAAAATGTCAAAAACTGCGTTTTCTGCAAAGCAAATCCATTTGGTATGAGAAAGCAGCACTTGGGTACAGTCCAGGTTTCCCTGATATTCATGAGGCAATGTTTTCTCTTATTCTTAATTAAGAAGTACCTAATCATACATTTAATATTACATTCACAGATTTTGCTTATTCAGTGGCTGCATTTCAAGCCACAGTACTTTCAGAAGGGTAACCAAATAGTCTGTCTAATGCCTAGCTATTTTAGCCAATTACTTCCTATTTATATTTGAAGATACACAAACACATGAATCTGCCTTATTGAACCACACCCTAAGTCTATCAAGCTCAGTATTGTCTACTCAGACTGGCAGCATCTCTCTAATGATTCAGGCAGTGGTCTTGCACTTCACCTACTGCCTGGACTTTTTAACTGGAGATGATGATAATGCACCTGCATGCCAAGCTGATGTTCTACCACTGCGCCACATCCCCTGTGAGTTATATCATAGTAGTTCCAACAAGGTATCATTAATCCTCGACTCAGGGAGCAATCCTAAACAGATTTACTCAGAATTCAACTCAGTCAAGTGTATCAAAGTTTCCTGAGGTACTTAAAAAAGGAAAATCAGCTGTGTGCAGCTACATGCAGATTTGGGACTTTGTACTGAGTACATCGGGGAACACTGATGTGTTTTCCTGTGGGCCATTTTTCTCATCAAAATCCCTGTGAAGGAAAATATATGAATACTTATATTTTACCTCTAGTAGGAAAAAAGTAGCTCAGGGGGGTGATATGGATGAAAATTGTCCTCAGGAAAGACATAAGCTTTCCCTTCGTGGAAATGATCCTGGCTTCAGCTTCCCACGGCTGCTTGGGGTGGGGGTGGGGAGTATGGAAAACATTCACACGGCTTAAGCATCAGAGGTAATTTCGCTCTAACACAAAACTGCATTCTACAGGAGAGCATCAACCTGTTCACGATAAACTTAATTCCTTCAAGTACTCCCTTCTGCGTCTCTCAAAACCTTGATTACAAAGAAATTTGTTTTTGCATTTATTGTAAATTTCAGTTTAATTGAATGTGTAGTGTAATGTTTATGTTGAGTGAAAGTTGTTATTTGACAGTTTATTTCAGGGAATTATTAGCCAACAATTTTCACAATTCCTGGAGTGAGTAAAGGGATAAAAATACCAAGGGATGCTTCGCTGAAGCACTGAAGGAGTTATATGAGCTTCCCAATCCTAAACTGCACTGGTGAAATGGCCAGAACTGTGGACATGGAGCCTTTTCAATGAAGGCTTACATTCCTGCTGCTCAGCTGTTTAATGAGGGAGTAGGGGACACTGAATCCAGCTTCATTCCCAAGCAGCAGAATTTTAAGCTTAGAGACTGTGGCTCCAGCTGTTGGATAGCAGAGAGGAACTGCATGTGCTGTGCTGGCCTGTGTGTGCTAGGATGCCAGCCTCCCGGTGGGACCTGGGGATCTCCTGGAGTTACAGCTCATCTCCAGACTCCAGAGGTCAGTTCACCTGGAGAAAATGAATGCTTTGGAGGGTGGGCTCTATGGCCTTGTACCCCGCCGAGGTCCCTCTCCTTCCCAGGCTCCATCCCCAAATCTCCAGGAGTTTTCCAACTTGGAGCTGGTAACCCCATCCCCGCATCCCCTGCTGGTGCCCAGGGGGAACCTGGCAATCCTAATGTGTGGACTTTCTCATGTAGAAGCCTGCTTTGGTGAACATATAGATTAGAACAGAGGCATGGTTCAGTGATAGAGCACCTGCTTGGCATGCAGAAAGTCCCAGGTTCATTTCCTGGCATCTCAAGTTGAAAGGATTATAGAGTAAACAATGTGAAAGCCCTCCACCAGAGACCCTACTGAGTGCTGAGCTGCTGCCAGTCAGAGTATACAATACTGATTTGTATAGATTAATGGCCTGACTCAGTAGAAGGAAGCTTCATGTGTTTGTGTGTCCAGCAGGCTTTTGATTGAGGCAGCGGGCAACCCCATCAGCGGCCTGGATCCTAACATCTTAAAATCTTCCACCACTGTTGATATGGTTCTATCAGAGCTGACATGGTACTTAGGAGTACGGTATTTTATACTGTTGTTTTAATCTGGTTTTAACTGTGTTGTATTTTACATTGTTGTTACCCGCCCTGAGCCCACCTGCAGGGAGTGTGGGATATAAATCCAAATAAATAAATAATGAGGCAATGTGAGGCCGTAGCCATAAGCAATAGATTCTGAGGGGCTTCAACCCATACCTTTGCCACTAGTGCTAGGGTTGCCAACAGGGTGGCACCTGGAGTTCCCTTCTACCACAATTGATCTCCAGATGATCAAAATCAGTTCCCCTGGATCAAATGACTGCTTTGGAGGGTGCACTCTATGGCATTGTACTATGCTGAGGTCCCTCCCCTCCCCAAACTCCTCTATTTCCAGGCTCTACCTCCAAAATCTGCAGGTATTTCCCAAGTCAGAGCTGGCAATGCTAGAGCCACCCCCTTTGCCTCCCCCTGCTCCTCAGAGCTTGAGAGGATAATTCTCCTCCACTCCCCACTCCCCTGGGCATCTTTAAGCACAGTCTGGCAAGACAATGTTACATTTTTGCAAAAATACACCATTGAGGAAGACTATATGGTAAAAAAAACATGATTGGCAAGTAAACTAATTTTATGGCTAACAACGACTAATTTTGTCTTGTCAGTATTGCCAATATCTTTGGTAATATGTTATTGTCCATGCCTTAATTTGAATCATAATTAGGATGTATTTATATACCTTTTCTACATAATGGTTGCATTAATTTTTTTAATACAAGGAAATGCATTGACATCTACTGGGCACTTGGTAAAATTACAGTCTATTCATTTCGAAATCTCAGATGCACGTAATGTTTGTTGGCATTTCAAATAGCTTCATGTCTGGCTAGCAGGATAAGATGTGAAACTGGAAATCATAATTTTGTTAGCATACTGTGAGGTATTTGCATAAGAACTGTGCAAATCTTAATGGATCAAAACACATACAACATTGCAAGTTGATAGCAATATTTTTTTTTACTTGCCCCACCCCTTTCTTTCCTTTTTTTTCACTTTAATGTATTATTATACTTTATTCATTTATTTGAAGAAAAATTTCTTGTATTCATGTTTCTTTTTATTGTTTTAGTAGAATATGTTGCTTTTGCTGAAAATGGTGCACTGAATACAATTTAGAATTGATCCTGTTTTATCTGGATCATTGTTACTAGGATGCTATTCTTGTAGTGTTGAAAAAAAATATTTTTTTTAAAAAAAATGCATTATGTGAATAAGTCCTGCTTTGTGTTAGTCCATATATTTGTAAATTGTAAAAATGTACAATACTTCTTTGGTCTGATTGTGAAAAGAGCTCAAGAAAATAAAATCAATCCAAACTTCTAAGGCTCATAGCTAAGTGCCTTAAATCATGGCAATTTTGTTAAGAATGTTTTCCCCTTTGCATGTTCACGGTATGTACAGGCTCATCACGGTTGCCAGCTCTGGGTTGGGAAATGTCTGGAGATTTGGGGGTGGAGCCTGGGGAAGGTGGGGCTTGGGGAGAAGAGGGACATGAGCAGGGTATAATGCCACAGAGTCTTCCCTCCAAAGCTGCAGTTTTCTCCAGGAGAACTGATCTCTGTAACCTAGAGATCAGTTGTGATTCTGGGAGATCTTCAGGTCCCACATGGAGGTTAGCAACCCCAGAGTTCATCAGGGTAAAAACCTGTATTTTTCCTTATATGTTTATGTACCATTTTATATACATCAGTGGTACTATATAAGTAATCATTATTTACTCGTAAGTTGGGTATGTTCTGCTAATCACAACACTAGTGTGACCAGGCCATCCATGAACAAGGTAAGGATTTCTATACAGGGGGTTCATCAGACATGCAGAAAAGTGTTACTTTGTAAATTAACAAAAAGAAAAAAAAGGGGGGGGACACCCCAAATGTGTCCTAATGAGGACTGAGCATTCTCTAGAAGGCAGGGAATATTGAGAGCCACTACAGTTTACTTAAAGACACAGCAGACAAAGGGAGATAAGAATACTGGCCTGCTCAAGCCCCTGAAAGTTTATAGAATCCTGGAGAGGGAGACGTGGGTAGATGCAGGGAAATTTCCAAATTATTTATACTCTTAACCTACCACCCACATTTTTGGAAGACCAAAGATTATTCTGTAAATGCCATTTATTATTGAGTCATTTGCTTATCACAAAAGTAGCCAAAGCAGACCACTCACAGTCAAAGATGAGGTTTATGCATATTTGGGAATTCCCTAGATATGTGGAAAAACATAATTTTAAAAGGAAGACTACCCCTCTCAAGACCCTAATACCTCACAACATGCAGGAGGGGGGATTCAGGTCAGAAGGAAAACTTTTCCTGTTATTTATTTCCCTCCCCCCATGATTCCTTCCAGGCTCCCAGTTTTACTCATCATAATAAGAGGCCTGAGGAAGAACATCCTCAGCAGCAACCTTAAGCATTTTGCTTTTAGGATAAAACTACTTCATTAGATAAAGAACTTCCCATGTGTTACCTCTTCTCCTTCTTCAATATGATAATCTTTTCTTTGGTTTGGTCCACCAACAAACATGACATTCAGCTGATGGCTGTGCCTATAGAAGAAGAAGAAAGATATAACATTCCTATGCTGCCTTTTTATTGCAAGAATCTGTGAAATGATAGACAATAGCTCAGTCATAAAACAAGTTAATGATGTAAAAACTGAAACATGTAACAGGAACAATTGTCATAAAGACTGAAAAAGAAAGTCCCTTTATGAAATTAAATTGGGGGGGGGGTAGAGTAAAATTCTCACTAAATCACAAAAAACTTGGCAAAGTGAAAAGGTGTTTACTAAGTGTGCAGTTCTGCTCAGCACTAGCAAACTTTCCATAGATTTTGGTGCAGCAGAAATGAAGTTTATCAGTGCAATACTAAGAGCACTTTCTTGGAAGTAAGCCCCACTGAGTTGGACTCTGGGAATTTCTGCTGAGGACTCTTCTCTCTATCTCAGCAAGTGATGGGGCCAACTAGGCTTCTCTTTCAAGAGCCTTACAAGTTGTGGTCTTGCACTGGAAAGGACCTGCCTTGATCACTCACCTACTGAAAGAACATCATGTAAGTGTAGGTCTCTCATGCAGCAGGTTTATATCATAGAATCATAGATTCATAGAGTTGGACGGGACCTCCAGGGTCATCTAGTCCTGCACAATGCAGGAAATTCATAAATACCTCCTCCTACACTTCCAGTGATCACTGTTCCATGCTCAGAAGATGACAAAAAACCTCCAGGATCTTGAGCCAAACTGGCCTGGAGAAAAATTGCTTCCTTTTTTTTTTTTTGGCTCCCCGAAGGGGAATTTTTTTATTTGCATTTCTATAAAACTACAACAGAAAATGGGAAGGGGAAAATTTACAATCTAAAGGAGAAAGTAAAAAGAACCTAACTAAAAACCCAAGTGTGGAGGTTATATAATGCTTATAAGGTAGTTGTTACTCTTATTCAGTTACTTTGAAACATGAAGAGTGCCCGTCAATCATTGCTTCTGTTGACAACATCAGTTTATCAGACTAAACAAAAAGTTATTCCAAAGTTAAAATACACATAATCACAGCTCTTAAGACAAATTGGCTTCTCCTTTTATGCTTTGCTCCCCCCCATAGGAAAATATTTAAAACCAATGTTCCCTCAGCAAGAATATTACAACAATTTATCTTCTTCTGTCTTTGATGTATCTTCTTTTTCCATTAGCTTTTATAAATCCGGATCTGTCCATTCATGATGTAAACCAAGTTCCTTTTTCCAGGGACATCTTCGCTTCCTTAAACGTCTTGAATCATAAGAGATCTTCCTTTTGTTACATTAAAAGCATGCTTGTTGGAGAATCCAGCCTTTCTCTTGGCAAGCAGATCTTGTGAAGTTGGGGTAGTGAATCCTTTACTCCAAACAAATAAACCACTTTTCAATCCGCTTGCCAGTCCAACTGCAAAAAACCCTAAACTTTAGAATCTCCTTACCATCCATAAGTCTCTGTGATCAAAGATGCACGCCAAACACTGTCCCTTTAAAAGTATAACCGCTTTTAGTACAGATCCAGGTCATTACTCCATTTTAGCCACCAGGGGACCCATGATTTACTTTGAAGACAGAGTCTATGGTTAGGTCACATGACCTCGCTTTCCACTATTCTCCTTCCTGAAGAAAGCATTGGTCCTGCCTCCCCTTTTGCCTCTCGTCGCCATCTTTTGGGGATATTTACATTAGCCGAGGAAGAATGCCAAAGTCTCTAAGGTCTGTTTATACACTCAATTTTCTTTCGGAAAGACTCTCTGTTACAGTCCATTGCCACAATTTGATCAGTCCCTTGAATCATGCTTTCACATTCACTTAAGCATTGGGAGAAAGGGCGTCCCCTCCCCTCTTCCGCTTATAGCAGGGGGGACTTCACATCTAGGCTTTGGTGTCTTGTTTCAATGAAAACTCACTCATCAGTCCTTGAATCAATCCAGCAGGTCCTGGGATGGCCCCTGGGATCACGCCAAGCAGAAAAAATCTCTAAACCTCCAAATGCTTGTTCCGATCTGCAGCTCTGGTACCAAATGGTCGCATAGCGGTAGGACCGTCAGGGCAGAGGAGCACCTCAATTCCCCAGCATTGCGCTGGTGAAGAGGCCACCCCTCAAAAGCCCCATGGCTAGGAGCCATTCCCAAAAGGCTCCCGGGGGGAGCAGACGATTGCCCCCTCTCCAAACTGCCAGCGCACAGGTCATCCCCCCAGATCAACCGGGAGGCATGTCTGCTAGTGAGTCACCATAGACCAGAAGTTGCTTCCTGACTCCAAAGTGGCAATCAGGGTTTCCCTGGGTGTGTAAGAAAGGGCCACAAGAACTAAGCACTGATGCAACCCTTCCTGCCCTCCCTCTCGTGATCTCCCTAAGTTCACAGAATCAGCATTGCTGTCAGATGACCATCTAGCCTCTCTTTGAAAACCTCCAAAGAAAGGACTTCCGGTTTAAGCGTTTCGCTGCTCGGTCACATCCCCGTCTTGCTCTGATGGGGCTGCGCTGAGACTCGGCTGACGGGAAGGGTCCGAGTACATCCCGGACCCTCCCGGGGTCTCTGTAGGAGACCCTCAGCCTGGAGCTCAATAGTCATGGGATAAAAGGACAAGTCCTCTTGTGGATCAAAAACTGGCTTATAAATAGGAAACAGAGAGTGAGTATAAATGGGAAACGTTCTCAGTGGAGGGTGGTAAGCAGTGGGGTACCACAGGGATCAGTACTCGGTCCGATGCTTTTTAACTTGTTTATTAACGATTTGGAATTGGGAGTAAGCAGTGATGTGGCTAAATTTGCAGATGACACAAAGTTGTTCAGGGTGGTGAAAACCAGGGAGGATTGTGAGGCACTCCAAAGGGATCTGTTGAGGATGGGTGAGTGGGCGTCAACGTGGCAAATGGGGTTCAATGTGGCCAAGTGCAAAGTGATGCAGCACATTGGAGCCAAAAATCCTAAATATAAATACACGTTGATGGGGTCTGATCTGGCAGAGACGGACCAAGAGAGAGATCTTGGAGTCGTAGTGGATAACTCACTGAAAATGTCTACACAATGTGTAGCTGCAATAAAGAAGGCCAACGCTATGCTGGGGATTATTAGGAAGGGAATTGATAACAAATCAGCCAGTATCATCATGCCCCTGTATAAATCATTGGTGCGACCTCATTTGGAATACTGTGTACAGTTCTGGTCACCACATCTCAAAAAGGATATTATAGCATTGGAAAAAGTGCAGAGAAGGGCAACTAGAATGATAAAAGGGTTGGAACACCTTCCCTATGAAGAAAGGTTAAAATGCTTGGGGCTCTTTAGCTTGGAGAAACGACGGCTGAGAGGTGACATGATCGAGGTTTATAAGATTATGAATGGGATTGAGCAGGTTGAGAAAGAAGTACTTTTCTCCCTTTCTCACAATACAAGAACTCGTGGGCACTCTATGAAATTGCTGAGCAGTCGGGTTAGAACAGATAAAAGGAAATACTTCTTCACCCAAAGAGTGATTAACATATGGAATTCACTCGCCACAGGAGGTCGTGGCAGCTGCAAGCATGGACAGTTTCAAGAGGAAATTAGATAAACATATGGAGCAGAAGTCCACCAGTGGCTATTAGCCACAGGGTATAGATGGGAACTCTCAATCTGGGGCAGGTGATGCACTCTATTCTTGGTGCTGGAGGGGGCAGCAGTGGGAGGGCTTCTGGTGCCCTGGCCCCACTGCTGGACCTCCTGATGGCACCTGGTATATTTTGGCTGCTGTGTGACAGAGTGTTGGACTGGATGGACCATTGGCCTGATTCAACATTGGCTTCTCTTATGTTCTTATGTTCTTATGAGAGCTGAGGCGAGCCTCTTCCAAGGTGACGGCCAAGGAATTGAGGCTCCCCTTTATCTCCGAAAGGTCCCGTCACCAAAGAGCCAATATGGCGCCGAGAAATGACTACCGGACCAGCGGACATGACCAACAGCTGCTGAAAAGCTTCTAAAAGATCTCCAAGGCTGCAAAGTGTGAGTTAAGCATTGCTCAGGTGATTTAAGTGAACAAGAGCCTTGGTAGTAATTAGAAGCGCCTAAGAGCAAAGCAGCAGGGGGGAGGGAGACGCTCAAGAGTTCACCCCCCCATTTAAAACAATGTGGTTTTAAAGTGAAGTTTAAAAACAACTTTGAAACAAGCTATATTCATAAGAGGATTAGTGAAAGCAAAAGCTGCATAATAACGAAAAGTAGATTAAGTTCTGCTAACTTTTACTTTGTTTTGGGAAACTTACTTCTTGTTGTTATTATGGCTGGGAGAGGGCAGAAGCCAGGTCTGGAGAAAAAAAGTCAACCGGAAACAGCCTACCAACGACTCCCTCCCACAACCAGGAAGTAGTACGGAGATGTCCACACTGCTGGCGAATGCACTGCGCCCTCTAATGGAGCAGATGACTAATCTCAACGTGAAAATGGATAATATGCAAAAGCAGATGTCTCAAATGGACAGAAGGACCTCAGCAACTGAAAAGACTCTTAAAAAAATGGAAAAACAGACTGAGAGTATCAATAAAAGAGTGGATGAAGCAGAAAAAGAGAGATCTTCCAATAAAAACCAACTAATACAGCTACAGTTGGAAAGATCTATGTACATCCTACATTTCCAAGGGATTCCAGAAGAAAAGGATGAAGATTTAAAGGCTATTTTATTAAAGACTTTGGCTCCAATAATGGATTACAAACTGGAAGATCTACTGAAGGAGATGGACTGGGCCTATAGGGCTTATCCAGATTTTATTAAAAAGAACAAACTCCCTGGAGAAATATGCCTGAAATTCACAAGAAGATCTACCAGAGATCGGGTGCTGAAATCTACACAAGGGAGCCCCTTAAAAATCAAGAATGAGGAAATAAAAATCATGAAGGATATCCCCTATGAAGTCAGAAAGCAGAGGAGGCTCTACAAGGAATTTACTCTCTCTCTACAGAAGAAAGGGGTCCCTTACAGATGGTTATTTCCCAAAGGACTGAGTTTTAAATATGAAGATAGAAAGTATAATATTGACTCTGTTCCTAAGGCTAAAAAGTTTGTGGATCAACACTTCAATGTAAAGCAGTACAACAAAGATAAGAAACCTAAAAAGGATGAGGAGGAAGAAGAGGAAGAAGAAGAATCCTACTCACAGGATTCAGAAAGCAGTAGTCCAATACTCTTTAGTTCTTCAGATACATCGGAATCAGAGAAAGGAGCAGCCGCTCCCAAACTCCGAGGAAAGAAGAAACGCAAGAAGAAAAGAACCTAAGACTGAGATAATTGTTGAAAATGCAGTTTTTATTAATTAACCATTTTTGCAATTTTTCCTTTTTATTATTTTTTGTTAACTTTTTTATAAGCAACAAATCTCTGTAACATCAGGTGATAATGACACAAATGTAACCAGATCGTGTCACCATGCTAGTCTTCCCTTCCCCATGTCCAGTAGGATGTCTAGAGGTAGGGTTTAGTTTCCTTCCCCCATCCCGGTAGAGTTTTATGTATTAGTTTCCCTTACCCATATCCTATAAAATTTTTAGAGGTAGGGATTTAGTAACCTTTCCCCATATCCCGTAGCAATGCAAAACCAATAAAATTCTTAAAAAAACAACAACAAACCCTCCAAAGAAAGAGAACCCACCACCTCCTGAGGAAGCCTATTCCACTGAGGAACTGCTCTGTCCGGAAGTTCTTCCTAATGTTTAATCAAAAACTCTTCTGGTTTAATTTCAACCCACTGGATCTGGTCCAACCTTCTGGGGCAACAGAAAACCGTACCATCCTCTATATGGCAGCCCTTCAAGTACTTGAAGATGGTTATCATATCACCTCTCAGTCATTTCTTCTCCAGGATAAACATAGCCAGCTCCTTCAACCTTTCCTCACAGGACTTGGTCTCAGACCCCTCACCATCTTTGTTGCCTTCCTCTGGACATGTTCCAGCTTATTTATATCCTTCTTAAATTGTGGTGCTCAGAACTGAACACAATACTCTAGGTAAGGTCTAACCAGAACAGAGTAAAGTGATACCATAACTTTGTGTGATCTGGACACTATACTTCTGTTGATACAGCCCAAAATCACATTTGCCTTTTTAGCTACCACATCATACTGCTGACTCATGTTCAGTGTATGGTCTACTAAGACACCTAGATCCTTTTTGCACATGCTACTGCCAAGACAAGTCTCCCCCATCCTATAATTATGCATTTGATTTTTCCTACCTAAATGCAGAACTTTACATTTATCCCCATTGAAATTCATTTTATTTGCTTTAGCCCAGTTTCCCAGCCTGTCAAGATCATCCTGTATCCTGACTCTGTCTGCTATCATATTTGCTACCCCTCCCAATTTAGTATCCTCTGCCAATTTAATAAGTATTTCCTCTATTCCATCCAAGTCATTGATAAAGATGTTGAACAAAACAGTTCCCAGGACAGATCCTTAAGGAACTTCATTTGTCACTTTTCTCCAAGAGGATGCGGAACCATTAACAGGCACTCTTTGGGTGCACTTTGTCAACCAGTTACAGATCCACCTAACAGTGAAGGATCCAAACCATGGCTTGGCTCTACATTAACTCTTTCCCTATTGCCCGGCTTTATAGTTGTACATCCACTGTGAGCTTGCTCTTAGGAGTGCTTTCTATGGACTAGTCTAGAACACAGGGCTAGCCTTATTAGGCTGCTAGAAAAGGAACAACAAAGAGCAGAAAAGTAGCCATGTTACTCTGCTGCTGGAGACTCTGGGAAATACTCTGTTGATTTTGCCACAGCAGTTCCCAATGTGGAAAAGGCATACTTTTATAAATGCATACCAGTTTGTCTCTTCAGCATTGGGGATGGCTGTAGAGGAATGAAAATTGCCTCTTTGCCTCTTTGAGCACTGTTCTTGGCAACATGTGCAGTCTACTTTTTCCCCTGATCCCAGCCAATGTCATTTAGATTTCAAATTTACTTTCAGTGTGTTTCAAATTTACAGTTCTCTGATTTTACTTATTTGTTTATTTAGAAAACCTGCTTGAGGTGGCTGACAGCTAACACAATAAAACATAACCAAGAATGACAATAAAACCAGATCAATAAAAACAAATCAGAGGCAGAAGAAAAACAACTGAAGAAGAAAAACATTTCAGGCAGCCACTTTGAGAGCCAGGAAAAAATCCAAAGCTAAACCCCAGGTCAGTTTACAAGGTTTGAGTTCTGCAAACCTTCCCATCAGAATAGTAGAAAAGAGTCCAGTGGTACCTTAAAGTCTAAGAAAATTTGTGGCAGGGGGTGAGCTTTCATGAGTCACTGCTCACTTCTTCAGATACAGCTAGCATGTGAGTCCATCTATCCTATATATTGGAAAGTAGAGTGATTTCAGATGCCAAATGAAATTAGCAGGCATATGACAATAGCAGGTGTGATTGGATTAGGTGTGATATGCAGAGAGATAGTAGGTGTGGTGAAATCAGCATTGGTAATGAGACAGGAAACCTAGGTCTGGATTCAGTCCAGGTGGGTGCTTTATCAGTTGCAATTCAGCAGTCTCCCTAATCTCCCTTTGAAATTCCTTTGTAGATAGCTGCTACTTTTAGGTCAACAACTGAATGGCCTGGAAGGTTAGACTGTTCCCCCACTGGTTTCTGAATGTTATGGTTTCTGATGTCAGACTTATTTCCATTAATTCTTTGTTGAAGGGACTGGCCTGTTTGTCCAATGTAGAAGGTGGAAGGACATTGCTGACACACGATGGCACAAATCACATTAGAGGATGAGCAGAAGTAGGAACCTGAGATGTTCTGGCTGATGTTGCTGGGTCCGGTGATGCTATATGAGAGCAAAGTTGGCATTTGGGTTTGTTGCAGGCCTTGATACCAGAGTCTATGTTACTGTTAAGTAGTTTATCATTGCAGGTGAGAAGTTGTTTTAGGTTAGCTGTCTGTCTGTAAGCTAAAATGCATTTATGTTTGAAAATTGGTGGGTGCACAGGGGGGGGAGAAGGTAGCCTGGCCTAGTGTGCAAAAAAAAATAACCTGGCACCAGCCCTGCATAAGAACCAGCACTTTGAATTGTGCCTGGAAAGAGATGAGCAGCTGCTGCAGAGCTTACAAAGCAGGGGTGATATTGTCCCTGTATCCATTCCCTTACAATAACTTGGCTACCATATTCTGGACCAACTGAAGTTCCCAAACTGTTTTCAAAGGCAGCCCAATGTTCAGTATGTTTCCATAATCTTCTTTGAACATTCATCATGGCATGATGGCCAAATCATGCTTTTTTTTTTTTTTAATAAACTCTCCTAAAAAGGAGAGAATTTTATTACTTTTTATAAAAAGAAAAGGGGAAGGTATATAGATGGATCAAGAAAAAGAATGGAGTGAATTTTTTCCTGTTAAAAGATTAGTTTTAGTTAGTATAATTACAAATTTTGGCAACCACCACGGTTGGAAGATCTTCTTTTCATCTTACAAAAGTCCAAAATAACTCTGTTAGTAAAGTTAGTAAAGTCCATTGGGGTTAGTTATTAATCAGCTCCTTCCTGGCGTTCCACGAACTACTTCTTTGGATGTCTTCCTTTTACGTCTCTCAAGTTGTAAGATGGGCCCTCTTTAGGCTTCTTGTCTCCCATTCCAGCACCTCCCTCTTCCGGATCGCTGTCTTCTTCGCTGCTTGAATTGGTCCAAATTGCGAGTGCTGCATCTTCCTCTGTACTGGCGTGTCTCTTCAGAAATTCTTGTGCTTTGAAGACGGAGTCTATCTTCTCTCTTTTATCGTTATATTTAAAAATTAGTCCTTCGGGAATGCACCATCTGTAAATTGTCTGATGTCTTTGTAAGAACGTGGTCAATCCTTTATATGCTTTTCTTTTCATACGGATTTCATAGGGAACATCTTTCAAAGTTCTAATGGTCTGTTCCCCAATTTTCAAGGGCACCGCTGAAACTGAACGCAGAATTTGATCTCTGGTACGCTGCTTTGTAAACTTGACAACCACTTCTGCTGGCAGATTATTTTTCTTTGTAAAGGTTGAATAGGCTCTATAGGCCATATCCATCTCTTCTTTCAATTCCAACGCTTCTCTGCCAGTTAGAGGTGCCAAGGCATTCGCCAATGTAGTTCTGAGATCCTCTTTTTCCTCTTCTTTGATGCCCTGAAAGCAGAGAGTCCGATTTGATTTTTCCATCTGTAACATTAAAATTCTTTTTTCTTGCATATCTTGATGTTTTTCTGATTTATTGACCTTTTTCTTTATTTTCTTGGTGTCTTCCGTTGAGACCAAACATTTTTGCGCAATCTCCTCCATCTTCTTTGATGTTTCTGTTAATTGTTTTTGTTGACTGTTGAGAACACTTTCCATGTTACACAGAGTTTTGCTGATTTTCTGCATTTGATCCAGCAGAGGGCGCAGTGACTCGCTTTTCTGTTGATTGACAGCTAGCTCCGGTGGGGGGGTGCTCAGACCGGAAGTCCCTCCCCCCTTCTTTTCCGGCTTCTGCGGGACCTTTTTCAATGCGGACATCTTTTTAATTGTTTACTTTATCAAAGTTCGTGCCGCGCCACTCAGGAGACTAACAAACTCTTAATCTTCAGTGTTTTCCCAAAGGTATTTTCACCAACTCTTTTTCCCCCTTTACCCCCCTCCGCTTTTATTTTATAAGTCCCGTTTCTCAAGGGGGGTGGGGATTCCTCCCTCCTCCCATCTGCTTATATGCTTGCGGGGGTTTTTGGATTTTCGCTTCAAAATAGACCTCCAACTCACGGTTCGATGCCAGATCTTTCCATTTAACTTTAATTCAATCGCTTTGTTCACTCCTGGAAGTCGGTGGCGTTGCTAAGTCCCATTACGGGCACAACGCAGCGGGGCCGATTGGGGCGGGGAGAAAGCCTCAATTTCCTGGCTGTTTGCTGGCAAAGAGGCTACTCCCCAAGCGCCCCCAGTTCGGAGCCTTTGCCTAAGGCTCACTAGGGTCTTTCGCATAAGCGAAGACCCCCCCAAACTGCGCGTGGGCTAACCATCTCCGGGAGCGTCCCGAGAGGTGGCTGCCATTCGCTCCGCTGAAACCAAAAGTCAGCCAAATCATGCTTTTTGAGAAACTACATTGGTTGTCATATCAGGCAAACCTGACAAAAGGTTGGTGGTCATGTTTTTATTGGAGGTGAAGTATGTTGGCAGAGTAATTAACACAGCAATGATGCACAACCTGATTAAAGGTTAGATAAAGGTTTATTTAGGAATTAATATACTTGATAGGAAAGAGGAGAGATAGGTTCCTAACCATATCTCTAGCTGAGCAGGGGTGTAAGATTGAATGTGGCACTTCGGAGAAGGGGGAAATTGCTATAAGAGTAGCAATCTGTAAATGGACAAGGAATGACACTTAACAGGAGACAAGGTGCTGACTGTTAGCCAAATTACTCTATTATTTAATTAAGATGGGGAATTATAATTATTAATATGCAATTGGCTTATCTATAGGATCTGACCTGTGTACACCAGAGTTAGAATTCCCAAGAAACCAGGAACAGACACAGAAACTGTGAGGCTAAAATAATGATTTCTTTACTAAATATTCTCAAACATACAAACAGTATTCACACAATAGAGCACTAAGGAAGTAGAGGTGATTGAGGGGTTATAGAGGGGTGATACAACCTGTCCAGATGTGCAGAGGTCCATGGATTCTGGCCTAAACTCAGAGAGTTCAGGGGTGGCCTGCCATTTTGGATCATGGCAGAAAACACACTGTCTAAGGCCATCTGTGCGCTGGGATATAGGCACTGGCAAAGAATGCAGGCCAATGGGTGGCCCTGAGGGCTGGTCTCAGGTGAGAACAACAGATTACCTGGACCGATGATGAGTCCCAGGGGTGTGTGATGCCAGTAGGGGCAGACCTTAGGTATGACCAATGAGCTTCCAGAGGGGCAGGGTCTGGATTTAACAATAGAAGCCAGGTGTTGGGTAGCTAGTTAAATGGATTATCTGACTTACTAATGGTCCTGTCCAGGGTGGACAAAAGATGAGAGACGTCTCTGATTAGCTCAGGAAGGATTGCTAAACATTTGAATGATTGATTGGTTTTTCCTGGTATCTTGAGGGACAGAGGCAGGAAAGACAAAGAATTTACACACAGAACACAAAAGGCTGGGTGAGGTACTGGAGAGTGCCAGGTAGCTTCTAAAGACTTTACCTCTGGAACTCATTGTTATTCCATAAGCATCATCTCTGCTGGGTGGAGGGGGAAGACTTGCTCTGAGGTCACCTTATGAAACCTGAATATGAAATCCCTTTTGCAGACCACTTGCAGCCTGACTCTGTGGACTTTGGTTCAGGTTAGAAAGTAGGGCACCCGTGTTTTGGGGTACCCAAGAGTAAAAGGCAGTGCCTCTGACCTCACTATCCTATCTAATTATCTTCTTGCTGGAGGGTCTTCTCTTTATATACCAGACATTGCCTTTTCCAACATAGTATTACTATGTAGCCTATGTAGATGATTTTGGCATATTTAATTCCACCTGGGAAGTACCTTTGGAACACATGGAACTGGATCTGTAGAGGATAAAGGGGGAAGGGTTAACAGTGAAACCTGTCAAGTGGGTTTAGAGTTTGAAATGCAGGGGACAACTGACATTAATAAAATGGAAGCAATCAATAGTTGGCCCATCCCTGTAACGAAATGATTAACTGGTTATTAATCAATTGGTTATTAACTGTATTAATTGGCTCTTATGGAAGGTTTATACCCCAGTTTAGCACAATACTTGCCCATCTAACCCATTTAACATGAAAAGATGGGCCTGACAATGTAAAGTGGACTAAAAAATGCCAGAAAGTTTCCCAGCAGTTAAAAGAACTGGTAATGTAACAGAGATATATTAGGTAACCAAAAGGCTTATGTAAACAGGCTTCAGAGGTATGTTTAAAGTATATAAATAAATAAAACCAAACTAATTACAAATATATTCACCAATAGGCAGCAGAATCTGCTAAAAATGGTAACTCCAAAATGATAACTCCAATACTATTAATTCCAAAATTATAACTCCAGAACCAATAAACCAATATACATTGAAAACATGTAAATACAACAATATGACAGATATATTACAATATGGCAGATATATCACATTAACGACTTAATACAGAATAATCAACATATATGTCACATACTCAGCTGATCAAAAACCCACCATCAGTTGGTCACAAACCACCAACAAAAAACACCAAACACATTTCAGCTTTTGCCTTCTTCAGTGGTGCAACAACTAACCATGAGCTAAGATTCCTGATGAGTACAATAAATACCAAAACTATATTATAAACATAATATACCCATAGATACCCTAAAAAATAAATAAGAAATGGAAAAATTCATCATAAAAGGCAAAGAATCATTCAAAATATAATATGCATATAAAAAAATCTACTCATATATCATAAAATCCTCTCCATGTCTAGTAAATATTGCAAGCTTGCAATTAAGTAAGAGATTAGGAGAATTTATAAAATGAGATAGTGGTTGTTTTTTTAAAAAAATAATTTTTAGCTTGGGTTATTTATATATTTCTGGAGTCTGTTTACTTAGCTCTTTTGCTTATCTCATCTGCTTCTTTGGGTTGGGTTTTATTGTTGTCTCTCATCTCTTTTTGTTTTTGAACCAACCATGGAGGAGACACATTTCATGACCACACAAATACAGCCCAGGGCCCTAAGCTATGATCCAGCTCCTTCAAGGGGAATGCAACCCCTTCCAGTTCAGAATGGTTCCATTAGTCCATGAGCAATGTTATCATTGACCAATAATACCTCAGCCTTATCGAGACTGAGTTGTAATCCAAATACTGATGGCATGTAAAAACAAAGATGCAGACATGGTTTGTTACTGGAGTGCTGACTTTTGCAGTCATCAAGAAGTGTCTGAAGACAGAAGAAGAATGGACTCTGCAGAAACCATTTATTGGATGATAATCAGACATAATTGTTGGCTGAGGTGACCTCATACAACGTACCCATTTGATTTCCACTACTGAGTGACTAATAAATTTTCATTTTAACCCATTCTGTTAACACAAACATTTATGTAACGGAGATAAGATTAAAGATTTCAGCAATTTCTGACTTAAGGGCTGGAATCTAATGAAATAAAGATAGGAACACAGCCAAGAAAAATAAGTGGTGATTAAACAGCAGCTATTTTGCTGATGGTTGCTCTTTTGGAATTGTTTTCTTCTGACTCTCACCTTTGATCAACAGTTCTTTAGACTCGGAAGGTAAATTTGGACTTAGAGAGTGAAAGCACATTCACACAATAAGAAGCAATAGCAGAGTAGGGTGGAAAAAGGAAACTGACATTTTTAAATCATTCACAATAGATTGTGTTTGATTCACATTTAAGACTTTATCCATTTTGGTGTGGAAAAGTCTCCCAAGTGTTAATTTACCAAGATATAATTGCTAGTGATAATCACAATTGGTATGCAGCCAATTTGTCAATAGTTCTGCTGAAATCAACAGGATTACTTAGAAGGATAAAATATCCACTTGAGGAATTCTGTGTTTTATAAATACATTTCTGTGTTTATATTTCAATATCATATTTATTTACTTCAACTATAGTCCACCTTTCTCCTTCAGACACAGGCCCAAAATAAACTTGGCAGCATCCTCATGGTCACCACAAGGAAGCCACCACCATTTTAAAGACATTTTAACATGCCGCAAGACTTGAAAAAGCTCACAGGGAAAACAAGATCACCACATTTCAGGCATTACAGCATTTAAATGTCTTTAAAATGGCAGCAGCATCCTCATGGCCACCATGCAACACTATCACATTTAGTTTGGCTCTCAACTGCAACTAAAAACAATGCATTAAGAACAGTATAACATATACAACTCAAAACATTGAGGAACATTGCACTAAAACACAGTATAACATTGATAGTAATGCAGAAGTATAACTTTATAGGACAATGCAGTGAAACATTATAATACATAAATAAAGATAATAACAATGGATTACAAATCCACCTAAACTTGCAAGCGTGGCCAAAATGAACTTCCCCCCCAATTGTTTCTGATAACATACAACTCTTAATGAACGGAACTAATTGGCTTTTTGTTACAGTGAATCCTGGTTGTACAAGAAGAAAAACCATCAGGGTTCAGAGGTAGGTATTACAATGTTCTTGCTACATAACAATATTAACAGGAGTATCTGTATTCATAAAATGAAAGATTTGGAAAACATAGCAGCTGATAAACATGAATTCCACACCAAAGCACAGTAACTAATTTCCAGGTGCCCTTTGTTGGTTGGATTTCCATTTCATTGACCTCTACAGCTCAACAGATTGCATCTCCTTCCTTGTGCATGCCTGCCCAGAAACTAGATGAATGAGAATGGCCTGAATTATGAGAGTTTTGGCAGTCCTCATGCAAATTGCATTTTCCTGGTGTGTTTTTTTCCATCCCACAATTGCTATGAGAACTTTCCCCCCCCTTTTTGATTATGCAATATGATTTCTACCATTTGGTAGAAATTGCTGGACTGTTATAACCTAATGGTTGTAAACTTGGAGACAGAGAAGTAATATATGACTATTCGTGGACTAAAACGGATATTCATTAGTCACTTTCTCCTGGGATCAAAGTTTACTTATGGCTTATTACTATCGTCAATAGTAAATCACAATGATGTCAGGAATTGTCATCAGGGTCTAGAATTACTGCGTGACCAACTTTGCTTCTAAAAGTTCTGTGGTATTGTAAAAGATCTTCATAGATCTTTGAAACACATCTATTCAACTTTGCAGACAATAGTTAACTTCAGTAGTAAGATATAATTACTTACATAAGCTTATTGCACACAGGAGGTAGGAAAGCAGCTCTGTTTTCTTCAATCCATTTCTTGACATTCACAAGCATTTCCACCATGACACTTTTTACCAAAATATACTAAACAAAACACTAACAAAGTATTCTGAAGAAGTGAACGACTTTACTCAGCACTAGTTCAGTCTGTAGAAGGCTGTAAGTTACTCCCTCCACACAATGTGATTGGCTGGTAAGGGTGTACTTTGTTTGGTAGAATGCCAAAACATCCTGCTTTGTTTGACCTTCCAAAGGTTGCTTCATTCAAGTTAGTCCAGAATGTCAGTAGGTTACATAGTGACTGATTTGCTTCTTTAATAGTACATAGACCTGAGGCTTCCTCCTACAGAAGCTTGCATCATTTGGATAAAGGAAATATGGTAGCCCAATGCACTCATTAATTTTTGGTTTTGTGCACTCTCAGGAGAGGACATCACTTTCCCCTCTATGCAGGTTATCCATAATAAGCCACTGCCTCATGCACAACATATACATACCACAATATATGTGTTACTTTTCAAAGCACCACAGAACACTCCCCACGAAAAAAGGGGGATGGCAAACGCAGAGTTTTCAGCAGAGAGATAATTACTTTGGAATTGTCACTCATGTAAGAGTAGGAAATGAAATGAATGCAGATAGGTTGTTTTTTTTAAATACTTATGGCTGCCACCCACCCCCAGGAATCAGAGGAGAGAAGAACACCTTTGCTGAGAGGCACCTAATTTGGGGATCTGTAAAACTGAGCCTCTCCATTTAATCTGCTTGAAACTTTGACGGGGTGTATGTCTTTAGATTGCACCAGGCCTGTAGCTACATTGGATCATTTTGGAGCCTGCCCCCCCCAACTTATTTCAAAGGCCCCATGACTTTCCATCTGCCATCTCTTCTTGCCTTCCCCCACAGCTAAATAGCCTGGGGAGAGGAGTCTGCACCACCCATTGAGGCGGCTCATGGTTTGGTCCTCGCTGGCAAAGCAGCAGGGCTTCCCACCCTAAACTGGAGCTCCACTTAACTGCTGGGCTTAGGGAAGCACTGGCTACCTGGCTCCTGGTGCACACCATTGGTAATGTGGATTGACAATGGAGGAGCAGGGCAGTGTGGTCTCCTTTGCTCTCCACCCAAAGCTGGGATTTGGAGGTGGGTGCTGTGGCCGAGGATCTGGGTGTAGCAGGCGAGGTGCCAGCGGGCTGCTCACCCATCTCTCCAGCAGCCGGCCTAGGCCCAATCCCAGTGGTGCACAGCACGCCATCACCCCTTCCGTCCACTCCGCAACTTCAATTAGGAGTTGCTCCCAGCGCAGCACATCCATGGGCACTCATGCTGCAACTTCTGGACAATGGGTGGCAGGCCAAGGGGCTTTGGCCTTAACCAGCACCTCCTTGAGGACCGCTTCAGCAACTGGGGGAAGCCTGTGCGGCTGCTCCAGCAAGCAGGTGAGGGCCAGTGGGAGCAGGGGGGGTAGAGGGTTGGTGCCTGGGGATGCCGCGGGAGGGTCAGAGGAGTAAAGACTCTGTCTAGGTGGCTCATAAGAACATAAGAGAAGCCAATGTTGAATCAGGCCAACGGCCCATCTAGTCCAACACTCTGTCACACAGCGGCCAAAATATACCAGATGCCATCAGGAGGTCCAGCAGTGGGGCCAGGACACTAGAAGCCCTCCCACTGCTGCCCCCGCCAGCACCAAGAATAGAGTGCATCACCTGCCCCAGACTGAGAATTCCCATCTATACCCTGTGGCTAATAGCCACTGATGGACTTCTGCTCCATATGTTTATCTAATTCCCTCTTGAAACTGTCCATGCTTGTAGCTGCCACCACCTCCTGTGGCAGTGAATTCCATATGTTAATCACTCTTTGGGTGAAGAAGTATTTCCTTTTATCTGTTCTAACCCGACTGCTCAGCAATTTCATGGAGTGCCCACGAGTTCTTGTATTGTGAGAAAGGGAGAAAAGTACTTCTTTCTCAACCTGCTTAATCCCATTCATAATCTTATAAACCTCAATCATGTCACCCCTCAGCCGTCATTTCTCCAAGCTAAAGAGCCCCAAGCATTTTAACCTTTCTTCATAGGGAAGCTGTGGCCGAGGATCTGGGTGTAGCAGGCGAGGTGCCAGCGGGCTGCTCACCCATCTCTCCAGCAGCCGGCCTAGGCCCAATCCAGCAGCCGGCCTAGGCCCAATCCCAAGATCTTCAACTTTAAGTAAATTAATTGATTAGCCAATGCCCCCCCAAGAATTTTAAATGCCCCCCCCGAATTAGAAATTCCTAGCTATGGGCCTGGATTGCACTATATTCAGTGCAAATGTGATGCTTTTATCTTTAAAAACAGTTGGCCCAGACTGCCACATTGGTTCCCCACTGAAAATAATGGTCCTGGAGGGTTTCCAGTCTTGGCGATCACCATGGCAGTCATCTTCTCCCGGGGCTCCAGGAGAAGCCTGCCAGTGCCTGTGGCTGGGTGGGGGGTGTGATCGTCCACACCACCCCAGGAGTCCTTGGGTTGGACTCCAAGCCATGGGCATTAGAGAACCCCGCCCCGGTGAGACAAGCTGGAGAAGGGGGGCTCCTCCAAGCCCCAACAGGCCTGTGTAGAGCGTCCCGAATGGGAACAAGATCAGCACACCAGAGCAAGCGTACGGTGATCAAGTGATTATGAATGCAGAGAGACAATCGCTAAAAATGTGAGTCAGAGTATAAGGGAGAACCACCCGCAAATACTGTGCTCCCCTAAAAGAAAATGAGGTGGGGAGGGGACTTTCCCCGCTAAGGACTGTTTGCAAGCAATTTTAAAGTCTGAAAAGGGGGGGGCAGTAAAAAGTGGGTGAATGGAAATAAAGAGACTATGAGAGCTTACTGTGATTAAGAACTTCCAGAGACTTTGACAAACTTTTATGAAAAGTAAACAATCCTCAAACATGGTACTGCTGAAAGACACTAAGGATAAACTAGCGAAAGTTAAGCCTCCTTCAGGAAGTTCCAGCCCTTCAAGTTCTGTGCCTAGACAGGACTCAACTGCGGAACTCCAAAGGCTGCTGTCAGAGGCTCTGCGCCCTCCGCTGGAGGAAATTACAGCTATTGATAATAAGCTGGATGCACAACAAACGCAAATGGTGTTAAACGCACAGAAAATCGAAAAAGCGGAACAGGAGATTAAAGAGATTGGTTCCAGCTCGAAAAAGGTGAATAAAAAACTGCAGGTGCTTGAAAAGAAGTGTCAAATCGAAGAATCTTGCGTGTTACACCTACAAATGGAAAGGGCAAGCTATGTCTTGAGACTTCAAAGGATCAAGGAGGAGAGAGGGGAGAATCTGAGACAGATTGTGGGTGACTTGTTGGCTTCCTTGGCAGAGGTGACGTCAGATCAACTTCAAAGTGAAATAGATACAGTCTTTAGATCGTACTCTGAATTTATCAGAAAGAATAATCTGCCAGGGGAAGTTACATTAAGATTCTCCCAAAGAAAAGTGAGAGATCAACTACTGAAAGCAACCAATGGAGTTACCTTGAAGTTGAAAGACAAGGAGATTAAAGTATTGAAGGATGTTCCATCTGAGATAAGAAGGAAGAAGAGGAATTTTTGGTGTTATTTTTACAAAGCCACAAAGTCGCCTACAAATGGTTGGTACTCGAGGGACTAATCTTTAGATATGCAAATGGCACAGAAAGAATGGACTCTGTTGAAAAGGCTTGTGAATTTTTGTGCTAGCACGGTCGGCCATCAGGGGAGGGAGAAGGAGCCCCTGACGGCACCAAGGAGAGCGAAGAAGAAGGAGAGACTGGATCTTCTGATAAGGACTCTGACTCTAAGTTAGGGGCAGTAGCCCCCCAAACAGGCTATCATCTGAGAGGGGAAAGAGGGAAAAAGTAGATTGTTATTATTCTCTGGAGTACTCAACTATGTTTATTGCAGGGCACAGCTCTTTATGAAACTGGGATTGCTAGGGAAACATTGAAATGTTTTATTAGCTAGATGATCATTTTTGGCAAAAGTCAATTTGCATTCAAGAGGCAGGATATTATTTTAAAAGCTTTGTATGATCACTGATTCTTGGGTTTTTAGAGGTTTTTCTTTTCTTTCATCCATAGGGTGTAGCTTCCCCATCCCTATTTTTCTGTGTATTGTAGTTTCTTTCTTTTTTCTGTATGTAGATTTAGAAAAAGCAATTAAAAAAATCCCCTTCGGGGGGGCCAAAAAAAAGAAAATAATGGTCCTGAAACAAATAAATGAACAAACAACAACAAAACCCATATGAATTTGACACCCAAATCAGAAATCATGGTAACACCCCCTCCCCCAAAATCCCAGATCCAAAATTACAGTGAAATGAAATGCCATGTTCTTTCAAACTATGAGCTTCTTCTGTTTTTCCATAGTGCTGATTGTTTGGAGAGGAGAATGATTCTAAACTAAAATTTTTCAAATTTCCTTTGCTGCAATGTTAATGGTTTCTATTTTCAACTCTAATGTAATGTCTCCCATAATATTTTTAAATGACAAAAACTATGTTATACTTAAATCTCTTAGGGTGCAGCCTGCTGTTCTGTCTCTAACAAGGAATATTTTTCTTTCTTTCTTTCTTATTTATTTAATATCCCCTCCCATCCCACAAGTAATTGTTGCTTGACTAGAACTAAGGCATTCATATTTGTAAATATACCAAACAGTATTGTGTGCTAAGTTATATGTAATGCCTTTCATATCCTTAAAGCAGAAAAGCTAGTCTAGTCTGAATATAAGGATTCAATGTTTGTCCCCTTACTCTCCAGTGGTCCTCAACTAAATTTCTTAGAGCTCACTAAGGAAGCAGACAAGGGAATAGCAATTGTTATTCAAAACAGATGTGATTATGAGTTGGAAGCACTGAAACAACCAAACATTCAAACCTATTATGTTCCATGTTTTTTGATCCTATTAAGTCCATCCGGGACAAGATAAAACTTTTGCTGGAGGAAGGTGAAATTAAGGGCTATATTTCATCCTGTGAGAAAACCATTTTTACAATCAGAATCCTAGGACAACAGTCTTTTATGTATTGTCTAAGAATTATAAAAAATGTCCTTCTTCCCCCTGGGAGACCTATTGCGTCAGGCATGACTTGGTGTTGTAAGCCATTTCTAAATATGTGGGTTTTCTCCTTAGATTTTTCATCCCTTTAATACCATCTTATATAAAAGATACAATCGACTATATAAACTAGTTACAAAAATACTTCAGTTGGATGAAGTGACCCTGCTAGTTACATCAGATGCTGTGTCCTTATATACAAGTATTCCACAAGAGGGAGCATTATCGATAATAGAAAACACACCTTACACGATACACAATTAATGCCCCTCCACCTCTTTTTCTGGTAGTGCTCTCTGCAATCACCCTGGCAAATAAAAGGGATAGGCATGGAATCTTAAATATCACCTGAGAGGTGTCATATTGAGGCGGTGGCAGCTACAAGCATGGACAGTTTCAAGAGGGAATAATTAGATAAGCATATGGAACAGAAGTCCATCAGTGGTTACTAGCCACAAGGTATAGATAGGAACTCTCAGTCTGGGGCAGGTGATGCACTCTATTCTTGGTGCTGGGAGGAGGGCAGCAGTGGGAGGGCTTCTACTGTCCTGGCCCCACTGCTGGACCTCCTGATGGCACCTGGTATTTTTGGCCACTGTGTGACAGAGTGTTGGACTAGATGGGCCATTGGCCTGATTCAACATTGGCTTCTCTTATGTTCTTATGTAGATAGCAAATTTATTCATAGTTTTTTTTGGTAGAACGCTTTATATATACAGAATGGTGAGATTCTTCTTAGAAGAGAAGCTAAGTGGATTCTGAGACTGACAACTTTGGTACTACAATGGTTAAATGAAAATATTTCCTGGCTGGCTTTGATTAAGATAAATGCGGAGTGAGAACAGATTTCCCTCCCATACCTAGTTTAGTGGAAGTACTGCTGCTTTTATGTCACAGGTCAGTATAGATTCTTAGATCACGAAGGATTTATTCAAAGGGGTGGGCACAAACCAGCTCATGAACCTTTCTTCATGATGAATTTTGGTGGGTTCATGGTTTGCAAACCAATGTTCATGAACTTAGCCTGGCCATGAACCTCCACAAACTGCTTTCTCCTCCCCACAAGTCACCCAAACATCCCCATGAAAGCCACCAAAAGATCGGAAAGAGCTGATCCATGGGGGGGTGGGGGCAGCTTGTGTTTGATTCTATTGGTTTCTTGAGCAATGGCATTTCTCCTTTCCAATTGGATCCTTGCAAGGGAGGAGCACAGGGTACTTCCAGCCAATAACTTTTGGAGATAAGCCACAGAGAGTTACAGTTCCCTTCCCTTCCCTCTTTTATGTGTGTGTGTAGGTAGCCCTTTTGTTCACCTGTGGCTGGGTAAATAGAGAGCTGGGGCAGAATGTACCAAACCAAATGACAAGAATGCCCATTAGGAACAGTGGGAGGTGCCTGACGGCCCACTGGATATAATAGGAGCCAGGAATGCCAATTGACTTGCATGGGCTCCACTGAAATGCATTACAGCAAACAAAAGTTGCAACTTATTATTATTATCATATGACATTGTGTGTAGTATAGCCAGGAGATCCTAAAATTGTCTGGCAGCTAGAAGTTCTAGCTCTTTTTTTTAGTTCTACGCACCACTATGTGGTGAGCTAGACTTGTTTTTAAGGCAAGAAACATTTCAAAGGTGGTTTGCCATTGCCTGCCTCTACATCATGACTCAGGTATTCCTTGGAGGTTGCCCTTCCAAATGCTAGCCAAGGCCGACCCTGCTTTGCTTCCAAGATCTGATGAGATCAGGCTAGCCTAGCCTGGACTATCCAGGTCAGGGCAAAAATTGCAACAAAAAAGTTGCAACAAAACTGCAGAACAGATTTAGAGAGACCTGCCCTGGGCCTGGAATAATAGCTGCCAGAGTGGAATGACAGCCCCTGGGACTGGAATCAGTGTTCTGGGGCTGGAATGAAAGCCCCCAGAGTGTATTGAGAGCCCGTGGAAATAGCAGAACTGTTCTATCATTCTAGTCCCAGAACACTTCTGCTAGTCCCAGGAGCAGTCATTCCAACCCTATGGATTCCAGACTGAGTGGCTGTCATTCCACTCTGGAGGCAGTCATTCCAGTCCCAGAACACTGATTCCAGCTCTGGGACCATTTTTACATTTTAGAGGCTGTCATTTCACTCTCAGAGCAGTTTATTGGGACCCAAGAACCATCATTCCATTCTAGGAGCTGTCATTCCAGTCCTAGAACACTTTTATATTACTCTCAGGGATCATAATTCCATCTGGGAACTTTCATTCTAGACCCAAAATAGTCTTTCTAGGCCCAGGGACCATATTTCCACTCTGGAGGCTGTCATTTCAGGCCTGGGGCAGGTTTCTCAAAATCCATTCCATATTTTCATTCCAACTTTTGCGTGCTGTAATATATTTCAATGGAGCTGAAAAGTACTGAGACTGACGAGTGATTTCAGCTCTCACATACTTTATTAGATGAAGAACAAGACAACTGAGCCGGCTCGCAGGCCGCTTTTATTCCCAAGTGACCCACACCCCAAACACACACACACCCGGTGATTCGCTATTTACATTGATTGGATTAACTCCTGCTCCTCCATTGGAGGGGAGTCAGGATCCACTAGTCCATTGTCCTTCGGGGCGAAGCTCAGGCCCTTCGCCTGGCCACATGGTGGACCGGTTAGAACCAGTCCAAGCACATGGCTGTCCAGAGCCCATGTTCTCCAGTGGATACATTACACCCCTCCCCCTTGGTCCGATAAACACCCGCACACATAGTCTTTCAAATAGCTGGGGGGCCGCCGCTCTCGCGTGGAGCGACGGGGCTCTGGCATGGGGAACTGACAGCCTCCCGGGCGGCTGTGGGGACTGGTGGCTGCTCTGGTGTTGGCGGGGCTGGGCTCACCATCTCGGCTGGTGTGTCATTTGCGGTGGCTGTCAGTCCGGAGTTGAAGTCCCCCGGGATTTCTTCTGGTGCGTCCGCCCCCGCGTCTGGTTGAGCTGGCTCGTCCCACTCCTCCCCCTCATCCGGCTCCAGGGGTAGCACCCGGCGACGTAGCTGATCGATGTGGCGATGCAGGATCTGGCCGTCTTCCACCAAGACTTCGTAGGACCGGGGGCCACGGACCCGGACTACTCGGGCGGGAATCCACGGGGGCCCTCTCGCGTAGTTCCGTGCGTACACCGGGTCCTCTGGGAAGAAGCCTCGTGCCGCCGCTGGCGTTTCCGTGCAGGGCTCCCGCTCGGGCGCTCGATCGGGATGTAACCGGTCCAGCCTGGTGGTGAGGCGTCGGCCCATCAATAGTTCCGCCGGGCTCCGGCCAGTTGTCGCATGGGGCGTCGTTCTCTGGCCGAACAGGAAGTGCGCCAGCCTGAAGTCCCAGTCCGTTCCTTCGGTCCGACGGAGCGCCTCTTTGGCCGTCCGCACCATGCGTTCGGCTTGGCCATTGGTGGCGGGGTGGAACGGGGCCGACCTGATGTGGCGAATCCCGTGCTGGCGGGTGAACTCCTGGAACTCCCCAGACGTGAAGGCCGTCCCGTTGTCGGTGACCAGGGTGTCGGGGAGTCCGTGCGAGCTGAAAATCCGCCACATCGCTCGGATGGCCGCCCGGGAGGAGGTGGATGGTACCGGCTCTACTTCTAGCCACTTACTGTAGGCGTCTACAAGTATAAAAAACAGCTGCCCCTGGAACGGGCCCGCAAAGTCGAGGTGCAGGCGCGACCAGGGGCGGTGAGAGGATTCCCAGGCCCTGTCTGGGGCCGTCGGGGGTGCGGGTCGGGAGGCCTGGCAGGGTTGACACCTTTTTACAATGTCCTCAATATCCCGGTCTAACCCTGGCCACCAGACATACCCCCGCGCCAGAGCCTTCATCCTGACTACCCCAGGGTGGTGCTCATGAAGGTCCCTCAGGGGTTTACCAGGTCCTTCAGGAGGAGGTGTGCCTCGATGCTGCAGTAGCGCAGGAGATAGGCCTTCTTCGTACCCGCATCTGTGATGCCATGGATCTTGAAGTGACGCTCCAGCGTCTCGATCCAGGTCTCCCAGTGTGCGGGACGAGAGATGTCGAAGGCGGGGAAGCTCTCGTTGCTAGCGGCCATGGTGCTCACCCGTGGAGGTCGCGGTTCAGGCGTAGAGTTGGCGGCGTTGGAAGCGAGGCTGCTCTCGGGGTCAGCGGTGCTAGGGAGCGGTGTGGTGCCCAGGAACCGAAGAGGCGGACACGAAGCTCGGCGGCGGCGTTCGGTGCTTTCGGCGTTGGGGCGGTCAGCGGTGCTCGTCTCGTGGTCGTTGTTCATGGAGGGAGTTGGCATCCCATCCTCGTCGCCAGTGAAAAGTACTGAGACTGACGAGTGATTTCAGCTCTCACATACTTTATTAGATGAAGAACAAGACAACTGAGCCGGCTCGCAGGCCGGCTTTTATTCCCAAGTGACCCACACCCCAAACACACACACACCCGGTGATTCGCTATTTACATTGATTGGATTAACTCCTGCTCCTCCATTGGAGGGGAGTCAGGATCCACTAGTCCATTGTCCTTCGGGGCGAAGCTCAGGCCCTTCGCCTGGCCACATGGTGGACCGGTTAGAACCAGTCCAAGCACATGGCTGTCCAGAGCCCATGTTCTCCAGTGGATACATTACAGGAGCCCATGTAAGTCAATTGACATTCCTGGATCCCATTATATCCAATAGGATATCAAGCCTTTCCCATGGTTCCCATTAGGCATTCTTGTCATCTGTTTCAGTACATCCCTATAATGGCAGCTCCACAGAAAGGGGTGGTGGTGAGTGCAAGGAAGCCACTTTTCCTTTGTGAAAGGAAACAAACAGGCCACAACAAGTAAGGATGGCACATGCAGAGTTTTCAGTGGAAAGATAAGAATTTTTTATTGCCAATCAGGTACTGTAAGAGTGAGTAAATGCAGACAGGTTGTCTCCTCCCTCCCTCCCTCCCTCCCTTCCAGTGTTGTGGCTGGCTAAAGTTCTCCTGCTAGGCTGCTTAGGAAGGAAGGAAGGAAGGAAGGAAGGAAGGAAGGAAGGAAGGAAGGAAGGAAGGAAGGAAGGAAGGAAGGAAGGAAGGAAGGAAGGAAGGAAGGAAGGAAGGAACACAATGGGCCTTACTCCTAGTACGTATAATGGAGAATTGATCTGGGGGTATCTGGGGCTTGGAGGGTAGAGGCACCAAATTTTCATCAGAGCTGCTGGTGCCTCTCCTAACCCCCCCCCCAAGTTTCAAAAAGATTGGACAGGGGGGTCCAATTCTCTGAGACCCAAAAGAAGGTGCCCCATCCTCCATTGGTTCCCATGGAGGGAAGGCATTTAAAAGGAACATGGCCCCTTTAAGTGCAATGGCCAAAACTCCCTTGGAGTTCAGTCACGCTTCTTCCCTCCCCTTTCCAAGAGGCTCCTGGAGCCTCCCCTTTCCAAGAAGTTCAGCCAGCTTGTCAGCTTCACTTGGCAAACCTAGTTGAGAGTTATCTAATTCAGGGGTCTGTAAAACTGACCCTCTTCATCCAATTCACTTGAAACTTCCGGGGGAGAGGTGCTTTAGATTAAAGGGAGGAGTGTGTTCTAAGCAATTTTGGTGGCATTAACTTTATATACAGTTGCCTCAAACCCTTATATACATTCTCTGTTGAAAATAATGGTCCTGAACTCCAAAAGCACATGGATTTGAATCCTGAACTGGTAACTACTTAAAGCAAGTATGTGTCTTCAGTACTGACCCACAGCTACCAGTGTTCACCTGGATTCCATAAGCAATATAACTTTTTCATCCTTTCTTGTGAGACACACTTTGCAGGATCACACAGTGCAGGGCTTTAAAATTGCTGGGTCCTCTGAATCACTTGCCATCCAAAGTTTGGACAACAGATGGCACTGTGACCACATGGATCTGTGGAAAGCTCAGTCAGCAACAGGCAAGGAGAAAGATGTTCCAGACTTTCTAAAAATAAGAGAGGCCTCTTGCCAAGCATTCACAATGTTTGTTCCTCAGTGCTGGGAACAATAGGCCTACATTCCAGTGGTCAGCAAGAAGACCAGAGTAATAAATGCAAGGGTAGTGTGGGTTTTGTGTGTGTGATATCTTCTGAAACCAAGCTTTTAACAACGAACTGATCAGTTGGTACTACATAAAGTGACAGAGACAGATGGAATCTATGTAATTGTGTATTCATTTCTATGGGAATGTAGTGTTTCTTGGCTGGTATGCATGTCTCGACTCTGGAAATGGAATCCTTCTTTCTGCAGTCCAGGCTTCAAACAGCTGGATATATATTGAAACTTTCCTGCATTTTATAATCAAAAAGACCTGCCGATGTTGCCTGTGTTCTTTGGCTTCAGTCAAAAAAGGGGGTTTCAAAAGAAGATGGTGTTATTTTCAAAGCCATGATCAAGAAGGAGAAGAAAGTGTGCCTATTACCTTTTAAACAGTTACACTTCTCTGTTTGGGCTCATATCCAGTATAGCTTCTTATCCATCAATCACACTTTACTTTTACATTTTTTACAGGAAATATCATCCATATGTAAAAACTGTGTCCTTCACATGCTAGCTGATTAAATTGCAACATACTGGGGTGTGGGGAGAGAAAACAAATACCCTCCTAAGCAAAATTACACCCTTTTAAATCCATCGGAGGGTTGGGGAATGGAATGGTACTGCCCAATCTTGTCAGATCTCAGAAGTTAAGCAGGGTCAGTGCTTGGATGGGAGACCACCAAGGAAGACTGTGTAGAGAAAGGCAATGCAAACCACCTCTCCTTCTCATTTGCTTTGAAGCCCCTTGTTGGGGTCTCCATAAGTCAGTTGAGACTTAATGGCACATACATACATACATACATACATAAGTTCACTGGAAGTCAGTGGGCTTAGAGGGGTATAACCTTGCTAAGGATGATGCTGAACATTCAGCATCATGGAACACATGCACTATCACCAATGCACCCTCTAAGCCAGGGGTGGCCAAATTGTGGCTCAGGAGTCACATGCAGCTCTTTCACACATATTGTGCAGCTCCTGGCAGAGCGGCTGGGAAAGTGAAGGGGAGGCATGCCTCCCTGATCGGTCTTCCCTTCCTCAGGCAGTGTTCCCCTTCCTGGGTAGGCTTGGGGGGGGGCAGACAAAGAAAGCAACTTTAAATGTGTTCTCAACAACCCCCACCCCCAGTCGGTCAGCTTGGAGAAGGCGATTGTCTCTTTAAACCCCTTCTCCAAGCCAAGCCAACTGGCATGGGTGTGTGGTGGGATGGTGGTGGTGGTTGGAGAACACATTTGAAGTTAAAGTTGATTTCTTTCCACCTCTCCTTTCCTCCACCCTCCCCATTTATTTGCTTTCTTTCAACCTCTCTCTCTCTCCCCCTTCCTTCCTTCCTTCCTCCCTCCCCCCATCTATTTACTTTCTTTGTTTCTCTCTCTCTTCTCTCTTTCCTTCTGCCTCTTTCTTTCCTTCCACCTTTCTCTCTCTTAGACAAATAAATATCATTATCAATATCTGGTTTTTCCCCTTTTGTTTTTATTTTTGGCAGTCTCATTTAATGTTAATAAAAAACAAATTTGCATATTTCCCAGCAAAAATGTGTTCATGTCTTGCAGCTCTCAAACATCTGACATTTATTCTATGTGGCTCTTACATGAAGCAAGTTTGGCCACCCCTGGTCTAAGCTGTGGCATCTTATGAGCAAAAATTCTACTTTGTGAGGTACTGGCATTAAAGTTGTGAGTGAGCGATATGGCTACTGCATAAATTAGTTTGCTCTGGAGCAAATGTGTGAGTAGGAGGCTAAAAAACTGTGAGCTAGCTCACACTAACTCAGTTCAGTGGGAACACTGACTATCACATGTCTTACTTTGCACTTATGCACTAGGCATTGCATATACTCGGCATTCATACAGCCTAGTTCTGCTTCCTCTGTTCTCAGGATAGAAGCGTTAGTGTGTAACCATCTACTTACATATCAAGTTATTTAAAATATTTAGGTCCTGTTTCCCTCCAAATGAGAGGGCAAGGCAGTTTTCAACATGTATGTACCAAAATAAAACATTTTTTTTTAAAAAAATAGTTACAACTAGAATAAGAATTGAACATTGTGATCTACAATTGCTTTCCATCCAAAACTATTGGAAAAGAATCAATAAAAAATCATATAACTTCAACAGAAAGTACTCTGGAACAGAATTATCTTACAATCCCTTGTAAAAGCCACCTTCTTTACCTTCTCTGGTACACCATCCCAGAAGGTCAAGACTTCAACAGAGGAGGAGGAGAAGTTGGATATATACCCCGCCATTCTCTCGGAGTCTCAGAGCAGCTTACAATCTCTTTCCCTTCCTCTCCCTACAACAGACACCTGGTGAGGTAGGTGGGGCTGAGAGAGCTCTGAGTGCACTGTTCTTGAGAGAACAGCTCTGAGAGAACTGTGACTGACCAAGGTCACCACACTGGCTGCATGTGAAGGAGTTGGCAAACCCAGTTCTCCAGATTAGAGTCCACTGCTCTTAATCACTACTTCAAACTGGCTCTCTAAGAGCTCCTTCTCCTGGCTGAAACCATGACTGGGCTGAGGACACTCTCACAGTTCTGTGTGGCAGAGGAGCTGCTGGGAGGAACAAATTTAGTGCAAAGATATGTAGGTGATTTGGGATATATACAGGATATATTTGGTCCTTTGGGATATACACAGGATTCATTGCTGCTCACGGACGTTCAGGTGGTAATAGTGACTAGCAGTACCTTTTACTGGCTTCAGCCATATGTTAACTGCATTCTTTCCTAGATTTAAGGGATCTTGTCACAGTTACTCATGTCTTACTGACATCCAGACTAGACTACAGTCTTTGAAGGACTGCCTTTGAGCAATGTTTAGAAAACAAAACTGTCAGTATCTGGGCTAGTTCAGGTCTACCAAACTACTTATTGTAGGTCCCAAGCCGTAGAGCCCAGAATGGTCTAGACTGAGAGTATCTGAAGGCCCACCATATGACAGTTTGAAGTCATCATGGGACATTATCCCAGGTTCTCTGCTTTACAGGGTCATTATCTCCTGGTTGGGCATCCTGGATAATGTCCCATAATCCCATTTCAAGAAGGTGACTTCATTCATTCTGTCCAAATTAGATAGTTGTTTTCCATGAGCCTACCTATCTTCTCGCCTGGTCATACCAAGACACCAGAAGTCTACCTTCTGAAGTATGGTGGACAGATACAAAATAGAGGACCCTTTTAACACTGATTGTAAGGCTCCCTTCTAACAGAAGTCCACGTTGCATCATTTTTGCCAATATTTTGTTAATGATTAAAATTATTCTGTTTAAGCTTTTGGAGTTTAGATTTCTGGTTCAAACATATTCAGTGCTGGCTCTCATTTCATTTGATCTGGGGCGTGTTTTTCTATGCTGCTGATCTCTGTCATTGTTGCTTTAAATATCATCATGTATTCTTTATAAACATGATTGCAATTCAGCCTTACAGGCTGGAAAGGTGGGGTAGAAATGTTTTAATAAAGGAAAGGGGGAAAACAAAGAAAGGAAAGGGTAAAAAAAATAAGATACTGTGTGAGGTCTTCTGGATTCATCATCTTTCTTTGAAGAATGCTCCTCCTTTGTCAGCAGTTAATCACTAAAAAGAGCTGAGGATTAGGCTTGTTGTAAAGAACCACACCCAGTGGTAGAAGTTAAGTTGAACCTAGGCTTAGTGTAGCTAAGTGTCTTAATGGGCCACCCCCCATCTCTTTTTAATACTACAGCTCAGTTATACACAATGTGAAGCAATCATGAAGAGTGGTGCTTCTGAGCATGTGCAGAGTGCTCTCCCATCACCAATGAATGACGATGATAATCAGCTATAGGCCTGGGGTTAGAGCAAGTGGTTCCTAAATTGTTCTTTAGCACTGGCCACAGTAGAGCAGTGAAAGGTTTGGGTATGGTCTGACAGCTATCCAGTTTTATGCCAAACATAGTTTCAAGTGGTGGTAGGTGTCATATTCTGACATGCTGAGTGTTTAAAACATCTTTTCATATAAGATAAAAGCATAAGAAAAAGCTTGATGGATCAGACCTCTAAACCAGCATCCTGTTCCTCACAGCTGCAAATCAGATGCCTCTGAGAAGCTTTGAAACAGGCGGTGAAGGCAGGAGCCTTGTTTTGCTGTCCTATTCCCAGAATGCAACAGGCATTCAGAGGTACACTTTCATCTAGCCATTACGATTTGTAACCATAGATAGACCTGCCATTCATAATAATCATAGCATATTATATGACTATGGAACTTCAGTGATCAAAGCCCTTTACATATATTTCCTCCAGAATTCTTACAACAACCCTATAGCGTAGGCTACTATTATCTGCATATTGCATTGTGGGTGGGTGGGTGGGTGGGTGGAGACCAAAGAATGGTAGCTGACCTAAGGCCACCTGCACTGCAATCCTTTGCAGATTTATGCCAGTCTAATCCTGGACGCCAATCTAGACTGGAGTAACTCCACATCAGATTACACTCTGACTTAGTCTGAGACAGCAATGAGATTTCAACTGAAGACTTCTTGCTCAAAGCCCAACCTACTTACTCCTTTCCCATCCTCCAAGCTGGCATTTTGGCCTGGTCTGGCTCAGGGCCACTGGATAGCTTTTCCTTCCTTGTAGGTAAACACAAAGGAGCAACCTGAACAATCTTTGACAGTTCCTTGTATCTTTTTCCAGAAAAGCTGGCCAGTTCTGATGAGGCATTCACACTACCATGTTGATCTTGGAACAGGTCTTTTTCTTTCACTGTTTATATACAAATACTAATGAAGGGTGTTTTTTTTTTCTTTTGCTTTCCAGAAGACAGATAAACACAGAACACTGATTGCAGGTCATAACATCAACTTTGTCCCTGCCTGAAGGAAAGAAATGACCCCTTTGGCTCTAGTACAAGTAAATCCCCCATCTCCTAGCCCCCAAACTCTACTTTTTGGTTCTGTTTGTTTCCAAGTGATTTATATTCCCACCTGCCTTTTCAAATAGTAGTCACTGATTCCCACATTAACTGCAGCAGTAAAGTACTTCTTTTTTGTAAGATCCCCTCTTCCTCTCCCCATGATGAAATAAACATGTACCCTGATCCTATGCATGTGTATTCTGAAGCCCACCTCACTGAGCATCATGTGCACATAACAGCAACACAACAGTACCTGCGGAGAGTAAGCCCCAGAGGGCTTGGTGGTGCAGTAGAGATATATAGCATCAGTTTTTATGTTTGCCAGCTTCATCATGCAAGAAGGGATTATTCATAATCAAAAGAATTAGGGGCATGCACCAAGAAAATAATTGCTATAATTTTGTATCCAGGCTGGGGGTGGTGGTGGTAGTGATTTCAGGTAGGACACTACCAGTTCTGGATTCAAATCTGTGAAGTTTTTGGGTTCCAGAATTTGGGAGTCTGCGTACAAGAGTCTGAGGCACCTGTTTATAAAGATAATGGAACCATATTTGCACAGAACAAAGTCTTCCCTTGAATATAAAGACCCCCTAAGTTTCAGGCAGATTGAATAAAGAGCTTTGATTCTGAAGACCCCCAGAGCAGGTGATCCTCTGGGCAGCCACATTTCTCTCTACTGTTTCCTAAAATGGTGGTCAGACTGGTTGGTTACAGTTAAAAACTGCTTTCATTTCATTCCCCTACTCTTGCAGTGACTGAGCTGGTAGGAAAAAAAAATTCCATTGAAACCTCTTCATTTGACATTCTTCCTTGTTGTGGTCTGTTTCCTTTCATAAAGTGAAAGTGGCTTCTTTTGCAAAACCCCTTATCCTTTCCTATTGGTCTGCCATTATTCCCTGGAGGCCTTTTGGAGGCATGAAGTAGGGCTGGAGAGGCTGCTTTCCCACCAAAATTGCTGTCTGTTCACTAGAGGACCCCCAGGTTTCACGTGAATTGAACCATTAAATTCTACAGGCCTCTGAATGAGCTGGCCCAGCTCTCTATTTTCCCAGCCATAGCACTTGCAAAGAACAAAAGGGAACTGCAGCTCTCTGCAGCTTGTCTCCAAAGGATGAAAGTGCTCTGTGCTCTTCCTTTGCAAGGATCTGATTGGAAGGGAGAAATGCCATTGCCTGGAAAATCATTACAGTCAAAGAAAAACATCAGTGTATCCTTTAACCAGCCAGCAGCGTCTGAAGGCATTCTGGGAGGGTTTTTTTTTGGGGGGGGGAGCAGGAGTCATATCTAAGAGTCCCAGATTTGTTACCATTCTGGAAAATCACAGTAATAAACCAAACCAGTGATATCTGTTTGTATCTTCAGTTTGGGAATTTCATAATACATACCTCTAAAAAGTAGAAGTAGTCACACAAATCCAGTATAGTTCACCTTGCCCCTTCCTTGCATCCCAGCAGTAAACATCTAGATTTTCCTGTGGTAACTTTAAACTGCTCCTCATAACTTAAATAGGTGGACTTTGCAGGCCCTCACGTAGAGAGAAAGCCTGTGTCTCAAAATGTACCATGCCAAGAAGAGGTTCCTGCTTGTCCACTTGCTCACAAATAGTTTCCCACCTGTTGAGGGGGGGACCACCCTCCTGCTCACAGCAGATGGGGATGAAGGTGGGGTCAATTCCACAAGAGGTTTTTTCCCCCCGTGGTGGTCATATTGCTGGTGCAATTTTTGGCGAATTCTTATTTGCCACAGCGATTCCATAATGCAAAGGGTAATCCAGTTGTGACTGTTTCCCATGGCCTCAGATCAGATGACTAACTGTTGGCTGAAGAAGAAGAACTGGTTTTTATAACCTGCTTTTCTCTACCTTAAGGAGTCTCAAAGTGGATTATAATCACCTTCCCCTCCTCTCCCCACAACAGGCATCTTGTGAGGTAGGTGGGGCTGAAGGAATTCTGAGAGAACTGTGACCAGCCCAAGGTCACCCAGCAGGCTTCCTTTGGAGGAGTGCAGAATCAAACCCAGTTCTCCAGATTAGAGTCTGCCCCTCTGTACCACACACTGGCTCTCAGTGGTCAGTTCCCCTGGGGACCCTCCTTGGCCTCCCCACTCACCAGGGACAGAGAGCCAAAATCACTGTCACCCCCAGATGGGTCTGTGCAGCCTTTTAATTCTATTCCTTCACACCTCCATGCCTTCTGGTCAGGTTGTTTCTCAGCTCTCTGAAGTTGTGGGGAAGTTAACATCCCTGGCCTCCTCTGCCCTGGCAGGGATGCCTCTTCAGGAGTTCTAGGGCTGGGCATTGCTCCAGTGACTGCCTGTCCTTAAACCTCTCTCCTTTCTCCCTTGCCCCTTCCAAGCTTCTCAAGCTCCCTTCTCAAGCATAAGGGTTGAACCATCTTTCTGGACTGAGCCGAGTCTTGGCCACTCACGCAGGTCCCAGTGGCAGTCCCCAGCTCCTTCCCTGTCTGGTCCTAGTTGACTTGGCTAGGCCATTTTCTTTCCTGACCGGCTGCTGTCATGCTCTATCCACTTCTCCCGTGCTGTTTTCCTCTGTCTCACCTCCCCCTTCCTTCACTCCTGGCTGCCTTTTAACCATCCCATCAGTCAGAGTGATCCCCACCCTCAAGGACAGAAAAAAATGCTGTCACAAAGCATTGCTCCAGAATAGTACAATGCTTGAATCATTTGGTAATGCACATTGCAGGAAGGTAGCGGGTGCCCAATTATGGCCCTCTACATTGAAATACCTAATTGGCATTGTGCTGGGGGGAGGGAGGAAGAGAGCACTTGAGGAACTTTTCATTTGTTCTTTTGAATGCTAATCCAGAGAGCAGAGAAAAGCACTTGTCCCTTCATCCCTGTGATGGAAGTACCAACCATCCCTTTACTGAAGGATTCTTCCCTATTTCTCCCAAGGTTAAAGGCAGCATGACAGGGATCCCAACTGCATGGGTGAAAAAGTTTAGTATTTAATAAATTTGGTCATCCCTAAGGTTTTGGTCCATTTTATCAGTGCACAAAACACTGGTGCCAGTTCCATTTAATTCCTTCCCCCTTTCAAATCACTCTGGTTAATGAATTTGTCCCTCTCTATGCAGCCGCCCCCTTCTCCTGCAGCTGTGAGTGGAATACCCCAATGGGGAAGGAATAAATGGATGACATACCATATTATTGTGTAACTGCAGCATTCTGTAATATCTATCCCCCCAGCCATAACAAATATATGGCAAAATGTGCATGAAGAATCAGTGAAAGATGTACCAAAGATAGGATTGCTACACAAGTCAACCCAGAAAAGTGTGGTTTCATACTGTCATAATATGGTAACAGTGCTACAGTGCTGCCTTGACTGCTCCAAGATCAATTTTGTTGGTCTCAGCAATGAATTCACTACAAAAATGCAGAGGAAGGAGGTATTTCCTTTCATTCCAGCACAAGTCATACCTTGCCTTCCAGACAGATGGCAAGGATCATTTGTGCTTGGGAGTGCTTCCTTCCTCAAATGCAACGACTTGGCAACAGTGATCCATGTGATGGTCACCTCGAGACTGAACTACTAGAATGCTCTCTACATGGGGCTGCCCTTGTCTCAAATCCGGAAGTTGCAGCTGGTACAAAATGCCACAGCCAGGATTCTGATGGGACTCCTGATTCAGGATCACATCCAACCTGTGCTAAAGGCACTGCACTGGCTGCCAATAGCATACTGGATCTGTTTCAAGGTGCTGGTTCTTACCTTTAAAGCCCTTTATGGTCAGGGGCCTACATACCTGAGGGACTGCCTTTCCCCACATGTTCCCAAGAGAGCACTGCAATCAGGAGCCCAGAACTGACTGGCCCTCTCAAGTCTTAAGGAGGCCAGGTTGGCAACAACCAGAGCCAGGACTTTCTCAGTGGTGGCTCCACTCCGTTGGAATGAGCTCCCAGAGGAGATCGGGGCCCTATGGGACCTTATGCAGTTCCGCAGGGCCTATAATATGGAGCTCTTTCACCAGACCTTTGGAGCCACCACCACCATTAACCACCACCATTAACAATTGACAGCTGAAGGACAGAGAGCCCTGTTTCCCCCTGGAATTCTCAACAACAGCCTGAGCTAGCTGCTGATAGGACAGCCAAAAGAAGATCAAGGAGCGGACTGTGAGAAGAGAGAATTGAGTAACAGTGGCCTCTGTTAAATCAATGACACTAGCACTTTATTATGGGTATGGTTTAAATGGTTTTATAGTTGTTTTAATTGTAACTTATATGGTATGTTTTATTGTAACTTATATGTTGATTTTATGCAAGCTGCCCTGAGTCAGCCTGGCTCATCATAAGAACATAAGAGAAGCCAATGTTAGATCAGGCCAATGGCCCATCTAGTCCAACACTCTGTCACACAGTGGCCAAAAATACCAGGAGCCATCAGGAGGTTCAGCAGTGGGACCAGGACACTAGAAGCCCTCCCACTGTTGACCCCCCCCCAAGCACCAAGAATACAGAGCATCACTTGCCCCAGACCAGGAGTTCCTATCTATACCTTGTAGCTAATAGCCACTGATGGACTTCTGCTCCATATGCTTATCTAATTCCCACTTGAAGCTGTCCATGCTTGTAGCCACCACCACCTCCTGTGGCAGTGAATTCCATGTGTTAATCACTCTTTGGGTGAAGAAGTACTTCCTTTTATCTGTTCTAACCCGACTGCTCAGCAATTTCATGGTGTGCCCACGAGTTCTTGTATTGTGAGAAAGGGAGAAAAGTACTTCTTTCTCAACCTGTTCTATCCCATTCATAATTTTGTAATCCTCTATCATGTCACCCCTCAGCCATTGTTTCTCCAAGCTAAAGAGCCCCAAGTGTTTTAACCTCATCATGTAATACCCCATATTGCAACAACACCAAAGATCTCTCCTCCCCCCCCAGTATTTTTAGCATTAAAACTTGGCTGTTCCTACAAGAATGAAGGATGGTATTGTGTAGAAATAAAACAATAAGGTCAATGGCTAGAGTTGCTGAAATGGAGAAAAATCTCTCTGTGGAATCAGCCTGGGTGAGAACCATTGCCCTGAAACATTTAAAGTCATAGACATTATTTCTACCTGAATACCTGGCAGTTATACACAGAGAGATGCATGTGTTTAAAGTAGATTACATGGGATTCCCAGAAGGTCACTCATCCAGTTCCTGATTAGACTCAGACCTGTATAGCTTCGCACAGGCAAGCAGGTCCATTCAGAAAAAAGTCCCGTGTTATTCAGTGGGGCATATTCCCTGGAAAGTGTCCCTAGAATCGCAGTCAAAGATTTCTACACCTTTGGTCTCCCAAACCAACCATGGGTCCACTTCATCACATTGGGGGAGGGGAATCACAGAATACCCCAGATGCAATCCCTACTACCCCTCTGCTTAGAGTACTTTGGAGTGTGAACTGGGTAGAAAAGCATTGCTCCAGCCATCAAATAAATAAATAAATAGCATTCTTTGACCCAGAAACTGTGAAACAAACAACTCCCTCAAAAGGAAAAAACGCTCTGCCTAAGAGCATTTAAACAGCCTAATCTAGAAATCTTTAATAGTTTATTTTCCACTTTTGGCAGGCCTGACCTCTGCAAGAGGCCAAGTGCAGTACCAAAGCTGGGCTGGAATGTGCACAGGCCAAACTTAAAGCTCATTCAGTATAGATGATCTAACTGTGCTGTACCTCCAGCATTTACGATTTCCTAAAATGCAGTTGGCAGGGAATACATATAAAAAGAGTTCTGTGTTACTGATGCCAAAATGCTAGGCTAGGGCCAAAGAGAGAGTTATGAATTAATGCCTCTATTTTTCAATGGCATGAGTGATAACGGTGCCAAAAGATGGCCCAGCATACATGTGGAGCATGGAAAAAGTGAGATTGGTTGGTTGTGTTGGCAGAGAAATTAGCATAGCAATGGTACACAACCTGATTAAAGAGTAGATAAAGATCTGAAGAAGTGAGCACTGACTGATGAAAGCTCCTACCCTGCCATATATTTTGTTAGTCTTTAAGGTGCTACTGGACTCTTACTCCTTTCTGCTGCTACAGGCAGAGTAACACGGCAGCTCATCTTGATACATCTCTGTCTGAGAGACTGTGGCACTTCCGAGAAGAAGAGGAAAATTGCCCTAAAAGTAACAATCTGGAGACAGACAAGGAATGACACTTAACAGGAAAGAAGGTGCTGACCTCACTATCCTGTCTTCTGTAGGGTCTTCTTCTCGTCTTCTTTGTACACCAGACATTGCCTTTTCCAACAGGTTGTAATTCCTCCAGACAGAGTAGGTAGAGTTTTTAGCTGTAGCAATGAGCCTCACTGGGTATGAATCTCACCCAAAAGCATTTGCTGGATTTGAAACTTGTGAGACAAAAATTGGAATTCGATAATTAAAACACTGGCAGTAAAATTACAGATCAGTGTCAGGGGCAATGCCACTGAGAGCTGCCCATCGGTGCTGCCTCCTGATTGGCTTGACTGTGATAGTTACCTGGCCAGCCTGGAAGCCAAGTGTCATACCTGCCACCCAACAAAGCCCATCTTCAAATCATCCGTGAAATGGCTGTGAAATGCCTTGAACGTCCAAGGGCAGTTTGATGTAAACAATGGATAACATCTTGCAGTCAAGCATGTTTTCTACCACTGTTTCAGAGCTGGCCTTCCCAAACCAAGTCTTCAGACATGTTTAGCTGATACAGCTTCCATTGTTGCCAGAGAACAAGCAGTGGGATATAATAAGAGTGTTAGACTTGGGGTAGGAGATCTGGCTTCAGTTTGGTGTAGTGGTTAAGTGCGTGTAGTGGTGTAGTGGTGAAGTGCCAGTTTGGTGTAGTGGTTAAGTGCGTGGACTCTAATCTGGGAGAACTGGGTTTGATTCCCCACTCCTCCACTTGCACCTGGCTGGATGGCCTTGGGCAAGCCATAGTTCTGGCACAGCTGTTCTTGAAAAAAGAGCAGTTTCTGTCAAGAGCTCTCTCAGCCCCACCTACCTCACAGGGTGTCTGTTGTGGGGAGGGGAAGGGAAGGGAGTTTGTAAGCCGCTCTGAGACACCTTTGGGTAGTGAAGGGCGGGGTATAAATCCAATCTCTTCTCTTCTTCTTCTTCTATTACAAAGCTGAATTTGGTCCACCCTCTACCTTCAGCTGTGAGATACCTAATGCTATGAATGGGTGCTGAATCCTGCACATGCAGCACTGCAACAGGGCAAAACCCCTCCCACCGGGGCCACTTTGGCTTGGAAAAACAGCAGCTGCAGGGAGGTGATATGGGTCATCATCAATACTCCCTTTAAGCTGTGGAGTCTTGTGGGCAAAAATTCTCCTTTGTGAGCTACTGGCATTAAAGTTGTGAGTGAGCAATTTGGCTACTGCACAAATTAGTTTTCTCTGGAGCCATCCTTCCTGAGCTAAGACAAAAATGTGTGAGCTGGAGGCTAGAAAACTGTGAGCTAGCTCACACTAACTCAGCTTAGAGGGAACACTGGTCATGGCCAGGTGCATAATGTCCTTAGGCCCTAACCTACATCACAGGAGTGTTTTCAAGAGGGAGACCATGTGAGTTCCTGACAAGCAGAGTGCAATAAAAATCAAATAAATATATAAATATTTTCACCTGATCAAATCTAACAACAACAAAAACTGATCTAAGAGCACCACTCAGTGTTGGCAACTGTCAGCCCTTGTCTCCTCAGTAACATCTTCATTTTTTAAAAAGAAAAAGATGCCATGGTGTCCTTGTGGCCATTGCATTTCCTAACTATAGTACATTGGCTGCCATCTACAGTTGACTGTGTTACATGCCCCCAACCAAGACATTAAGAAGGAGATGAATGGGGGCATTATAGATCAGCATCAGGCACATTTCACATAACAACTAATTAGGTCAATTCACACATGCCACATAAAGCTCTTTTCAGCCTTTCTCCTGCTGTCAGTGTCCACCTGTGAAAAAGAGAGAAGTTTTTAATGGACCAGGTTTCTGATGCGAGAAAGTTGACTTACGACTGCATTTCAGCCTTCTTGCACTTTATAAGGCATCTGGGATTTCTGTCTTGGATCCTAACCTTAAAACAAACAAACAAACAAACAAACAATAATCTGGAAGTGTGATTGTGACTAGAAAAAGGCAGCAGCACTCCAGTAGATGGCAGTATTGCACTCTGCATGTGTGAGATTTCTCCCTCTTCCCCTTTCCACTCTTTTATTGGTCTGCCAATTGCAACAGGCAGTCAAAAAGTAATAATCAAAACACTCTTGGAAAATGTTCTCTAAAATAGATTTTTAGCAAATTATGCTAATTATGTCTCTTTGGGGAATCGTGGCATCCATGTTGGAGATTCACAGATTGGGGAGTTAAAAATGTCTCCCAGTCAAAGCCATGCAACTAAATTGAAAACAAAATCGTGTTCATGAGATATCTGGTGGAAAAAAATGCTCTGAGCTCAGGAAACTATAGCAGATAGCTGATCTAGATAGAGGCCTCTCATCTGCAAAACATAAAGTTCCTCCTCCCACTTAAAGATGTGACTATCCAAAATCAAAATCATATGTGAAACACTGCAAATCACTTCCTGCATTTGGCTTTATTGGGGCTCTCAGTGAGAATCAGAGAAGATTCAGTCGTCTATCTATTCACTCCAAAGTATCCCACTAAACTGAGTTGGAACAAGGATGGCCATGGCTTAGACCTGGTACCTCCAACCTATATTAATAAAGACATTATTTATACAGACAGTCAAAGCAAGTATTCAAACTTTTCCTGGGTTGTACCATCTTGGGCTGTAGGAGGCTGCATATTTGACAGAAGACATTCCTTACAGTTAGAAAGACAACATGTCAACAAGAAAGCTTGAGATTTGTCTTCTTCCACCATATTTGTTTCTACATGCAGTCAACTATTTTTGTTGTTTCCCTCCATGTTTCTATTGTGTATGTGGGAGGGAGGTACAGTTTTCAAATCTGTGACCTTCCACTTACAGCCTGAAGCGCTATATTCCAGGAAAAGCTTTGGCCAGTGGATTCTATTGCTTTTTTAAAAAGAGAAGTCTCAATCTTCTCCAAGAAGCCAGGTCAGAATTCCTGATTTTCCTCCCCTCCTTCATTATTTTAATCTCAAAAGAACCCTGTAAAGTAGGTTAGGCTGAGAAAGTGCATGTGACCTAGAGAGCAGAGGTTTTAAAAAAGCAGCTCTTCCCCAAGCACCAATCTGATATTCTAACCACTGCAGAGCACTGCCTTTAATTCTGCAGACTCTATAAACTGCTTCCCTGTGCATACCTCTTCTTTGCATTCCAGATCACATGTGATTGATTACAGCTCTAGAGCCAAGTTCTGGCCAACGTACAGAGAGACTATTGTTCTGAGCACTTTACATGGGTCTGTATATTCAGTATGTATGCCAAAGGTGCAAATTTCTCAGCTTTCAAAAACAAAGTGACACTGTGGTCTGTTCTGATAAGATGGCTCTAGTTTTGAGTAGGCTTGCCAACCTCCAGGTGAGGCCTCGCATTCTGTAGGAATTACAGTAGCTCTAGAGACAACAGAGATCAGTCACCCAAGAGGCAACAGCAGCTTCAGATGGTGGGTTCTATGACATTCCAGTATGGTGTGGTGGTTAAGAGAGGCAGACTGTAATCTGGAGAACCAGGTTTGATTCCCCACTCCTCCACATGAAGCCTGCTGGGTGACCTTGGGCCAGTCACAGTTCCCTCAGAACACTTTCTGCCCCACCTACCTCATGAGGTGCCTGTTGTGAGGAAAGGTAGAGAAAAGCAGAGTATAAAAAGCAACTCTTCCTCATTATCATCATCTCATTCCCACTGACCCCCCCCCTCCCCAAACTCTGCCCTACCTAAGCACCACACACAACTCTTCAGGAATTGTAAAATAACTTCAAGAAACATACTTTAAAATATATTTTGGGGGGAATCAACTTTCCAAATGCATCAAAGAGTATAGGAATATCCTCCCCCTGAGTTCCTGTATGCCCCTTTCTCCTGCAATCTTTGCTAATATTTGTGGTTAGCTGTCCTGAGCCCATTGGAAGGACAGGAAATATTTTAAATCAGGTGCTGGGGGCGGGCACTGTTCACTTCCTTTCTTTTGCAAGGCTGGATTAACCAATGTGCCAAGAAACATACAGAACAGAGCTGTAGCCAGATGCAGATCATTTCAACAGTGTTTGAGCATTTTCTAAGAAGACATAAGACTGTGGGGGGGAAACCCTCCCCATATGCTTGACTGGGACACTTGACTCCCCCCTTCTGTAGTGGGCATTTCACTAGGTCATTATGTAATAGCTCTATAAAATTCTGCAAGAATTAGTTTCTGGATTCGCTCCCATTCCTCTTCAGTTTTGTATGGTCCTTGCCAGGCACTATGCTGTCATGGCAGGGGCCCATCTATCCTGCTCCTCAGACCATGCTATGACTTATTTCAAGCGCAGCAGCAGCAGCAGCAGCAGCAGCAGCAGCCATGAACCAATCCAATGACAGGTAGAGTTTCCCAGTAGGAAACACGGCTATCTCCTCTCCTGTATTCACAGGGCTCTTTCAACATTTTCTGCCAACATTTTCTGCTCCCCTTGTCATCAAAGAGGAAAGGAGTGGTCTCTGTCTCCAGCTGCAGAAACGTGTGTCTGCTGCTGAGTTTGCCTTCCACCCATTTCAAAAATGCTTGGAGCAAAGGCCCTTTCTGCACACAGAGCTTACTTCTGATCTTCACCGAAGTCGAGTTGGTTGGTGTTTACTTTGAATGCTGTGCCTGCACTCTACACCTTTTTTCTCTCTCTAGTTTTCTATTGGGAATCAAGGAGTATATATCCTGCATACTAATGAGAAAACCTGGATAGTGTTGCAGCGTGGGTCTATCCTGATTGGTCAGTTTTGCACTGGGTATGTCTTCTGAAATAGGAGATTCTTTGAGCTGAATTTACTGTGGGGTTGCCATTAGTGGTTCCTCCCCCCCTTTATCAGTGTACAAGTTCCACCTTTGGTTAGGTTTTCCATCTGTACAATTTTGGTTTTTTTTTAAAGGAGAGTTTAATCTAGCATTAGGAGTTTAACGCTAATCTGGGATGGTTGGAGAAAAAAATCTTTGGCACGGAATGCTTTAAAAGTTTGGTGAGATGTAGTGTGTGTGTGTGTACACGGTTAAAAGTTTTAAAAGATGTGTGCCCCCAGGAGGAGATGCTGACCACTTGGTTAGAATGCCACCAGGGAAGCTGCTGTGTGGCAACTTGGTGGAAGAGGTTCATGGGTGGGGGGAGGTGGAGACATCAATGCTTTGCAGCCTGAGCTCCCCCCACCCAGCATTATTTGGAAATGAGATGACAGGCAAAGGGTGGAAACCAGATGCTGAGATGGACCAGGCTATTTTTTTTTCTTTTGGAAACAGGCTGCTGCTGCCCCAGAACAGGCTTCACAGCAACATCCTTGCATTTGAAATGTTTGTGGTCAGAGTCAAATGAAAAGAAAACCATATTTTTTTTCAAAAACAAACTTGCCCAAATGGGGAATCAAACCAACAATCTTGCAGTTAATACCCCTGCATTCTAACCAGCTGAGCTAACTGGCCATTCCTGTAAACAAGTCACACAAAGGCAATGAGTTTCCTAATCTCCTATTTCAAAAGACGTGCTCAATGCAAAACTGACCAATAAGGAGAGACCAGCTGGCCTCCAAGGGGAGGGGGGAGGGAAAGTCTGAGGGAACATGTGTGCTTTCAAATTACCTTCAGCTAGAAAGCAAACTAAGAGAAAAAAATCATCACAAAAGCAGTCTGAGAAAAACCAGGGAAACAGCAGATTGAAAGTGGGCTCAGCGCTGAAAGGAGGGAAATCAATGCAGAAAGAAAAAAAACAGATGTGATTGGAATGTGTGGGGGGATATAGAAGGGGGGAAATCCCCTGACAGTGATGCACAGTAAAAGCGAGGGAAACCAACATGCATAAGGGGGCCAAAGTGGTGGAATGGAAGCTGCACATCTCCGAAATCTCGAAAAGTCAGCAGGAAAATCTGTGCGCACCACTTTTCTTTTCTGTTTCACTTAAAAGCAGCCAAGGGAGGTTTCTAATTTGGCTGGAGAAGTAATGCCAGGGAGGGGATTGTTTGATTGGCACTGTGTTCTCCAGCCCTCCTCTCCACTGGTGTTTGTTTGTACTTGAAAGTGCCAGTATTTGGATTTTTCCCCTTGTAGAGGCAATAGCAACAATTTTATATATAAAACACATTGAGGAGCATGTAAAATCCCCTTCTTCCAGTGCCACTGCTTCAACCCCCCCACCTCCCCACAGTGACTGCTTTAAAAAAAGAGATGTTGGGAGATCAACTGTCAGGCCTCCTTCGTCACAACAAGCTCCTGGGGCATTTTTCAGCCTTCTAGCTTTTTCTGCTCTTGCCTGACCTCTCTACTTCCACAAAAACATCTGTTCATCAGTTTAGTGGACAATTCTCTGTGTTCTGTTTGTTTGTTTTTGAAGGATCACTTTGGCAGAATCCAGCTTTTCCAGTACTGTACCACTTCAGTGTGGGATTCTACCTCCGAATGAGGGGGGGAAAAAAACCCCTTATCGCACAAAGAAAGCCTAGGGAAAGGATTCAGTTTTACTTTCTCCTTGCCATACTATCTTTCTATAAGCAGGGTTAAATTTTTCTGATGGGATAGCATCTAAACATACAATCACCCCTACCTGCAACCTGCAATGGAGCAGCCCAGCACAAAATTTGCCACCTGACTCTGCTGCTTAAAGGTATCATCCTTGAAACATAAATAGAGAAGTGGAAGATCAGCAGGAAATGCTGATGCATAGCCATTCTGTACTGCAGGAGAAAACAGAACATAAATAATTTCAGGGTTAGCACAACAGGGAAGTAGGGTTGCAAGGTCCCCTCGCTGCGCCAGTGGGGGGATTTGGGGGGCATTCCAGGACATCACCGATGCGATGATGTCACCTGGAAGTGACATCATTGTGTTGGCGATGTCACACAGTGATGCTCCGGTTTAAGGGCAAAACTCTATGGTTTTAGGCCAAATTTACCATAGAGTTTTTCTCTCAAACCACAGCGTCATGCATGATGTCCCTGACATGATGATGTCACTTCTAGGTGATGTCATCACATTGGGGATGTCATGCCTGGACATGGCTGTTTGGAGGTGAGGTTTCCCCTGCCAGTCAGCTGTCTGGTGACGGCAGAAGCTCTGAAAAGCGGAGGAACCCCCCCCTCCCCCGGGACCTGGGAACTAGCAACCCTAGAGGGAAGCTGGGTGTGGCTGACATTGTATGTGAATGGTGGCAGAAGCAGGCATCTTGGTTTGTGATTCAGAGATCTATGGGTCTTTGAAATATGGTTTAACAGAAGATTATCCTGCACTTGGATCTGGAAATACCATCATGCATTCCACACTGCTATAATGTATGGATCCAGACATATCTGAAGGAGTCAAACAAACAAACAGTCATTTATTTAAATCTGTAGTCCACCCTGTCCCTAAGGCTCAGGATCATGTCATCACAAAAACATAAGCAAACAAAGGGATTTTCTTTATTTGGAAAATGTATTTGGAAAATTCCTTTGCTGCCTCTCAGGGAACCTGCCCAATCTCTGTCCTGAAGGTCTGCAGTCTTTAAAAAGCCACTTCTATGCTTAACTTGAAACCGTTTAGTTACAAAACTGTCTAGAACCTGGGGAAAGCTTAAACCGCAAACAATTCCAAAGAAAAACTGACTTATCTGGTTCCAGACCATCCTAGTGTCTCCATTGTCCCTTATATGAAGCAGGAAGCTGGCTATGCAGGAAAGTTGTTTACAGTGCTGCAAAAGTGAGGTAAACCTGCTGGAAAGCACACCACTGGAAAGTGCAGCAAGCCACAAAAGAATCAAAGGAGGCGTTCACTTTAGGGTTGCCACCTAGTGTTATTTACCAGGGGATGTTCTTTCCCTCCAGCCAGGAAAAGTGTCAAATGCCCATTTCCACACATTAGTTCTCTCTTAAAGGGACAGGATATTTTTCCTCCAGGCCAGCTGGCAACTCTGCTTCACTTAGGAAAGGCAGCACATCTATCTTTTAAACCTTAAATGGCCACTCAGAGAACTATGGCTCTGAAGATGCTGGAGAGGTGCCGTCTCCTCTGCATAGTGATGCCATCTGTGTATCTGGGGTTCAGTCTACAAGGGAGGCTCAGTGGCTGCTCTCCCCCACTCCTGTTACAGAACTCCTTTCCAGTACAAATGTTGGATAGCAGAGCAGGGCAATGAATTAAAACAAAATCTGACCAAGACCCCCCCAGCAGCTGTGCAAAGCACCTGCAGCCTTCCAGCCCCACCAACCAAAAACACCCTGTCGTGAAGTCTATTTTCCCACACGTTTCGCAGACTTCCCTCTTTCCTCTGCATTTGCCTCTTCAAGGGTTAGTGACATCATAACAACCCTCACTTTCCCCCCTAATTCTAAACTGGTGTCATACAGGCTCACCCAGTCCAAGCTTTTGTGAAGCCTATGTCTTTGGCCCTCTGAGCTAAGTCATGGAAGGGTGAGAGCATGTCACGGAATGAGATGGATTTTATTCTCTTTTGCTGATGCATTGTTTCTCTTGACCACCCAAGGCCTTCAGGATGGACATATAAATACCTAATAAATATAGCCAGCCAGCCAGCCAGCGAGAGGGACAGATGTTGAGGATATAGCAAGGAAGGAAGAAGGGCAGGCGTGAGGGTGAAGGGCAAAGCACAGCTGCTAAAAGCTGTGCTGTGGCTGAGAGCCAAGCCATTGTTGCAACCCGGCCTATGGCTGACTCTCATACAAAGTACACAGAGCTGGTGCTCAGGAGGATTCAGGGCATCACAGTGGAGCAGGAAGAGACAGGCAAGCTCTGCAGGAGCAATGATCATCTGGCATCCCCAGGCCATTCTGGGCCAAAGTGCCAGAATGGCAGCAAGAGATGAGCATTTGGGACTTTTCGGTCTAAAAAAAAGATGGCTAAGAAGAAACTTGACAGAGGTTTATAAAATTATGCATGAGGTAGAGGAGGTGAATAGAGGGAACTTCTCCCTATCCTCCAGTACTAGAGCACAGGGATACCCTATGAAGTTGTTGAGAAATAGTTTCAGGACAGACAAACGGAAATACTACTAATGCTACATAAGAAGAACCCTGCTGGATCAGACCAATCCTGTCTCACAGTGGCCAACCAGTTTCCCTGGATGGCCAACAACAGGATATAGAGGCCGAGGCCTTCCCTGACGTTGCCTCCTGGCTCTGGGATTCAGAGGCTTAGTGCTTCTGAATGTGGAGGTTACTTTACCCAATGAGTAATTAAACTTTGGAATTCACTGACAGGCCATTAGCATTAGTAGTGATGCCCGTTAGCAGAGACAGCTTTAGAAGGACCTTTAGACAGATTCAGGGAGCAGAGGTCCATCAATAGCTACTAGCCATAGTTACTGAAGAGAGCCTCCATATTAAGAGGCAGAAAACCTCTGAATACCATGGCTGGGAGGCAGCATTGGGAGAGTCTTTCAGCCTGTGCTGCTTCAGTCAGCGTTAACTGTAGGTTAGTAAAACTGCTGTGTATCTTTAAGAGTAGTTGCACCTGGGAATTGTAGTTCTCAGTTAGGGGTCCCAGAAGCTCCCCTCTGACTGGCTCATCAAGGGTAATTTCCTGAGCCCAGAGGCTGGAAGATAAGGAGTTTTTATTGTTATCTTCCGTTTCTTTGTCTGTTCTAATCACAAGGAGAGAGGGAGACTCATCTCTTCTCACCACGCATCTATAGAATTGACCTAGATCTCAAAGATGTAACTTCTCTACCCAGCTATCAGCTTGATTGTGAGTAAATGAACTACTGAATGCATGTGAAGTTAAATAAAGATGATTTAAGCTGTCTTCCATGGTCGCGCACTGAGTCATACCTAGAAGGTTTTGGCATCAGCTACAGCTCATGCCAGACAGGATACAGCCTTTATGCCCTGTTGGCACTGGTTGGCCAATGCATGAACAATAGGCTGGACTTAAGGTTTCAACTTCAAGTTGAGAATTTCCTAGAGATTTGGGGATGGACCCTAGGCTAGGCAGGGTTTATGAAAGGGAGGGACCTCACAGGGTATGATGCCATACCATCCATCCTCCAAAGAAGCTATTTTCTCCAAGGAAACTGATCTACATTGTCTGCAGATCAGTTGTAATTCCATAGGTCATCTCCAGGCCCCATCTGGAGGAGGGCAACCTTAGGTGGACCATTGGTCAGATTCAGCAGGCTCTCTGCTTAATGCTCTATATATGTGATTGGTGGGTGGTGGCAAACTTTTCAGAGACACCTTGGAGAGTTTGATAGAGTTGCTACAGATTCCCCTCCACAGGTATTATGCAGCTGCACATGGAATTTTGACTATGTTGTATAGCCCTGATGTAGCAGTCACCAGCATAGGAGAACCGTAGAGCTGTCCTATTAGCCACAAAATACCAGATCAAACTGATCAACCTTCATCTCTAACCCTGCTTCCAATAAAAGCTCGAGCTTCAATGAAAAAGCAAGAAAAGGAATTCCACTTCAGCTTAGTGCAACTGAAGTCAATGGGCCCTCTCCAGAATAAGCCGTTTGAAGACTTCATTTGCAATGATGGCTGCAATCCAAGGAATGTTAAATACCTAAATCTCAGTTCCAATGAGATTTAGGTATGCTTAACTTCTCTGAATTATACCTGGTTGCCATTTTTTTTAAAAAATAAGCCCAATATTAAATTTGCAAATGCTAAGCTGCATGAGATGGAACACCTATGTTAAAGTCCATGAAAGCTTGGAAAAGCTACTTTGGTGACCCAAGGAGGATGCTAAAAGGAGGGAAAGTTTTAATATTCGATACTTCACATCCAGTTCAGATGAACTTGAACTGAATTGTCATCAAACATCTAAACATGGCCTCATTTGTAAATCCTTTCAAGGCAAGAGTGGTAAACCTCTAAAAGAGAGGCACTTGAATTTCTAGTGTTTTTGATATATTTTTCCATAAAATGTGTTGCCAGCTCCTAATAAAACTGGTATTACCTTGCAGCAAACACTTCACATATTAAATGCTTCTATAATTAAGTATATGTGCCTGGGCAAGACTGGGGAATGCATTACATCAAAGAGATGGTGCTAATACTGATAATCAATATTGAAGTGTGGCACTTTTGAAATCACATTTCTTTTTCTTTTGCTGTGGGATCCAATGCCTGGTGGGTTGTTGGATGATCTTGCGGGGGACTGGCATAGTCGGCTCTCCACAGCCATCGATGAGATCGCTCCCAGGCGCCCTCTGTTCCCTCGTTCTAGGCTTGCTCCCTGGTTTACCCAGGAGTTGTGGGTTATGAAGCAAGAGCTGAGAAAGTGGCGCTGTGCTCAAGATGAAGCCACAAGAGCATCTTATAGGACATTTATGAGATCCTATGAGATGGCAGCCAAAGTCACTAAGAGAGAGTTCTATGCGGCCACGATTGCGTCTGCGAGCTCACGCCCAGCCCAATTGTTTAGAACGATTCGGCCTATAACAGCGCTGCCACAGGGCAGACCAAATGCTAGGGAATTGGACATTGGCTGTGATGCATTTGTGAGCTATTTTGCGGATAAAGTCTTGGCTCTCTGCTGCGAACTCCCCGCCACAGTTGAAACAGTGAGCAAATGCGAGGCCCCTTGCACGTCTTCAGTTTTGGCTTTGGATCATTTCAGCCCGCTCAGCCTGGAGGAAGTCAACAGATTGCTCGCAGCTGTGCGCCCAACCACATGTAGCCTTGATTCGTGCCCTTTCTGGCTTATTAAAGCTGGCCATGAAGGGTTTTGAGGTGCCCTAAGGGAAATTATTAATATGTCCCTCTCTGATGGGCGGTTCCTGGGGGCACTCAAGGAAGTGAGCAATTCTACCGACTCTTGATGGGGTATGACTTTCTATGTCAACTCTGTCAGGAGTCTGGGGGTGTGACTCAATTCTTTGCTCACCATGGATAAGCATGTGTCCTCAGTGATGAAGGCTGCATTTTACCATCTATGCCGGGCCTGCCAACTGGTTCCCTATCTGTCTGGGGTGGACCTTACCATGGTCATTCATGCAATGGTACCTCGAGACTGGATTACTGTAATGCACTCTATGCAAGGCTACCTTTGAAGATGCTTCAGAAACTGCAAGTGGTCCAGAACACAGCTGCTAGATTGCTGACCAGAGCATCCTGGTCAGCACATATAACACCTTTCCTATGGCAGCTGCACTGCCTCCCAATTACATTCTGGTGCCAATTCTAAGAGTTAATACTTACCCTAAACGGCCTGGGACCCTCACACCTTCAGGACTGCCTCTCCCGGCATGATCCTCCCTGACATCTCAGATTTTCATCTCGGAATTTATTGAAGGTCCTTGGTCCACAAACTGTCAGCCTTGCATTAATAAGGGCTTAGGCCTTCTCAGTAATGGCCCCTGTCCTGTGGAACCAGCTGCCTGAAGAGATGCATGTCATGCAGGACCTCCCTAGGTCCCACAGGGCATGCAAGGCCGGTCTTTTTCAGGTGGCTTTTGGGTGATTGTGCTCCACCAGGCAGCTAGTAAATTATGTTTCAGCTGTGTCCTCACCATCCATGCATCCTACCCTGCTTGATAGTGGATAGATTTTAACCGGAATAGATTTTTAATAATTTTATATTTTTAAAATTTATTGAATCTTTTGTACTGTTTTTATCAAGTGTATTTAATATGCTGTTAGCCTCCCCAAGTCCCATTCATAGGAGAGGAAGTGGGATAGAAATTTGATAAATAAATAAATAAACAAACCAGGCTGATTTATAAAAACAATAAAGGGGATAGCACTACAAAGAGTCCAGTTCAAAACCAAGATCCAGTCCAAACACTAACACTGCTAACTGTTGAACAAAGTTTGAGTCCAATGGCACCTTTAAGACCGACAAAGTTTTATTCAAGGTATAAGTTTCCATGTGCATGCACACATTTAGGGATCTCACCCCCATTTTAAGTGAACTGATTACTGTTTGTAAGTGATGATGTGAACTCTGACCCATGAAAGTTTAAAGAGCCAGTGTGTGTTTGTGTGGAAGGCAGAAAACTTCCATCACACATCTGACACATCTGATGCAAAGTCTTGATGTTGTTCCCCAACAAACATGAATACTTTGTAATGTGTAGATGGCCTCTAAGTGTTATTAGCCTTTAAAGTGCCACTCAACTCCTGTTTATAGGACCATTATATATAATCATAAATCATAAATATAACCATTGTAGCCTAGCAGTCATTGTTCACCTACATAACTGGGTCCCATGCCATTGGACACATGAATGCATAGAGCTCAGATGTGGAATCTGACATGATTTTTTTTAAGAACCCCTAAGGGCAAATTTATTTTTTATTTATAGAATACCACTTCAACAAAAAATATATTACACATACGAACACTACACAAACGCTACATACACACTACCCATCTAACATACAAAAAACATATGTACAGGGGGACATATACCCTTAAGTATTTATACCTTTTTCTATAAGCCAATAGCTATTAACTACCCTTCTCTTTAGTGTGAGTTTCCTTTTAGTTTCGCTACCGCACTAATATTATTTCATATCTTTTTACAGTTTTTTACAGCCTCTTTCCCGTTTATCTTATACCAATCATAAAAATGTAGCCATGTATTCTGAAAGGTGTCATCTGTTTGTCCTCTTAAAGTTAATGTCAGTTTATCCATCTCGGCTGCCTCCAAAATCTTAGCAATATATTCTTCTTTCTTCGGTGTTTGGGAAGTCCTCCAATACTGTGCATACACAATCCTGGCCGCCGTGGTTAAATATATTATAAGATATCGATCTTCGCGATCTAACTCCTTCAGTAATATGCCTAATAACATTACCTCTGGCTTAAAAGGAATTGCTTTACCTATGATTTTCTTAATTATCCCATGTACCCATATCTAATATTTTTACTAATATCACAACTCCACCACATATGATAAAATGAACCCTCCTTGGTTTCACATTTCCAACACTTATTAGAGCATTTTGCATCATATCTTGCAATTTTCTCTGGAATGACATACCATCTATAAAACATCTTATACATATTTTCTTTATAAGATACCGCTTTAGTTATTTTGACATTTTTACACCATATCTGATCCCATTGCTCCAACTCAATATTATATCCTAAGTTCTGGGCCATTGGATCATATTGTTTTTGACAATATCATCAGCCATCTTTTCTTTTAATAGTAATGAGTATATTTTCTTTATAAATTTTTCCTCTGGTGCCATCAATATCTTTCCCATCTCAGTGAGATTCTCATTAAATCCAACCTTTTTATCTTTAGCATATCTTGATTCTATCTGTGCTCTCTGCCACCATGACAAATCTTTGCCTAATTTAAGTCCACCCCTTGAGTCTATTATATCCAAGTATCTCTTTGGTGACAATCAGTTTTGATTTCCTTATAAACCAACTTTTTTGTATGACTTCCCACATTTTCATTAAAGACGCTCATAACCAATGTTGTTTAAAATACTTAGGTGAGGAAGTCTTTTCATACCAAAGAAACGTATGCCAACCCATCATTAAATCATGGCCCTCCAATCTTAATATTCTCCTATCTCCAAGCATATTCCATTCCCTTATCCAAGCTAAAGCTGATGCTATATAATACAATGTCCAATTCGGAAACCCAAATCCTCCTCTTTCCTTCAAGTCTTGTAGAACCTTTAATCTAATTCTTGGTCTTTTTCCTTGCCAGATAAACTTCATCACCATCCCCTCTAGTTCTTTAAAGATCCCATTATTCAGTAGAACTGGAACTGTTTGAAATAAAAAGATCCATTTTGGGAGTATATTCATTTTAACAAGTGCTATTCGTCCCATCAGTGATATTTGGAGATTCTTCCACTTTTCTAGATCATGTTTTGTCACTTTCAGTAATTCCTTATAGTTGTTCTGTAGCAATGAACTACATTTATTTGTTAAATTAATTCCTAAATACTTCACCTTGTCACATATTTGGTATCCCAAAGTCTCTTGTAACTTTTATTTCTGATCCATCTTCATATTCTTAGTAATAATTTTTATCTTTTGTATATTTATCTTTAACCCTGCCATCTGTCCATATTCTGCTAATATCTTATTCAAAGCTGGAATTGACTGTACAGGATCTTCTAATATAAATGCTAAATCATCTGCAAATGCAAGAAGTCCTCTTATTTTTGTATATCTTATCTCTTCATTTAATATCTCTAACGCAAAAATATATAACAGTGGTGATAAAGGGCATCCTTGCCTTGCCCCTTTTTGTATTTCAAATTTTTCCGTGTTCTCACCGTTAATCAGAACTGAGGCAGTTTGTTTCGTGCATATGGCTTGAATCATCTGAATAAAATCTGTTCCTGCTTCAGCCTTCCTTAGAGCCTCCAATACAAAGACCCAGCTCAGGTTATTGAAGGCTTTTTCAGCATCCAAAAAAATTAAGGTCATCGCCTTTTCCGGGTGAGCCTCATAATATTCTATTACATCCAAGATACATCTCAGATTATTCTTTATTTGTCTTTTAGGGAGGAATCCCACTTGATCTCTATATATCATTTTCACCAAAATTCTTTTTAGTCTCTCAGCAATAATAGAAGCTAAAAACTTATAGTCCGCATTTAATAGGGAGATTGGTCTATAGTTCTTAATTTCTTTTCCATCCGTATTTGGTTTATGTATTAGAGATATTTTTGCCTCTCTCCATGAATCTGGGATTTCCTCCCCTTCCATTGTTTTCTTACAGACCTCTTGCAGCTGAGGGAGTACTTGTTCTTCATACACCATATAGAACTCCACTGGTAGACCATCCGGCCCCAGCGCTTTACCCTTATTTTGCCTTTTCATTGCTTCCACCATCTCCATCATTGCAATAGATTAAGTATCTTCCTTTGATCTTCAGTAAACTTTTTAACTTGATGTCTCTCCAAATATTGATTTATTTGCTCTCTGTTTGTATCTGTCCTTCTGTATAACTCCTTATAATAATTCTCCACAATCTTCTTTAACTCTTGTATTTTATTTACTTCTTCCTCATTTTCCCCCCTTAAAGTTTTTATATAAGCTTTTTCTCTCTGTTGTCTGACCTGGTGTGCCAACCATCTTGTTGGTTTATTGGCATTTTCAAAATATTTCTGTTTAGCAAAAGTGAGTTTCTTTGCAAGTTCATATGAGAGCAGACAGTTCATCTTATGAGAATCTGACATGATCTTGATCCACTCTTGGAGCATATGATTGTGCATCAATTGTGGTGCTTGGGAATAGGAAGTGAAAGCTTACAACATAGCTTAATACATAGCATTGCTGAACAAAACCAGAACAGTTCATCCCAATATAAGGAGAGGTCAAGTGACACTACAGAGAAAGTAAACCGAATCCTCCAACTCCTGTTTCCCTTCCCCAAGAGACACCAAACCTAACTGGGTTTAAAGTACTGCCCAGTCATCTTTCCTTCATCTCACCTTCATGAGAAGCGACTGTGAGATATTCTCCTTTTGCTATAGGATTAGGTGGGTCCATTGCACAACAATAAGGCAGACTGTTCCCTTCACTGAATATGTAGTCACCCAGAACACCATGCATTTTCCTGATGTTTTTCCAAACTATACACTTAATCTTTCCAATCAATATCTTCCTTGGATGTTATGAAAAGAGGGCAGTTATTCTTTTTGTTATTAACTATGCTTCCAAGTTAGATTCAATTTTTAAAAAAACAGAAATGCGCACAAAAGTTTGGACTGCTGCAAGTGTGCGTGTGTGTGTGTGTGTGTGCATGCACACATGGGAAGGTGGTGATACATGCATTGTATAACACAGAAAGATGGAGTACTCTCTGTGTCAAGGTGAGAAGAAAAATGGTAGGTAGGTAATTTATATCTACCCCCGAAGGTGGGGTAGGGCTGAGTCATTATCTTGTAGTAGTTCTCCAGGCTATGAACATGCTAATAGAGGACCTTTCCTGAGGAGGTTCTTTTGTCTATGGATTGTTTCCTGAGGAGATTTCCTGTTTCCTGAGGAGGTTCTTTTGTATGTGGAATGACTATTGAAATTCTAATCTTATTTTTAAACTGCTCTTCTTTCCTGTAGAGCATGTTGTGTTTATCAGGTTATGAATTCCAATGCGCTATCTCTGTGTAAACTCTCGACATGGTAAGAAGTTGTATTTATGTTTATGAATTTCAGATGCAGCTTCAAATGGGCACAGGCTGACATGGTCAGCACTGATTGTAGCCAGTGCCTGTTTGGAGTTCATCGCAAAGTGCTTCCTGTGCAGGCAGCCAATTTTTTTGCCATCAGGCACTGACATCAGCCACTGTGGTCACCCTCCTCAGCTTCATTCAGGATGACTTCACTGGGCTGTTAGTAGAGCCACTGCAGATTGGAGCCTGCCACTCATCATCCTCTTCCTCCTCCTCCTCATCATCATCTGGGCACCTGGATCTTCAGCACATCATCATCTGGGCACCTGAGCTGTGTGTGACACCCATGTCCATCCCTTCTACTCGCAGCCTCTCCCTCCTCACATGCTCCAAAGTAATTGCTGCTGCTGGGTGACTGGCTATCTCTGGCCCAGCCCAACCACGGCCAGCTGAGCAGGACAATGCAGTAGCAGGTTCTCGAAAGCATTCAGCTCAATGACACTGGGCAAGATAATGCAGTTGGCATTAAATTTCACATGCAGGAGAGTGATGCGGTAGGAGAATGGATTGTACCATTTCAGACTATAGATGGGTAAGCATACTTTGGAATGCTTCCCTATGTTAAAAATCCCTGCAAATAGAAAACTAGCACAACAGGCAAAGGGGGAGGATTCTGAACTGTTGTGCTAGTTTTATATCCGAATGGCTTCTTTTAATGCAAACAAACATCTAAAGTTGAAATTCACCTTCTGTAGTCTGAAGTGACATAGTCTGTTCTACCACCTCATCATTTTACCACCTCATTCTTCTGTATGTGTGAACCAGGCCAAAGTGGCCATGCATGTGGGCATACATCATCTTCACCCAGCTTAGCCCAAATTCATCAGCATTTGGAAGCTAAGCAGAGTCTGCCCAAGTTAGGAAGAAGAGGGTTGCTATGTAGAACCATCTCTGCTCATCTCTTACCTGAAATGCCATATAGATGAGGTCACCATGAGAAATTGCAACTCAACGGCACCTTCTTCTTCACCTTTGAACTGCCATTTTGTGACTTGCCATGACTGGCGGGCCCGGCCCATACCTGTTCTATATGCTGCAGGCCCAGTGAGCATTTGTGCACATCCCCACATAGAGATTATTAGGAGACATTGGAGAGTATCCAGGTTTCCTAAACATTTGATTAGTTACACGGCACCTAAACACTTGAAATGTATTTTCAGCTGTCTGTTGTTTAAAAGTTTGATCTTGGCTCTTAAAAATATAGCAGTGAAATCCAGTAATTTACAAGTTTGCCTTTCTGTGCTGTTAGGTATGTAGCGCCCAAGCTTGTTAGGAATTCAAAGCCATTACTCTGAATTTATGCCGAGGAGCTATCTCATTCCCAAAGGCTGTGTCACAAGGTAACTTGGAGGGACACCATAAATCAATATGAAGCAGCAAAACTATTTATATGCAAGTTATCTAATATACTAATGAATATTTAATACGTTAAACAATTTTAATGAAATGTAAGGACATTTTAATAATGTTTTAAAAAGTGCTCCTCACCCCACTCCTTGTCACTTATCACCATCCTTTGTATCAGAAATCAGGCAACTGGGAATAAGTTTACCTCTTAAACAGAAAACAAGCAGAAGAATACACATCACATTATAGCTCCATACTTTAAAGAGACATATTTGTAAAAAATCAGAGAGAGGTTATAGCCCTTGCCTTGAGCTACCTCTGCAGACCCACTTGTGACTATAGGCCTGGCTGATAGTACACAGAAAGCCAGTGCAGATGACTGAAAACCATCCTTGTCTCTCAAAAAAAAGGGTTGGAGGGGGCAAACTTCTTATACTGAATCAGACTCATCCAGCTCAAGAAAGCATATTCCAGCATGCTGTGGTTCTCTAAAGTCACATTATGACAGATGGTTTAACCTGGGACTGATCTAGGCCTCCCTCCATTGCCAGTATAATTCCCTCATCCCCTTCCAGTTGCCAGGATGGACCTGGCAACACTCTGACTGAGGTGTTCTTCCAGGGTGAAGTGTGATGCTGGGTCAGGGTTGCTAACCTGCAGGCGATGCCTGGAATTCTCCCAGATCTGCAGTTCCCTTGGAGAAAATGGTAGGTTCAGAGATTGTGGCTGAGTACAGACTGGCAGTTTGCTCTGGTAGCCAGTCGTAGCAAAAAAGCCCCAGAATAAACTATACTGGGTTTTCCCATTCACACAGCGGGGGCCGCTGCCGGAAGATACGAGACGGAGCGTTCAGACTGCCGCGCCTGAGGCGTGCTATATTCGCCATTTCCCCATTAATTGGGCAGTGAAGCGGAGCACAGCCAATCACACTGCTGCTGCCTTTTGCCCAACGCGGGTTGCTCCCGGCTTTTCGGCTGCGCATTTAGACTCCCCGGAAGCGGAGAAATGCGCGACACATGTGGGCTTTCGGATTTGCTATGGGTTTTATCAGGTATCCTTTTAATTCGGCGGTGAAGCGCAACAGCATGGGTTGGCTATGGGTGGGGGACGCCAGGCAGATGTGCCTGTGTGAACGCCCCATTTACTCCGGGATTGAGTCGTCGCTGGCCCGCGTCCCTACCAGGGCAAATTGCCAGTCTGAACTCAGCCTGTATATGACAGATTCAAGGCTCTCCCCAGATTCTCCCCCCACAGGCAGGAGATTCCAAATCTCCAGGAATTTCATAGGCAGAGCTGGCAATCCTAGGTGGGATACACAGGGCTTTTTTGTAGAAAAAGCCCAGCAGGAACTGATTAGCATAATAGGCCACACCTATGACAGCACAGCTCATTCGCATATTAGGCCACACCCCCATGTTGCCAGAAGTGTGGTCATCCAGCCACACCTACCTTTTGCTTCTTATTCTGTTTACTTTGTTTGTTGCCAAACCCAGGGCTTTTTTTGGAGCAGGAACTCCTTTGCATGTTAGGCCACACACCCCTAACGTAGCCAGTCCTAATGAGTTTCTGCAGTTGGGTGTGGCCTATTATGCTAATGAGTTCCTGCTGGGTGTGGCCAACTCGGGAGCCAGCCGGAACTCCATTCCTGTGCATTCCTGCCCAAAAATAGCCCTGGGGATACATAATCATATCTCTAGGTATGATTAACTGAACTGTAAAAAAGTAGCCATTGAAGGAGGTGAAATGGACCAGAGCTTTGGTGCTTGGGAAGAGATATCCCTTATGCCATTTTTAGTTTGAAATGTTTCCCTGCCCTCAAAACATGAGCTTATGTGGGCACTGAATCCAGGAACTTAATCCAAAGCAAGGACTGTGTCCATAGACAAACACATCTGCCTCTGATATATTTATATGCATATTTATATATTTCTATCAATCGATATAAAACAGGATCAAAATGACCAAGGAACCAGGACTTTTGGCTCTCACTCCGCACTGTCACATTCTGACTGGTGTAATCGTGGGAGTGTTGAAAAGTGCAGTGCAAATCAATCCCAGTTGTAGCTGGGAGAAAGTATGAAATGCACTCTGGTGGCACTTTGGAACTTCAGGGGAAAAAAATGTTCCAGTGGTCAAAAACCTGCAAAATAACAGGAAATCTCTTAAATCGTACTTTCCATTCCTGTAGTAAGAAAAAAAAAAAAAGCATTCCAAACGCTGGCTATAAACATAAGGCAAAGGACTAAGTGATCATAGAGGGTTATATTTAGCTTTGATGAAACAGCATTCTGAAACTGGCAAAGTTTGGAACCTTCTTTGAACATTCACTTCCAAAGATGACAAATGGGCATTATTTTAATGAAGACAAATTTAAAGTTCCATGTTCTCTAGCATTAAGATGGAGTGGCCTTCCATCATTTTTATTATTGTTCACGTTTTGGAAGTTTTGGGTTTTGTCTGTATTGTTATGGCCACGCAGAATATGAAGATTCTTTGTTCCTCTAAGATTTTCTGTACTTACAGCTAAATTATTATTTTATTATTGGTTAAAGTATTTACATCCTTTCATAAAACAAATGTTCTTGAGGTTGCTTGCAATCTGTTTTTTTAAAGAAAACAACAAAATCAATACAAGAATTAAAATAAAAATCTACAGCACTAAAATTTCAGCACCAGATGTTTCCTATAGAGCAATAGTAGTAGCAGCAATAGAAAAAATAAGGGTGACAGTATAAGCAAAGTTATTAACAGTCATCAAAAGCTTTGGAAATGTTTTAAAAAACATAATCACCTGATGTTGAAATGCAAGACAAGTAGGCGGCATGCAGATGAATATAGGGAGGAAATCCCACAAGTGAGGCACCATGGTAGGAAAAAGCCCTTTTGTTGTTAGCCACCTCTCTCTCCTCCAAAAGATGGAGGGGCCCAGAACCCAGCCTCTAATGAAATATGCTTCTTAAATGGCCATTGATGCTAGACAGTCTTACTTGATGGTCCATGATGGCAGATGGATGTTAATTATTGGACAGAACCATTGTGTGCATTTCTGCAATTGCTATATGGCAGTTTGGCAAAAAAAAATAATTAAACACTTCAGGTGCCATTGGATTTCTTTTTAATTTTGTTTGCAGCACTTTGAGATGGGAGAGACAGACTACTTTCGGGAGTTTTATTCCTTTTTATTTAATTCCATTTTTTGCTTTCATAAAATGCAGCAAACATGGGTTAAATGTTTACCTAGCCTTCCAGAAAGCTTTTGATAAAGTTCCTCATCAAAGGCTCCTAAGTAAGCTCAATAGACATGGGATAGAAGAACAAGTCCTATTGTGGATAAAAAACCCTGGCTAATTAATAGGAAACAGAGAGTGAGTATAAATGGGCAATTTTCTCAGTGGAGGATGGTAAGCAGTGGGGTACCACAGGGGTCAGTACTGGATATTATAGCATTGGAAAAAGTGCAGAAAAGGGCAACTAGAATGATAAAAGGGTTGGAACACCTTCCCTATGAAGAAAGGTTAAAATGCTTGGGGCTCTTTAGCTTGGAGAAACGACGGCTAAGGGGTGACATGATAGAGGTTTATAAGATTATGCATGGGATAGAGCAGGTCGAGAAAGAAGTATGTTTCTCCCTTTCTCACAATACAAGAACTCGTGAGCACTCAATGAAATTGCTGAGCAGTCGGGTTAGAATGTTTAAAAGGAAGTACTTCTTCACCCAAAGAGTGATTAACACATGGAATTCACTGCCACAAGAGGTTGGATTTATACCCTGCTACAAGCATGGACAGCTTCAAGAGGGAATTAGATAAACAAATGGAGCAGAGGTCCACCAGTGGCTATTAACCACAAGGTATAGATAGGAACTCTTGGTCTGGGGCAAGTGGTCCACTGTATTCTTGGTGCTTGGGGGGGTCAACAGTGGGAGGGCTTCTGTGTCCTGGCCCCACTGCTGGACCTCCTGATGGTACCTGGTATTTTTGGCCACTGTGTTAACACAGAGTGTTGGACTGGATGGGCCATTGGCCTGATCCAGCATTGGCTTCTCTTATGTTCTTAATCAGTAAAAAATATAAAGCACATGGATTAACAACTGGGGAATGGACTGTAACCCACTCTGAGTCTCAGTGAGAAAGGTGGACTAGAAAAATATAATAAAGTAAAGTAAAATGAAGAAATAATAATGATTTGAGGGGAAAAAATACTTTAACAAGCCTGAGTTCTAGACACATTTATTTGGGACTTCTTTCTAGTTAAGTCAGTTTGCAACAATCCTGGACCATACACAGAAGTGTATAAACTCTGCAGGTATTTGGTTTTTGTTACACGTTATAAGTTTTTTCTGTATCATCTAGATATTTTCTTTGGTTAGCATTAAGCAAAGACATGGCCACTGTGGTGCTGCTCGTGCAACATGATCCCCATGAGGGCAAGACTAACACTTTGGAGCACTTTTGAAATGTACCTTGCGATTCATGGGGAGGGGGGAGCAAAGGTCAAAAGAAAGTATCAGTGGATCTTATTTTTCGCTTTAAACATGAATGTTTGTGGGAAAAGGCTTCTGGAGGCATCAAAAAGCAATAATAAACATGAGGGGTCTTTCCACTTGTGCTTGGAAGTTTCATATGACCCTATCTTCTCTATCTGGAGAAGGGTATTGGTAAGTTTCTGTACCAATGCCTGAAATTCTCGTTTTTTTTCTTTGGAGGGAGCCATAAATATGGGGATATTTGTTATATAAAACTGTTCAATGGTGCAATTCTACAAACACAAGCTTTCTTTGCTACTCACATTGACTAGGAGACCCAAATTGTACTTGTATGAAAAATGAGGGGGGAGGAAATTCTCCAAGCTCTGCATACCGTGTATAATTTGTTTGAACTCAAAAATGCTACATGGAGGAGGGCTAAAGGGTGACTTGTAATGGTGAAATTGGGATTTAAGTTCTAAAGATCAACGTTTCATCTAACTTGGAAACAATCTCCTTGTACAAGCAAGAACGCTGCATGTCATGTCATGAGGACAATAAAGGGTCCCTTTCTCAACCTGTCTGTATGTGATCCTAGTAAGGCTTCAATGGAACATCAAAGCACCTGGCATTAAGGTTGAACTTTTGTCTTCACCAGTGGCTCAAGAGCTATGGATTCCAGAGTGTACAAGTTTTCTTTCAAAACAGCCATTGCTCTTGACCTCTCAGGGTTCGCATGTGTGAATGAGTGGATGTTTGTTATTACCGTCCTTATTGAGTGCTGCTAACCTCTTGGCCTCTAAGGGAGGCTTAGAGGGGGCAAAGGCTTAATAGAAACAGGCTGGCCTGACAGGACCAAAATCGGTTTGTTCCTGGTGAGGACTATTATTCCCCTTAAGTGATTTCTTGCTCTTTCCATTTTGTCTTATAAGTGAGCCTGAATGGCTTTATGAAGTGGCTTATAGAAAGTAGGAAGAGGTAGAACACCTAGCTTTCATGTAGAATATCCCAAGTTCAGGTGCGATCTAAGAGGGTCAAGCTACAGATAAATTAATATTTAAAAATATACAAACATTTATTAGGGTGTACACATAAATAAAAAATAAAAAGGTAAAAAGAAATAGTCTAAATATCAGACTCAAAGAACAGATTTCATTCAGAACTGATTGTTATACATATCCAATAGATAGGTAAAACAATTGACCTAAGGACCATACATGTTTCGGCTCCTTCGGGCCTTCCTCAGTGGTCAGTATTCCTTATTTTACAGTGACACACATCCAGAAATACATGCAGTTGTTGCTTTCTGAAATCGTTGAAAAAAAGAAAAAAAAGCCAGCTTATTATATATCAACTGTATATAGTAAATATATGTTATAAAAAAAATATTTAAAAAATAATAAGAAATTTTTACTGGGGTTACCTTATATGCTTTGCAGTTATTGCAAGTTTGTATAATGGGCCATGGATAGTAGCTGTGCAAATTCACCAAATTATTCTACATAAAGATAAAATATAATCATTAATGTTTATAAATAATCTAATTCCAAAATAATTTTAGCCTAGTAAATATTTAAATTAGCCAACAAACCTGGTATCGAATATCCCATTCATCAGGATGTGTGTCACCTCCATCAAAGGTAATAGTCAAGTTACAAACTGCTAACATTACGTCATTATATAATAGAACCCAGGGATGACGCAATCACCCACCTGCATTGCACAATGCTATGGCCAAGGAAGAGATTACAAGGTGGGAGGCGGTGAAAAGGAGAGAGAGAGAACTAGAAGTGTGTATGGGGGGGAATCACAAGGTCAGTACAACCAACTACAGAATGACAGGTATACATTTTTTTACAGGCCACAAGTCCAATCCACTTCTTCATTCAGTCCTTGAGGAGTTAGTCTGTATTTGGGGTAGTGGTTTGGTGTAGTGGTTAAGTTGTGCAGGGGAGAACCAGGTTTGATTCCCCTCTCCTTCACTTGCACCTGCTGATGTGACCTTGGGTCAGTCACAAGTTCTGGCACAGCTGTTCTTGAAAGAGCAGTTTGTGTTAGAGTTCTCTCAGCCCCACTGTTAGCCGGATTGCGCGTTATTATGAATAATAACGAGGGGAATTGTATTGATTATTAATAAGCAATCGGCTGCGAGAGCAAACACCTGTGTATACAGAGGTCAGCCCCGCCAGGAGGAGTTGGTAACAGACCAGGAGACTTTTTATAGTTGAAAATAAAGTCTTTTACTGAGGTTTTGCACACACAAACAATTTCACAAGCTCACACACAATTATTCAAGTCCTAAGAAATACAGAAAGAGGCAAGCACATTTGCATTAGCAGGTAAATCGTTGGTGGGTCATATTTACCAGTCTCGTCGTGTAGAGCGTTCCTCAGGAAAAATGGAGGGGAAAGAAACTAAGAAAATCGGGGACCACACGGTCTGACCAGCAGATGACACGTGGAAACTCGGCCTGCAGACCAGAGTTTAAAGATGGAGGCAGGGGTTGGGGATAGCAAGCTGGACATAAGAGGGTCAAAGGTTCGATAGGGGTCGAAGAGCAGAGAGCAGAGAGCGGGCCGGTGGTCTGGCATCTCCTTATAAGCAGGAGGGTGGGGGCTGGTTCCAGCCTCTGATCCTGCCTCCTGGTAAGTCCGTCCCTGAAAACACCCTATTGGTTGGAAGATGTAGGGGAGGTGTGTGGAGGTGTGCCTGAGGGATGGTCAATACTGAGAGCTAGAAACTTGCTTGTGTCTGACACCAGGTAGCAGCCAGGATGAGTCACCCGGCCGATTCTATTGTCTTCTTGATGGCATTAGCCTGGCTGTTGATGGCCCTCAATCAGTTACTAGGCAATGATGAATAGACTCTGCCAGGGCTACGTGAGGTCTTGCAGGTGAGGGGGGAGGGAAAGAGGCTGCCTGCTGTAGAAGGAACTCTCAATGGCGTTTTTGGAGTTCCTAGTCCTTGTACTTTATCAAGGCATGGTACTGTGCTTTGGTGTATACTGGTTCTGTTCCATTCTCCCTTCATGAGGAACAGGCTGGTAACCTCTGCTGGGCACTGGAGCTGCTGGAAAGGTCATGAGAAGCGTCTCTTGCCTGGGTGCAGTCTCTGCTGGCATCTGGGAGGGTTACCATGTGGTTCAGTTCCCCATACACGCACTGGCACAGTTTATTATTTTATTACATTTCAAAAAGAGGCTCAAAAGCCTTGCAGGGCAACACCACCTACTTCACAGGGTGTCTGTTGTGGGGAGGGGAAGGGAAAGGAGTTTGTAAGCCACTCTGAGACTCCAAGTGAAGGGCAGGGTATAAATCCAATCTCCTCCTCCTCCTATGTATGTATGTATGTATGTATGTATGTATGTATGTATGTATTATATTTATACCCTGCCCTCCCAGCCATGGCTGGCCCAGGGCGGCTTACAACCGGGTAAAACAACAATGAGAACAATAAATAGTAAAAGTCATAAAACCATATAACAATTACGACATTAAAAGGTGCTAGCATCCAGATAAAACCATTATACAGGTACTGGTTTAGTATTCCATTTGGGATGGCGCTCAACTTCCATGCCATCCTGGTGGACGGTTTGGATCTAACATTGTGCAGGTGGCTCAGGCTGCCTCGAGATTTCAAGGGACCAGGGCATTCTCTCAGAGGTGGCTCCTAATTGAATGCCTTGTGGAACAGCTCTGTCTTGCAGGCCCTGCAGAACTGCATAAGGTCCCGCAGGGCCCTGATCTCCTCCGGGAGCTCGTTCCACCAAAGAGGAGCCGCCACCAAAAAAGCCCTAGCCCTGGCTGCAGCTACCCTGACATCCTTTTGTCTGGAAAGGGTAAGTCGATGTTGAGACCCTGATCACAGTGCTCTCTGGGGGACATGTGGGGAGAGGCAGTCCCTCAGGTATGTAGGTCCCTGGCCATAAAGGGCTTTAAAGGTAAGAACCAGCACCTTAAAGTGAATTTGGTATGCTATCGGTAGCCAGTGCAATCAGCACAGACTGAATGTCCTCCCATCTTGGGAGGCCCATCAACAGCCTGGCTGCAGCATTTTGCACCAGCTGTAGCTTCCAAATCTGTGATAAGGGCAGCCCCATGTAGAGAGCATTACAATAGTCCAGCCTCGAGGTGGCATGGATCACCATTGCCAAGTCGTTGCGTTCAAAGAAGGGGACCAACTGCCTAATCAGCTGAAGATGATAAAAGGCTGACTTGGCAGTGGCTGCTACCTGGCCCTCCATTGTTAAGGAGGGATCCAGGAGCACTCCCAGACTCCTAACCTCTGGTGCTGGCACCAATGACACCTCGTCGAAGGTTAGGAGTGGGATCCCTACCCCTGATCCACCCCAACTCAGGCACAGGACCTTCGTCTTTGATGGATTCAATTTCAGTCGGCTCAGCCTTAGCCAACCAGCCATGTCTCGTAACGTCCAGTCAAGATCTTCCGGTTTGCAGTCGGACCGGCTGCCCAGCAGCAGATAGAGCTGGGTGTCATCAGCGTACTGATGACATCCCAGCCCATGACTCCATGCAATCTGGGTAAGAGGGCACATATAGATGTTAAATAACATTGGGGAAAATACAACCCCCTGAGGCACTCCACAATCAAGTGGGTGCCTTTGGGAAAGCTGTTCCCCCAGCACCACCCTTTATCCCCAGCCCTGGAGAAAGGAGACAAGCCATTGCAAGGCAAGCCCCTAAATTCCAATATCGGTGAGGCATTGGGCTAGTAGCTGATGGTTGACTATGTCAAACACAGCTGACAGGTCCAACAATGCCACTGCTGATCCGCCTCGGTCCAGATGCCTCCGGAGATCGTTTGTGAGGATGACCAGCACTGTCTCCGTCCTGTGCCCTGGGCGAAAGCCAAACTGTAAGGGGTCTAAGATGGAAGCATCATCCAAAAAGCTCTGAAGCTGCATCGCCATGGCCCTCTCTATTAACTTGCCCAAATAGGGCAAGTTGGAAACTGGATGATAGTTCACCAATTTGGCTGGATCCAGAGATGTTTTTTTTTAAGGAGAGGACGTACAACTGCTTCCTTAAGTGCTCTTGGGAACAATCCCTCCAAGAAGGACATGTTGATTATTTCCCTAAGGGCACCTTGGAACCCAGCATGGCCAGCTTTAATCAACCATGAAGGGCACAGATCCAGGGAGCAGGTGGTGGAGCACGCAGCTAGGAGCAATTTGTCAACTTCCTCCAGGCTGAGCAGACCGAAATGATCCATGATCTGACCAGAAGATGTGCAAAGGGCCTCGAGTTCACTCACTGTTTCAAATGTGGCGGGGAGGTCATAGCGGAGCAACAAGACTTTGTTTGCGAAGTGGCTCACAAAAGCCTCACAGCCAATATCCAATTCCCTATTATTTAACTTGCCCTATGGCAAGGTGGTAATAGACTGAATCATTCTAAAGAATTGGGCTGTGCACGAGCTCACAGATGCAATCATAGAAGTACTCCTTCTTTGCCGCTTTGACCACCATCTCATAGGATCTCATAAATATCCTATAAGATGCTCTTGTGACTTCATCATGGGAGCGCTGACACTGTCTCTCTAACTGTCTCAGCCCTCATTTCATAAGCTGCAACTCCTAAGTATACCAGGGAGCAAGCTTAGAGCGAGGGCGCAGAGGGCACTGGGGAGCAATCTTGTTGATGGCCACCAAGAGCCGGTTATGCCAGTCCTCTACTAGCTCATTCAGCTAGCTGCCAGGGGGCATTGGATCCCAAAGAGCCATCTGAAGCCGTGTTGGGTCCATTTGGCTCTGTGGGTGAGCTAACATATGTTTGGTGCCCAAACAGGGTTGGGGTAGGACATTCAGTTGAGCCATCAGGGCAAGGTGGTCAAAACATGGCACTGCCAAAGCAGTGATCTGGTCCACTGTGACTCCCATCGCAAAGATCAAATCGAGTGTGTGCCCTGATCAGAGGGTGGGGATCATCCCTGGTTTTCACTACCCTGAACAACTTTGTATCATCCGTAAATTTAGTCACTTCACTGCTTACTCCCAACTCCAAATCATTAATGAACAAGTTAAAAAGCATCGGACTGAGTATTGATCCCTGCAGTACCCCACTGCTTACCACCATCCACTGAGAAAATTGCCTATTTATACTCACTCTCTGATTCCTATTAATTAGCCGGTTTTTGATCCACAAGAGGACTTGCCCTTTTATCCCATAACTATTAAGCTTACTTAGGAGCCTTTGATGAGGAACTGGAAGTCAGTTGGGCTGAGACAAGGAATGGAGACCACCTGGTGAGTTGCTGATAGAAGGTAAGGGATTTTTCTTTCTCCTTTTGCCTTCCTAGCTGTGTGGAATACGAGAGAGAGTTGGGTTCTTTTGTAGCCTGACAGAGAGTGGTTCTGTTTAAGTCTGTTTGGGGCTGTTTGTGCTTTGGGGTTTTTTGGAGGCTGCCTGTGTTGCTGTGAGTTGCTGTTGATTGCAAACCCTGCCACCTATTGTGCTGGGCTCTGCTGTGCTGAGCAGCAAGGGGCCTTTTGGAATAAAGGGCTGCTCCTTACCAGAGGCACGAGCTGAGGGATGAGAACCAAAGGGCTCTTGCCCCGTGGCTCTTGCTTGGAAGCCTTGTAAGAACCTGAGTAGAGGGCTGCTACTGAGTTCAGGGGAGAGAACCACTGGTAAGATAGCCATTTGGTCAGTCTCAAAGTTTTCAAGGTACATCACCACAATAAGAGTTTACATCGGAGTTTGAGGAAAGTTCCTGAGGCTGTAGAAGATAGCATTGCTCCTAGGAAGATGGATAACGAAGGATCTGTTCTGGTGACCTGCCTGGGCTGCACCATGATCATTTTTCTGCCATGCCATGAAATGCATTATATATGCTGCAAGTGGAAGCTTATAAGAATGCTTGAGGAGAAGATGGGAGAACTCGAGGCACAAATCTGTACACTGAGGAACATTAGGGAGGCAGAAAGCTTTTTAGACGTGAAGGAAGGGGGCTCCTGAGAGAACGACAAGAGCTAGCAAATCCTATGCAAGAGGAGGAACATAACAAGAAACAGATGGGTGAGTGGAAGAATGTGACCTTGAGGAGTAAGATAATCAGGAAACACTCATAGTCAGTGGAGCTGCAAAATTGATACCAGCCGCTTCTGATGATGGAAGATCAGAATAGCACAGTGTTTTTCAACCTTTTTTGTGCAAAGGCACACTTTTTTCATGAAAAAAATCACAAGGCACACCACCATTAGAAAATGTTAAAAAAAATTAACTCTGTGCCTATATTGACTATATATAAAATAATTCTCTTGAATAGGAATCAAACACAAAGAAATTATTTTATAATTACTTTATTATGAAATAATAATACTTTATTTTATAATTGTTCATATGTTACGGATGAAATTGGAATTTTTCCCATGGCACACCAGACAATATCTCATGGCACACTAGTGTGCCATGGCACAGTGGTTGAAAAACACTGGAATAGCACACACTGGGATCAAAAGGATGTGACTGACACACAAACACATAAGCAGAGAAGGAACCAAGCTATCCCACGGAGGAAGAGATGAATAGTGGTGGTTGGTGACTCCCTACTGAGAGGGACAAAAGAAGGTGTGTGCAGACCGGACAAGGAATCTCGAGAGGTTTGTTGTCTTCCTGGAGCGTATATCCGAGATGTGACTGATAGAATTCCATGACTGGTCAAGACCTCTGATTGCTACCCACTCCTGTTGATCCATGTGGGAACAAATGATACGGCCCGAAGAAACCTTGAATGGATCTCCAAAGACTACAAGGCTCTGGGCAAGAAGGTGAAAGATCTGGGGGCACAGGTGGTGTTTTCCTCCATTTTACCTGTTGAGGGCCATGGAGCTGGAAGGGAGAACAGGATACTGGAGGTGAATGGCTGGTTATGTAGATGGTGCTGTCAAGAGGGATTTGGCTTCCTGGACCATGGTATGTACCTCTGACACGAAGGACTGTTGGCAATGGATGGGGTGCACTTTACAAAGAATGAGAGGAATGTCTTTGCTGCAGGACTTATGAACCTGATCAGGGGGGCTTTAAACTGAAGACATCGGGGGTGGGAAGAAAAAGCCTGATGTTGTGCGGCATCCCCAACACTAAGTTCAAGAAGGGGAATGACCAGAGAATAAATGAAGAGGAGAGAGGTGAGTTCAGTAATTTTCAGATAAATTCGAAGGGACCTACTGTAGGAAAGGATGTCTGCAATCTGAGATGTCTTTATACTAATGCACATAGTATGGGAAATAAACAGGAGGAACTTCAAATATTGGAAAGTAATTATGATCTGATAGGTATCACTGAGACTTGGTGGGATGGGTCTCATATATGGAGCACAGCAATTGATGGATATACCTTGTTCAAATGGAACAGGATAAGCAAAAAAGGTGGTGGGGTAGCACTATATGTCAAGAATGAATACGCTTGCACTGAAATTCAGGATTTTGAGAGTTGCCCTGTTGAAAGTGTGTGGGTAAGGATAGAGCCGGGGTGGGGGAAGAAGGGGATATTGTTGTGGGGTTATACTACAGACCTCCGAACCAACTGGAGGACTGGGAAGATGCATCTGTACAACAACTTGTTAAACTTCCACAGAGACAGGATGTAGTGGTTATGGGAGATTTCAACTATCCAGATATTTGCTGGAAATCTAACTCTGCTAGGCACGGGGCATCCCACAGATTCTTGAATAGTCTTGCAGACAACTTCATCTCTCAGAAGGTGGAGGTGGGAACCAGAGGATCTGCTATCCTAGATTTAATTCTGACTAACAGGGAAGAACTGGTTGATGAGGTGAATGTTGTGGAATCCTTGGTGAATAGTGACCATGTCAGCTTGGACTTTGACATAGTGAGGGATGTGAAACCAGGACCTAGTAGGACTCATATCCTGGACTTCAGGAAGGCTGATTTCAAAAAACTCAGAAATATTAAGTAGGATCTCGTGGCTGGAAATGCTGAGGGGGAAATCTGCACAGGAAGGATGGGAAATGCTGAAAAATGAAGTGCTTAAGACACAATCGCAAACTTTTCCAGTAAGAAAGAAAGGTGGGAGATGGGCGATGAAGCCGAGGTGGCTGAACAAGGAACTCTCTGAAGAGCTGAGACTAAAAAGGGAAATGTACAGGAAATGGAAGGAGAGCCAAATTATTGAGGGTGAGTCCAAGAAGCAGGCTCGAATCTGTAGGGATGGTGTCAGAAAGGCTAAAGCGTAGATGGAGCTGAGGCTTGTGAGGGATGCTAAAAATAACAAGAAAGGTTTCTATGCCTATGTTCGGAGCAAAAAGAAGAACAGGGATGGCTCATTGCTGGGGGAAGATAGTCAAGTCTTAACAAGGGATGAAGACAAAGCGGAATTACTCAACTCTCACTTTGCATCAGTCTTTAACCATAAGGTGTGCTGTATACAAACTGAAGAATGCAGGGCATATGAAGGAAGGAGGAACTGCCAGTCCAGAGTAAGGAAATGTTAGAGAGCATCTAGCTGCCTTAAATACTTTCAAATCTCCAGGGCCGGATGGCTTGCATCCCAGGGTGCTAAAAGAAATTACAGATGTTGTTTCAGAGCCTCTGACCCTAATCTTTGAGATGTCCTGGAGTACTGGTGTTGTGCCGGAAGACTGGAGAAGAGTGAATGTTGTCCCGATCTTCAAGAAGGGGAAAAAGACGGACCTGGGAAATTACAGGCCTGTCAGCTTGACATCAATATCTGGAAAAATTCTGGAGAAGATTATCAAATGCTCTGTCTGTGAGCACCTTGAATGGAATGAGTTAATTGGTAGTAGCCAGCATGGGTTTATCAAGAATAAGTCATATCAGACCAACCTTATCTCCTAGATTTCAGTAAAGCATTTGACAAAGTTTCTCATGAGGATAAGCTAGTTAAGTGTGGACTGGATGGAGCAACCGTTGGATGGATTCATGGTTGGTTGAAAAATCATACCCAATGAGTGCTCGTAAATGGCTCTGCTTCTACGTGGAGGGAAGTCTCGAGTGGAGTGCCACAGGGCTTGGTCCTGGGCCCAGTGTTGTTCAATGTTTTTATAAATTACCTGGAGGAAGACATAGAGGGGATGCTTATCAGATTTGCAGATGACACGAAGCTAGGTGGGATTGCTAATTCTGAAGAAGACAGAGTCAGGATTCAAAATGATCTAGATAGGCTGGAACAGTGGGCTGAGGGAAATAAAATGAAATTCAATAGAGATAAGTGCAAAGTCCTACACGTAGGCACAAAAAATCAAAGGCACAGATATAGAATGGAAGGGACTTGGCTTGACAGCAGCACATGTGAAAGGGATCTAGGTGTTCTGGTTGATCACAAGCTCAACATGAGCCTGCAGTGTGATGTGGCTGTGAAGAAAGCTAATGCAATCTTAGGATGCATTAACAAACGCATTGTGTCCCAATCACGGGAGGTGGTAGTTCTGTTCTGGTCAGGCATCACCTGAAGTACTGTGTCCACTTTTGGGCACCACACTTTAGGAAGGATGTTGACAAGCTTGAGCATGTCCAGAAGAGGGCTGCCAAGATGGTGACAGGGTTTGAATCCAAGTCTTATGAGGAAAGGCTGAAAGAGTTGGTTATGTTTAGCCTGGGAAAGAGAAGACTTAGAGGTGACATGATTGCAGTCTTCAAGTATTTGAAGGGCTGTCATGTAAAAGATGGAGCAGATCTATTCTCTCTTGCTTCGGATTGCAAGACTAGATCTAATGGGTGGAATTTACAAGGGAGTCGATAACGGCTAGATATCAGGAGAAACTTCCTAACTGTAAGAGTGGTTGAGCAGTGGAACAGACTGCCTTGGGAGGTGGTGGATGCTCCTTCACTGGATGTTTCCAAACTGGAGAACCATCTTTTGGGTATGTTGTAGGTATGTAGGACTATCTTTTGGCTATGCTTCTGCAGAATGCAGGGGGTTGGACTAGATGACCTGCAAGGTCCTTTTCAACTCTAACATTCTGATTCTGTGATTCTATGATTCAAGGTAAACAATATCTATTGGGTCCCCCTTGTCCACATATTTGTTCACCCCCTCAAAGAACACTAACAGGTTAGCGAGACAAGATCTTCCCTTAAAGAAGCCATGCTGAATCTGCCTCAATAATTTTTGTTCATCAATGTGCTTACTAATTCTTTCCTTAATAACAGTTTCCACCAATTTACTCAGTATTGATGTCAGACTGACTGGCCTGTAATTTCCTGGATCTCCTCTGGAACCCTTTTTAAAGATGGGGATGACATTAGCTACCTTCCAGTCCTCAGGAATGGAGGCAGATTTTAATGAAAAATTACATATTTTTGTCAGGAGATCCACAAGTTTACATTTGAGTTCTTTCAGAACTCTTGAATGTATGCCATCCGGGCCTGGTGATTTATCAGTTTTTAAGTTGTCTATCAGTCGTAGGCCCCCTCATGGATCACTGCCTTGTCGTGGCGAGGGGGCTTGCGTGGTTCAATGAGGCTGTGGGCTATGCCGTGGAGGGCCACCCAGGACGGACAGGCCACAGCAGAGAACTCAGACCAAGCGTGATCCCCTGGAGAAGGAAATGGCAACCCACTCCAGTATCTTTGCCAAGAAAACCCCATGGACAGTAACAAAAGGCTAAAAGATATGACGCCGGAAGATGAGCCCCTCAGGTCGGAAGGTGTCCAATATGCTACTGAGGAAGAGCAGAGGGCAAGTACGAGTAACCCCAGAAAGAGTGAAGCGGCTGGGCCAAAGCCGAAAGGACGCTCAGTTGTGGATGTGTCTGACGGTGAAAGGAAAGTCCGATGCTGCAAAGAACAATACTGCATAGGAACCTGGAATGTAAGATCTATGAATGAAGGTAAGCTTGACGTGGTCAAAAATGAGATGGCAAGAATGAACATCGACATCTTGGGAATCAGTGAACTAAAGTGGACAGGAATGGGCGAATTTAACTCAGAAGACCATTATATCTACTACTGTGGCCAGGAATCCCGTAGAAAAAATGGTGTGGCCTTTATAGTCAACAAGAGAGTGAGAAAGGCAGTATTGGGATACAATCTCAAAAATGACAGAATGATCTCGGTCCGAATCCAAGGCAAACCATTCAATATCACAGTAATCCAAGTCTATGCCCCAACCACTGCTGCAGAAGAGGCTGAAGTGGACCAGTTCTACGAAGACCTACAACAGCTCGTAGAACTAACACCAAAAAATGATGTCCTCATCATCATAGGGGACTGGAATGCTAAAGTAGGAAATCAAAAGGTAACCGGAATAACAGACAAGTTTGGCCTTGGAGAACAAAATGAAGCAGGGCAAAGGCTAAGAGTTTTGTCAAGAGAACACGCTGGTCATAGCAAACACCCTTTTCCAACAACCTAAGAGGCGTCTCTACACATGGACATCACCAGATGGGCAACACCGAAATCAGATTGACTATATAATTTGCAGTCAAAGATGGAGAAGCTCTATCCAGTCAGTAAAAACAAGACCTGGAGCTGACTGTGGCTCAGATCATGAGCTACTCATTGCAAAATTCAGACTTAAATTGAAGAAAGTTGGGAAAACCACAAGGCCATTCAGATTTGACCTAGATCGCATCCCCGATGAATATACAGTAGAGGTGAAGAATAGGTTTAAGGGTCTAGATTTGATAGACAGAGTGCCTGAAGAACTATGGACAGAGGTCCGTGACATTGTAAAGGAGGCAGCACTCACCGCCATCCCAAAGAAAAAGAAATGCAAAAAAGCAAAGTGGCTGTCTGATGAGGCTTTACACATAGCAGAGGAAAGAAGGAAAGCTAAAGGCAATGGAGAAAAGGAAAGATTTGCCCAACTGAATGCAGATTTCCAGAGAACAGCAAGGAGAGATAAGGAGGCTTTCCTGAATGAACAATGCAAAGTAATAGAGGAAAACAATAGATTGGGAAGGACTAGAGATCTCTTCAAGAAAATTGGAGAAATCAAGGGAACGTTAATAAGAACATAAGAGAAGCCAATGTTGAATCAGGCCAATGGCCCATCTAGTCCAACACTCTGTCACACAGCGGCCAAAATATACCAGGTGCCATCAGGAGGTCCAGCAGTGGGGCCAGGGCACCAGAAGCCCTCCCACTGCTGCCCCTCCAGCACCAAGAATAGAGTGCATCACCTGCCCCAGACTGAGAGTTCTCATTCTATACCCTGTGGCTAATAGCCACTGGTGGACTTCTGCTCCATATGTTTATCTAATTTCCTCTTGAAACTGTCCATGCTTGCAGCTGCCACGACCTCCTGTGGCAGTGAATTCCATATGTTAATCACTCTTTGGGTGAAGAAGTATTTCCTTTTATCTGTTCTAACCCGACTGCTCAGCAATTTCATAGAGTGCCCACGAGTTCTTGTATTGTGAGAAAGGGAGAAAAGTACTTCTTTCTCAACCTGCTCAATCCCATTCATAATCTTATAAACCTCGATCATGTCACCCCTCAGCCGTCGTTTCTCCAAGCTAAAGAGCCCCAAGCATTTTAACCTTTCTTCATAGGGAAGGTGTTCCAACCCTTTTATCATTCTAGTTGCCCTTCTCTGCACTTTTTCCAATGCTATAATATCCTTTTTGAGATGTGGTGACCAGAACTGTACACAGTATTCCAAATGAGGTCGCACCAATGATTTATACAGGGGCATGATGATACTGGCTGATTTGTTATCAATTCCCTTCCTAATAATCCCCAGCATAGCGTTGGCCTTCTTTATTGCAGCTACACATTGTGTAGACATTTTCAGCGAGTTATCCACTATGACTCCAAGATCTCTCTCTTGGTCAGTCTCTGCCAGATCAGACTCCATCAACGTGTATTTATATTTAGGATTTTTGGCTCCAATGTGCATCACTTTGCACTTGGCCACATTGAACCCCATTTGCCACGTTGACGCCCACTCACCCATCCTCAACAGATCCCTTTGGAGTGCCTCGCAATCCTCCATGGTTTTCACCACCCTGAACAACTTCGTGTCATCTGCAAATTTAGCCACATCACTGCTTACTCCCAATTCCAAATCGTTAATAAACAAGTTAAAAAGCATCGAACCGAGTACTGATCCCTGTGGTACCCCACTGCTTACCACCCTCCACTGAGAAAGTTTCCCATTTATACTCACTCTCTGTTTCCTATTTATAAGCCAGTTTTTGATCCACAAGAGGACTTGTCCTTTTATCCCATGACTATTGAGCTTACTTAGGAGCCTTTGATGAGGAACTGTATCAAAAGCTTTCCGGAAGTCAAGGTAAATAATATCTATTGGGTCCCCCTTGTCCACATGTTTGTTCACTCCCTCAAAAAACACTAACAGGTTAGTGAGACAAGATCTTCCCTTACAGAACCCATGCTGAGTCTGCCTCAATAGTTTTTGTTCATCAATGTGCCTACTAATTCTTTCCTTAATAACAGTTTCCACCAACTTACCCGGTATTGATGTCAGACTGACTGGCCTGTAATTTCCCGGATCTCCCCTGGAGCCCTTTTTAAAGATGGGAGTAACATTAGCTACCTTCCAGTCCTCAGGAATGGAGGCAGATTTTAAAGAAAGATTACATATTTTTGTCAGGAGATCCACAAGTTCACATTTGAGTTCTTTCAGAACTCTCGGATGAATGCCATCCGGGCCTGGTGATTTATTATTTTTTAAATTGTCCATCAGTCGGAGGACTTCCTCTCTTGTCACCGCAATCTGATTCAGGTCTTTCAAACCCCCTCCCGAAATCGGTGCTTCTGGAGTGGGCAAACACTTCTCTTCCACAGTGAAGACAGAGGCAAAAAATGCATTCAGCTTCTCAGCCATTTCCCTATCATCCTTCACTACTCCTTTTACCCCTTGGTCTATGCAAAGCTGGCCATGATAAAGGACAAAAACGGTAGGGACCTAACAGAAGCAGAAGAGATTAGGAAAAGATGGCAAGAATACACAGAAGAACTATACAAGAAGGACCTCGATGTCCTTGACAACCACGATGGTATAATCACTGACCTCGAGCCAGACATCCTGGAAAGCGAAGTTAAATGGGCCTTAGAAAGCATTACTAACAACAAAGCTAATGGAGGTGATGGTATCCCAGCTGAGTTATTCAAAGTCTTAAAAGAAGATGCTGTTAAAGTGCTGCACTCAATTTGCCAACAAATTTGGAAAACACAACAGTGGCCACAGGATTGGAAAAGGTCAGTTTACATTCCAATCCCAAAGAAGGGCAACGTCAAGGAATGTTCAAACTATCACATAATTGCACTCATTTCACACACTAGCAAGGTCATGCTCAAAATCCTACAAGCTAGGCTCCAACAGTACGTGGATAGAGAACTGCCAGAAGTACAAGCTGGGTTTCGAAGAGGTAGAGGAACTAGAGATCAAATTGCCAACATTCGCTGGATTATGGAGAAAGCAAGAGAGTACCAGAAAAACATCTACTTCTGCTTCATTGACTATGCTAAAGCCTTTGATTGTGTGGATCACAATAAATTATGGCAGGTTCTTAAAGAGATGGGAGTACCGGACCACCTCACATGTCTTCTGAGAAACCTGTATAAGGGTCAAGAAGCAACAGTTAGAACCGGATATGGAACAACTGATTGGTTTAGCATAGGAAAAGGAGTACGACAAGGATGTATATTGTCACCTTGCTTATTTAATTTATATGCAGAGTACATCATGCGAAATTCTGGCCTGGATGAATCACAAGCTGGAGTTAAGATTGCTGGGGAAAAGATCAATAACCTCAGATATGCAGACGATACCACTCTGATGGCAGAAAGTGAAGAGGACCTAAAGAGCCCCTTGCTCAGGGTGAAAGAGGAGAGTGCAAAAGTGGGCTTGAAGCTCAACATCAAAAAAACTAAGATCATGGCATCTGGGCCCATCACTCCTTGGCAAATAGAAGGGGAAGTCGTAGAAGTAGTGACAGACTTCACATTCCTAGGATCCCAGATCACTGCAGATGGTGATTGCAGCCATGAAATTAAAAGACGCCTGCTCCTTGGGAGGAAAGCAATGGCAAACCTAAACAGCATGATAAAAAGCAGAGACATCACCTTGCCAACAAAAGTCCGCATGGTCAAAGCAATGGTATTCCCTGTAGTAATGTATGGCTGTGAGAGTTGGACTATAAGGAAGGCCGAGCGCCGAAGAATAGATTCTTTTGAACTATGGTGCTGGAGAAGACTCTTGAGAGTCCCTTGGACTGCAAGGAGATCGAATCAGTCAATCCTAAAAGAAATCAACCCTGACTGTTCCCTGGAAGGCCAGATCCTGAAGCTGAAGCTCAAATACTTTGGCCACCAAATGAGAAGGGAGCACTCACTGGAGAAGACCCTGATGCTGGGAAAGATTGAAGGTCAAAGAAGAAGGGGACAGCAAAGGATGAGATGGTTAGACAGTGTCATCGATGCAACGAACATGAAATTGAGCAAACTTCAGCGGACAGCGGAAGACAGGAGGGCCTGGCGTGATCTGGTCCATGGGGTCGCGAAGAGTCGGACTCGACTGTGCGACTGAACAACATCAGTCGTAGGACAGCCTCTCTTTTTACCTCAATCTGACTCAGGTCTTTCAACACCCCTCCCGAAATCAGTGGTTCTGGAGTTGGTAAGCACTTCTCATTTTCCACAGTGAAGACAGAGGCAAAAAATGCATTCAGCTTCTCAGCCATTTTCCTACCATCCTTCACTACTCCTTTTCCCCCTTGGTCATCCAAGGGCCCCACTGCCTCCCTTGCTGGTTTCCTGCTTTTAATGTATTTAAAGTTTTATTGTTGGTCTTTATGTTTTTCACTATATGCTCTTCATATTTCCTAGTTGGCCTGTGTGTTTATGTGTTTGTATATAAATACGGATCCAATTGGAAATAGCCTGGTCAAAATATTAGATTTCTATATATTTCTTTGTATGGAAGGGTATTTTATATTTTGAATTTGCATTTCTAAGCTGTCTTTAGTCATGGAAAAGATGGAATACAAATATTTTAATTAAGTAATAAAACTATCATCCATCTACCCATCTATACCAAATGTATACTCAATAAGAACAGTGTGACCCATTAATTATTGCAACAGTTGTAGAAGATGTACCTTTCTAGTTATGCTAATTACACCTTTATGGGAAGGAAATTTAAGATCCTTATAAACCCAAATTGAATAGAATCAAATTTACAGATAAATTTACTAATTTCACTTTTTAAGACTTTTGAAGTCTGTACTAAACTTCAACAAATTTGAGCTGTTAATATCCTGGGAGAGTGAAATGGTCTCCTACTCATTTCTGAGCTTTGTCATTTGTATCCATTTATTCTGTCTTGTTTATAGACCAAATGCCCCCCCCCCGACATTCTGGCTGTTTCTTCTTTGCTTAATAATAGCTAGACAGGAGCTTTTACTTGGTATCATAAACATTCAGGTGGAATGTGCCTGCACGACTTCCAGTAATGGATGACTTCATCAAATGGATTTAGAAGAGGACTGAATTTCACTTCTTTTATTTTGACTTTACATTGTTTAAACTGATCTTTGACTGCCACTTCAAAATGAATTGTTTGTTTAGCTCCCTCATTCTGCCATTCCCAAGTTAGCCATTTCTATAAAAACTACACCTTCTATAGTCTCTACTATTGTTTGAGAGCCAAAGTGAGATGACACTCTGCAGAAGAAAATGCAGATGTTTCATGCATCAGTCTTCCTAGATGCTTTCCAGTACCTTTAAGCTGCATATAGTATTTATATATTTAGGTATTTATACACCACTTTTTCCCCATTGGGGACTCAAACCAGCATGCAAAAAATCCATTAAAAATTATTATGCAGCACCACCCCAGATCCTCAGATGGTCTTGAATCTACTGGGCAGGCTAATTCAGGCTGAAAGCCAAGGGCTAAGAACCAAGGGCCAAGAGTCCATGGCTCTTTCTCTTCAGTTCATGCCAAAGGTTCACGCTACACAGGGCTGGATTGGCCCTTAAGGCCACTGGGAAACCCCCAGACAGCCCCACGCAAGGGGAGCAGGAGCCAGGGGCCCATGCTGTGTGCAAAGAGAGTGGGCCACCACCACCACCACCACAAGCTGACAGCCTCCAGTTTTCTTTAGGTAGGTGGGAGATCAGTTGTAATACTGGGAGATCTCCAGGCCCCACCTGGATGTTGGCAATCCTAGTTCAGCAGTATCAGCAGCTTCTCAGATTGATTTCTCATTCTCAGGATTTTCTAAACAGACAATTTAATTTTCTTACTGGATTTCTTTCAATGTCTGACCAAGACCAATCAATGTGTGAGGTGTCTCAATTCACCCTCCACTGCTTTATCTGCAGTGGGTTGTTCTAGAATTGGCATTTTTTTTTTTTGTCAAAGAAGAGGCTAGCTGAGAAGTATGCCTGAGCAGAGGGATCCTAGTATTTCATTTCCTAATTATAACAGTTTGAGGTGAATTTAAGATCTTATAATAAAATGAACTACATGCAAATGTACCAACAGTACAAAAACATCCCCCAAACCACCCTTATCCTCACTCTAAGTACCCTCCACAACTACCAGTAGTAATTCATTCTGCATAGGTGTTACATTGATGGTATGGTAAGGGTGATAAGAAAAGAGAATAATAGGTATTTGGCACATATTATAGAGAAATTAAATTGACTTGAATAGTTTTATGAGGCTGGCACTATAAAAGCAGAGGAAGTCCTGAAATTATAATCTATAACCAAAGCAACATAAAAATTTAACAAGCTTGCATGGCTGCTGGTCATTTTGAACTCATTTTATCCAAGCAAAGAGTTTGAACCTCATTATTAAGGTAAAGTGAATAGACAACTGGGCAATTGTGATCTCTCCCAGTAATTTGCACCCAGAGTGTGGAAATATGGCCATAGCTTCTTGAATGATTTCTAAGGAATGTTCTTAAGGAACACTGCAGCATCTGAATCTTCTTGGACCTACTCCAGCACTCAGTCCACATATTGCTGGATAAAGCACTATTTGTAATCACCCATTTCTTAGATTTTGTGTCTGGAAAGTAACATCCAAGAGGTCAATGATTACAATAGTAAAAGCCAATGACATATGGATCCTACCCAGCTTTCTATTTGTTCTTGGGCAACAAACAAACAAAACAAAAACAAAAAACCTCACAGAATCTTATGAAGCCACTAAGGTTCCATGTGTCTTGTGAAATCACAGGCTTTCTGCTAACAGCAGGTGAATACACTTTGCATGTTCGTTCTGTGTATGCATACAAACAACAGCATCTTCTGGTGTGATATGTACAGATCTAAAGCCTTCATAATATATTCATTCGTATCTATGCAAACAGTTTTAGTTTTCGGCTTCCCAATATTGGTTTCGTGGATTTGTTTATAACGGGTTGTATGTGGTCTGATTTTTAGTATGGGATTTACATGTGTTTGAATTGTAAGTGCCCTTTCCACTTGCAGGGCTCTTCTACTTTCCACAAATTCTCCCTTCTCTTTGCAGTGTCCCACTTAGACTCTATGACGTTCCGGGGGGGAGGGCGGGGGCATTGACCCAAGGGGCACAATTTCATGGAGAACAGAAGATCACAGTGGGGACAGAGAGGCAGGATCTAAGCCATAGTAATTAAGCACAGTCTGCGTAAAATGAATAATGCTAATTTATTGAAGCAGAAACAATGAAGCATTTAATAAAAATAATCACATACTGCATTTGCACAAGGAAGATAAGAAACTGAAACAGCCATTTCAGGCTGAAAGAAACATTAGAAATCATTCAGGTGGGCAGATGTGTTGGTCTGAAGTAGTAGACCAAATTTTGAATCCAGTAGTACCTTTAAGACCAGCAAAGGTTAATTCAAGGTATGAGCATTTTACCCTGCCTGGTCCACACAAATTCTTAATAAATTAAATCAGATTGGCCTATTCCCAGAAGATCTCTTCTATGGAAGCATATACAAGGCAAGAACAGCTGTTGCACAGAGCCTTCGTGACACTGAATTACAAAATGAAGAAGCTTCGCTGAGCAGGAACTTCAGAAATATAAAATCTTGGCCTAATTTTACTGCTGCCCCTTATTTATCTAACATTACCTATGAGACCTATAGATGGGCTTTTTCCAGAGCCCGTTTTGAAGCATTCCCTTCCAATGTAATGCAAGGTAAATTCACTCAAGTTCCAATGCACAGACATATATGCCCATGCATGGCTAATATGGTGGAATCAGTTACTCATGTCCTCCTGTTCTGCAGTCTTATCTTGACTTTAGGCCAGAAGTCCTTTGTAAATTTCTCCTAGAAGATGTCCAGAGTTCAGTGACTTACGCTGTGGCAAAATTTTGTTTCTTAGCTATTAGGAAATGTAAGCTTATTTTAGCTGAAAAATGTGTATGATTCTCTTATTAATATTGTTTTATTTTACTAATTGTATTAATTTTCTCTTGTTAATATTTTTATACTATTGCTATGTTATTACTGTTTTAATCTTTCTTATATCAGAATTGTACTGTTTTACTGGCTCTTGCTGTAATAAATTAGATCAGAACAGGTATGAGCATTTGTGTTCATGTACATGAAGAATGCTCTGTATCTGAAGAAGTGTGCATGCACATGAAAGCTCATACCTTGAATAATCCTTTGTTGGTCTTAAAGATGCTACTGGATTCAAAATTTGTTGTATTAGAAATCATTAGCATTACAGACACACAACAATTGTAAGGGTATTATAAAAGACTAGGAATAAAGCCCATTGTGGAAATAAATACAACAAAGCTCTAGAAAGAGGCTCTGGGAGAGTGCCCCGGCTTTGGGCACTCAGTGACAATTTGCTGTGGCGATCTCAGCAGGGTATAATGACATAGAGTCCACCATTTTCCCTAGAGGAACCTACCTGAAGAGCAGCTGTAATTTTGAGTGATCTCCAGCTGTCACCTGGAGATTGGCAACAGTGGTTCCCCAGGAGGGAATGGCTGGTTTGGGGGGTGGAGTCTATGACATTGTACCTGCCTGAGGTCCCACCCCTCCTCAAACCTCACCCTCTCCAGGCTCCACCCCTCAAATCTCCAGGAATTTCCCAACCTGGAGCTGGCAACTCTATGTCCCTCCCAGCCAACTGTCAACCTACTGTTATCTGCTCCCTGGCTTCAGCTTTCCATCTCCTCCCCCCTCCCTCCTAGAGAGCAATTGTAATTCTGAGTGATCTCCAGCCTCCACCTGGAGATTGGCAACAATGGTTCCCTATCAGGGAATGGCTGGCTTGGAGGATGGAGTCTATGGCATTGTACCTATCCGAGGCCCCACCCCTCCTCAAACCTCACCCTCTACAGGCTCCAGCCCCCAAATCTCCAGGAATTTCTCACCTGGAGTTGGCAACCTTACCAGGACTGGCCCCAATGAGTTTTCTCCCTAAGGCCGACATAGGTGTGGAAAGGGCCTTTTACTGACAGGAGAAAGTACAGTTGCCAGCTCTGATTAGGGAAATACCTGGAGATTTGGGGGCTGGAGCCTGTGGAGGGCAGCATTTGGGGGGGGAATGGAAGGACTCAGCAGGGTATAATGCCATAGGGTCTACCCTCTGAAACAGCCATTTTCCCCCATGGGAACTGATCTCTGTCATCTGGAGATCAATTGTAACAGTGGGAGATCTCCAGGTCCCACCTGGAGATTGGCAGCCCTAGGGGAAAGTCAGCCACACAGCAGGGGGTTGAAGAGAATGGTTTGATGGCCACTGGACCACCTCCTCAGCCAGCCAGCCAGCCAGCCAGCCATGGTGGAGCTAAGCAGGAGAGAAAAACTTTTTCCATTTATTCTGACAGGAAAGTGCCAAGCTGGCAGTGGGCGGGGGAGGGGGTTATGCTGAAAGTCCTTTGTCTTTTTACTGTCAGAAGCAAGCTTGATAGCCTACCAATAGCCACTGAGGGGACAGTCAGTCCCTCACAGGAGCCAAGAGAACTGTCTTCCTCAGGAGAGAGCACTGTCTGCCATTAAATCTGACAAGCAACAGGGGCTGAAGTGGGAATGGGCGGGGAAGAGGAGCAGACCCAGCACCTGGCCAGTGGCACATGAGTGCTCTTGAGTGGTGGCTGATGGCCCAATGGCTGTTGGAACCACACTGCACAGCCAACGGGAGAGCTGGAAATGACCAATATGCTAAGAGAATTATTATATAAAGATGAGTGTGTGGAAATATGCTTGTTTATACCCTAAATTTAGGTGAATTAAAAGCAACTTCTCTGGTTACAACATTGCTTTCTGAGTTTCTTATTCTGGAAATGGTCTCTTATAATTTTATGAATGACCTATACAATGACAACACACACACAATCTCAAAGAAGCTGCTGAAACATCACCATGCTCTAAATAAATTTGTCGTCAAGGTTCTTTAGTAATGTCAGAAGTGGGTCTTGAGAATGGTGTTTCCACTTCAGCTTGCTAGTGTTCTAAATTTAGAGATGTCTTCTTTCATTCATGCATGGGAAAGGAGGCTTTTCACCTAACCTCTGTTAACACTAGGGGGAGTCACATGGGAATTAGGAACTCCTTGGCACAAAGAAGTGTTTCTTCTGGTCTCCCTCCATTTGGATATTTCTCTACAGTTGGTCAACATATAAAGAGAGCTGTTTCTGAGCACCAAAGCCAGAGGTTTGCTGCCACAGAAATAGCCTTCCCAGTGGTGTTTTGAGGTAGAAAGTTTGTGAAACTCTGAACACATTTGGAAGCCATTTAGACAGCCATGGGAACATTCCACTATCTTCCTTGCATCATCTTTCCATTTAGTCAAATAACAGGGCAACAGAGCTGCATAGAGACAGCCACAAACCCAGAATGACACAACATGGGCCCATCCCATAACATTCCCATTTATAGGGATAACAACTACACACCTATGTTTGAAACAAATGTGCTAATGTGGATTTGTTTTGGTCTGCTCTCTACCAGGATGTGGGACTGGATCTTAGAAGAAAATGTCTCTAGCTGCAAATGCTTCTCTGGAAGTTGCCAAAATAGCTCTTCTAATAACCTCAGAAAATATGCCTTAAAAAGAGATCCAAGGAAGTGAAAATCAATACAGATTTGAGTAACAACACCTGTTTATACAAGACTCACAGAGGGTGCAAGACCACAAGCCTGCAGGATCTGCTTTTGGCCTTGATTTACTTCTATGGATTTGGCATCAACATATCTAAGTCACAACACAGCAAAAATCTGTGGATACTGACATCCAGAAATTGGAATCATGAACAGAGAAGACAGATATTTGATAGAAATGCACTTGTAGCTTTAAGAATGAACATCTTCAGTGGCCTTTGCAAGGCAACCATAACAGTATTGCCAGCCTTCAAGCCTTGATTTGTGTCTGTAAAAGGCAGGCAAAAGGGGCAGGGCATATTCAAGGAATATTTTGGCTTTTGAGAGAGGACTCATTGGGGCCAGAAAGCAATTACCTGGCAGCTTGCTACCATGCGACTTTCATAATTTGCCCAGGCCCAGCTGCTTGCTACTATTCAGCAGAAGTTATCTCATGATAGTCACTGTTGTGTCGAGTTTCAGAGTAAGATCTGGGAGGCCCAGGTTCAAATCCCCACTCTGTCATGGAAGCTCACTGAGACACTGGGCCAGTCACACACACTCAGGCTAACCTACCTCACAGGGTTGTTGTGAGGATAAAATGGAGGACAAGAGAAAGATATGGATCTCCATTGTGGCAGAAGGCAGGGTATAAATGAAGTAAGTAAATAATAAATGTAGTTGAAGATGAGGGGTAGATAAAAGGAGGGTGAGTAGGAAGCAGAGAAGGAAGCAGAAAAAGGTGAGGATTTGAGGGCTGACAGGAGGAGAGAAACAGGAAATAGTGTGGGGAAGGGAATAAAGGAGCAAGTGAGGAACCTCCCCCATAGGTCCTTGAAGATTTCCCACTCTGAAACTGGGCTCAGCCCAGCTGGCATCACACAACTGGGCACAGCTTGTTGACTGGCACCATGCAACTTGACCAGAGTTTTTCTATTGAGAGACCGCCAAGAGGAGAGAAGGGGGGGAAGCTGAAGACCAGGGGGGCAGATAAAGGCAGGTTGGCTGGGGGGTGGGAAGGACTGAAGGAAGCATGAAAAGGGAAAAGGCTACATAGGCTTTCAGGGAAGAGAAAGAGGAAACGGTTGGGTAGGGGGAAATTAGATGTCCCCCTGCAAATCCTTGCAGATTCCAAGCTTGTGATATCTAAATTGGTGTGAGGCACTTCTTTGGCAGGTCCCATTTGCCTGTCCTCCACTGTGGCATTGACTCTGCCCTTGGAGACTTCCCTGGCCTCCGCATGGGTGTAGGAGGGGTCTAAGTGCACCCCAGTGCTTCCTCGCCCTGCTGGCCAGTTTCCGGAGCATGGAACCCTCCAGCCTTCTTCCTTCTTGGCACCCTGGAAGCCAGTTTAGTGTAGAAAACCAGTTTGGTGTAGCGGTTAAAAGTGGCAGACTCTAATCCAAAGAACTGGGTTTGATTACTCACTCCTCCACATGCTGCCATCTGGGTGACCTTGGGTTAGTCACAGTTCTCTCAGAGCAATTTTCTCAAGAGCAGTTCTCTCAGAGCTCTCTCTGCTCCACCTACCTCGCAGGGTGTCTGTCATGGAGAGAGGAAGGGAAGGAGATTGTAAGCCACTCTGAAACTCTTTCAGGTAGTGAAAAGCCAGGTATAAAAACCAGCTCCTCCTCCTCCTCTTCCTGTTTCCTTCTCCTCTTCTTCTTCTGTTGCTGAAAGGATGGTTGCTCCACCCTCTTGACATTCTGGACCCAATAAGGTTTCTTCCAATCTCTGCCACCTTGCCTTGTTTCCTCTCTCCTGGCTGTGTCTCCTGCAGCCCAATATGGGACAGGGAGACTTTCCTCAAACTCCCCACCCATGACCTGACCTTGCATGTCCTGCCATACCTGACTCTGAACTGCAACAGTCCTCCTCACTGGAGGTCACTTCTGGCTGGTCTCCTGTTCTAAGGGGAAGCAGGCTGCCTGCTGTGGCTACTGTCTGTTCCTCTGTGCTGGCTCCTGTAGACTGACCAGGTGGGCATTTGTGGCAGGTGTCTTCTGGGGCCCCTGTGTTGGTATTTGTTCTCATGAGGCCCAGTTGACCATCAGCATCTTCCTTGCATCAGTTGAGCGTGTCGCTGCATCTCTTCCCCTCTACTGACCTCTGTATGGCCCAGCAACTTCCCAAGTTGAACAAGTCAGGTCTGACTGGGGAGGTCTGGGGCATCGGGTATCCCCGGACAATTGGATATATGTGGTTTCTGCCCTGTGCATGCATGATCAACATGCATGGTCTTTCCTTTTGTCCCAGTTTTATGATATTGGGAAAGTGTGGTGAGATATATATACATGTAGACCCCATTTTGTTGCCTCATCAAATACTGGGAGACATTAGCAAAGGAGAGGTGGACAGTGATTCCACAGCTCCTTAGCTCACTTGGTATGCCAAGGGCTGGACAGGTTGCAATTCATCTTCATACCTATCCAGTGGCCTGGGTGCTGGAGACTGCAGGGTGCTCAATGGGTTTAGGCTTTTCTTGTCACACCCACCTTTGAAGAACAACAGGCTGAGGGCAGCTGAAGCTACAGCTCATCTGTGAACATATCCAGCAGCAAAGCGCCCATCACAGCAAACCAAAATGGGTAACAATGGCAACATACAGCATTCAGTAGACATTGTTCTAGGTGGTGTCATTTCTTCTTTTTTATTGTGCTCACAGTTTGAAGGCAGCAGGAAAAGATGAAGGCCCAACATGAGATGGACTGACTCAATCAAGGAAGCCAGGCCCTCAGTTTGCAAGACCTGAGCAAGGCTGCTAGTAATAGTATGTTTTGGAGGTCATTAATTCATAGAGTCACCATAAGTCGTACATGGCACATGACACACACAGTTTGGGTTACTTATTAGAATTAACTTTGCCCTTTGTAAATTTGTGATTTCTGGTTTGTTTGTTTTTAAATATATATTCTGGCAGTGCTTTTGAATTCTGCATCAAAGTGTGCTCCATCAACAAAATATTTTTTTCTTTTTTATGGTCAGCTCACATGCTGGTTATGTAGAAAATAATTCTTGCAACTGTTTCATGCTGCATGAGGACAATATTGTACATTGAAAACAGTGGGCCAAAATGAACAAAAGGATTTTGTACAGCATATATTTAACAAAAAGCGTTTTTTTACTCAGCTAAAACTTATTGAGATCCTTATTTATTAAACTACACATATACAGCATTTCTTCATACACAGCGAACCCAATGTGGTTTTAAAGTTAAAATGAAACCCAAGCTGTGAGTGGTTTCAGGTCAGTCCTCCTCCTGTTTAATACAAATTTGATTTACCCAGAATCCAGGTTTTCCCTGTAGTTCACATTCTCAGCTGCTGCTCTGCTTTGAGTAGTGTGTTTAAGACTGGGGGGGGGGGATACAATAAGAGTTGGGAAAGTGGTCATATAATGCAACATTTTAACATTCTGGTGGATTTCACATAAAGCAATGTTAGCAGTTGTAAAACTATTACTATTAGGATCTGCAAGAACAGCACTAACAGTAATAACACACATACGGACCCCTCCCCGAATGGCTTTTGTTCAAATTTGTACGCAGATCTGTTTGCTTAGCTGTGGATGTACTTTTGCAATAACCCAAATTGTAGGGTTTTGCTGTTGCTTCCTTTAGCTATTTCCATAAAACCTAAGCTTGCATGAAATCAATTTGCATTCCTTCTGGATGAAGTCATAAGTTCCTTTAAGTGAGGTTCGTTTCAAAATAAATTCTAAGGTGACTCAAAGAACTGCTGGATGCTTTCCCTAAACTGAGGGAGGAGGACATTCTGTTTGGGTTATTGAGGGTTGTTTTACATACTGAGAGTGACAGGCTAACAAAGTTATAAGACCTGTGTCTTTCAGTGTGCAACAGATAAGCCTGTGCTCAATTCCTCTGTTAAATATTAATCAGACTTCAAAGTGCTTAACTTTGGCTTAATGGTATCCTAATTTCTTAGCAAACACTTAGATTCTTACTAAGAAAATGTTTATACATATACAGTAGCTCACTTTGTATATTTCCAACTGTTTTTCCGCTGCAAAACTTTTGTGTAATTAGATCAGATACTGAAAAAGTGTTAAAGGTGACAGTTCATATGCCACAGAGTATATAGACTGGGTTTGTGGCCCTCACCTCGCGTAACAGTCAGATGCAAATAGCAGGTTTTCATCAGTTCCCATATGCACAATGCCCAATTTGGATCAGGACAATGGAGTACATGAATAAGAGTCTTCAGCCTGTCCCCATTCTGTGCCTAGGGTTACCAGGTGTTCTCTGACCACCAGCAAGGGGATCCCCAGGTCCCACTTGGAGGCTGGCATCCCTATGTGTACCTGAAATTGTTCAGGGCCATGTTATTTGGCCCACTGAGGAAGTTCATGGAGGGTTGAAACTCCTTTGCCAAACACACTAAGGCTGAGTTCAGACTGGCAGTTTGACCCGCTATAGCTGCGTGTGAGCAACGTTTCACAAGCGGATTAATGGGGCCGTTCACACAGGCACATCTGTCAGGCGTTCCCCACCCGTAGTCAACCCGTCGTGTACCACTTCAGTCCCATGTTTAAAAGATACCTGGTGAAAGTGGTAGCAAATCCCGGAGAGTGCCTTTATCCTGCTTCATTCTGCTTCAGGAAAGTGTGAACACTAACCTGAAAAGCCGGGAACAACCCGCGGTAATAATGTCCACTGGCTGTTTCCACGCATAAGGTGCACTTGATTGCCCTGGAGAGGTAGTAGCAATATGATTGGATGTGCTCTGCTCTACTGCCCAATGCAGTGCTGGTGCAACAGGATCCTCCCCAAATTGCCCTGATATGCTCAAGCGCATGAGCGCACATGCGCACATAGCTGAATTACCAGGAAAAAGCTATTTACAGCTGCGCCTCCAGACCAGCAGACTGAATGCTCCCTTGTGCCTTCTCCCGGTATGCTCCTGCATCAATCCGCGCAGTGTGACTGGGAAAACCTGGAACAGTTTGTTCCGGGTCTTTTTTGCAACAACCTCCCGCTTCAAACTGCCAATCTGAACTCAGCCTCAGGTTCTGATCCAATCTGGGAAACTCAAATCTGACTGTTACACAGGATGAGGAACCCAAGCCCAATCTATGTATTCTGTGAGAACATAGATCACAGAATCATAGACTTGGAAGGAACCTCCAGGGTCATCTAGTCCAACCTCCTGCACAATGCAGGAAATTCACAAATACCTCCCCCTCCACCCCCAGTGGCTGCTGTTCCAAACCCAGAATGTGTGAATTAATGAAATCTCCTGAACATTTAGGGTGATTCCGCACTAGACCTTAAATCAGGGGTGGCCAAACTGTGGCTTGGGAGCTGCATGCAGTTCTTTCACACATATTGTGTGGCTCCCCACAGGGCAACTGGGGAAGCAAAGGGGAGGCATACCTCCCTGATCAGTCTTCCTTTCCCCAGCCAGTGTTCCCCTCCCTGGGTAGGCTTGAAGTGGGGGGAGCAGAGAAAGAAAGCAACTTTGACTTTGAATGTGTTCTCAAAGCCCCCCCCCCCCCGGTCAGCTTGGAGAAGGCATTTCTCTCTTTACATCCCTTCTCCAACCAAGCCAGCTGGTGTGGGAGAGGGGGGGTTGGAGGACACATTTAAAGTTAAGTTGCTTTCTTTCCACCTCTCGCCTCCCCCATCTATTTGCCTTCTTTCCTCCTTTCTCTCTCTCTCTCTTTCTCCCCTCCATCCCCATCTAAAGTTAAATGTGTTCTCCAAGCCCCATCCCACTGTCACACCAGCCAGCTGGCTTGGCTGGGAGAAGGCATTTGTCTCTTTAAATTCCTTCTCCAAGTCAGCTGGTGTGGGGATGTGGGTGGTGGTGGAGAAAACATTTAAAGTTAAAGTTGCTGCCTTTCCACCTCTCTCTCTTTTCCCCTCCCTCCTCATCTATTGCTTTCTTTCCATCTCTTTCTTTCTTTTCACCTTTCTCTCTCCCTTCCTCCTCCTTCCTCCTCCTTCCTCATCTTCTTTCTTTCTTTCTTTCTTTCTTTCTTTCTTTCTTTCTTTCTTTCTTTCTTTCTTTCTTTCTTTCTTTCTTTCTTTCTTTCTTTCTTTCTTTCTTTTCTTTTCTTTTCTTTCTCTCTCTCTCTCTCTCTCTCTCTCTTTCTTTCTTTCTTTCTCCCTCCCTCCCTCCCTCCCTCCCTCCACATCTGTTTGCTTTGTTTGTTTCTCTCTTTCTCTCTCTCCTTCTTTCTTTCCACATTTTGTTCTCCCACCTTTCTCTTTCTCCCTTCCTTCAGTCCTTCCTCCCCCTCCCCATCTATTTGCTTCTTTCTTTCATTTCTCTCGCTCTCTCTTTCTCTCCCCCCCCCCCCGTTGTGTACTAACTGAGGATTGCAAACATGGTCACCTCTGCATGTGGACATGCGAAGGAGCAAAGCTTCGTATCCACAAACAATAGCCAGCTCGGATCCTAGAATGGACCTATCAGTCAGTCAGGATCCAAGTAGGAACCTATAGGGAATTGGGTGCACTGTAAATAAACCTATCATGGATGTGGGGTGTGGCATGCTATGGAGATTTAAGCAGACCTCCAAGCCCACTGTCTTGTCTTCAGCTCCTGATATTTAATAAACTATGAGCTGATCACTATGCTACACCTCAGAACTCAGTATATTTCACTGGCGACAAAGGGGATCCTGATGAGCAGCCTGCCTCCGACTTGAGCACTGCACCATGCACTGACCTCCAGGACTCCGCACCCTGCATCACTGCCCATGGGCCAGCATCACACTGCACACCGATCCCCCAGTCACTGGGCCCTGCATTGCTCCCAGCATCATGGCTGCTGCTGCTCCACGGACCATCTCAACCTTAAGAACATAAGAGAAGCCAATGTTGAATCAGGCCAATGGCCCATCTAGTCCAACACTCTGTCACACAGCAGCCAAAAATACCACGTGCTATCAGGAGGTCCAGCAGTGGGGCCAGGACACTAGAAGCCCTCCCACTGCTGCCCCCTCCAGCACCAAGAATAGAATGCATCACCTGTCCCAGACTGTGCACCCCTGAGTTCTGGGAAGCATGGGTAGAACAGCTCACCCATTTCATCAGCTACCAGGATGTGACCAACACCACCAAGAAAAAGTCTCTGCTTATCAGCATGTATGGTGTCGCAACTGTCCGCTTGGCCCAGGGCCTCATCGCCCCCAAGAAAATGGCAGAGGCCTCATTTGATGAGCTCATCAAGGCCTTGATGAACTACTTCGCACCAAAGCTGACAAAAATGGCCAAGCGTATGGACTTGTTTGCACGTACCCAGACGATGGGAGAAGCAGCCACCATCTTTATGGCAGAGCTCTGCCGACTCACCATGGACTGTGAGTTCATAGATGTGGAGGACATCACCCTCACCCAATTTGTCTGGGGAGTCAAGGACCCTAAGCTTCACCACAAACTAATTGGAGCTAAAGACATCAATCTAGAAATGGTGCTCCAAATGGCCACCGCCTTCAAGAGGTCACAGTGGGAGCGGCTGTCACCTTCAATGCACCAGACAGCCATCTCTGTGACCTCCAATGCCTTGGACGAGGATGAAGTGCTCCAGGTACATTGCTCCATTCACCAAAATCCATGACCTAAAGTTGCAAGCACACAAGTGGCCAAGAGGCCCAATGCTCCAGTGCTTTGTGCCAGTTGTGGAGAAGCCCATGAATGCCGGTCCTGCCATCTCCGGGATGCCGCGTGCTGCTCCTGCGGGAAACAAGGACACATCGCCTGGGCCTGTCACTCCCAAGTGACATGACGCCAGCACAACGCCCACCAAGAATCGACTGACCTCCACAGCATCCACCAGTTTCAGGTACTAAATTTGCCCCAGGTGACCCCAAACAAAATACATTTAACTGTGCAGATAGAAGGGTCCCCCTGCAAGAGGGAGCTTGATACCGGGTCGTCCTTTTCTATAATATCGGCTGAAACCTTTAAGGAACTCTGTCTCTGAGGGGCCCCCCACTGGTGAAGCCAGAGGGCCTCACCTTACGGGATTTCCAAAAAAACCCAGTGGCCGTTAAAGGGTGGGGCAAATTTAGGGTACAATGCAAGGATTTTGACGGGCTGTTAGACTTGCTGGTGGTGGAAAAAAGGTTTACAAGTCCCTTGGGGCTAGGAGTGACTGGGGTTAACCACGTGCAGCCCATGGAGTTTAATTCAGTGAGCGAGGAGTTCCAGGCTGTATTCGATGGAACGCTCAGCTGCTACACCAGGCCCCCAGTCTCCTTGGACCTCAATCCCACAGTGAGGCTGGTCCAGATGAAGTCCTGATGGCCCCCATTCACCCTCTGGCCCAAAATTGATATGGAATTGGACCACCTGGTGAGCCAGGGGGTCCTGGAACCTGTTCCACATGCCCAGTGGGAGACCCCCATAGTAACCCCAGTCAAGCCAAATGGGGACGTCTGGATATGGGCAGATTACAAATGCACCATTAATAAGGCTCTGCAGGACCATGCATATCCAGTCCCAGTAGTCAGCCATGTATTGGCATCACTGGCTGGCACAAAATTTTTTGGCAAACAGGACTTGGCCTAAGCCTATCAGCAACTTCCAGTGGATGAGGCCACCACTGAGGCGCAGACTATAGTAATGCATAGGGGTGCTTTCAGGGTGTGGTGGCTGCAGTTTGAGGTCAGCGTGGCCCCAGGGATCTTTCAAAACCTAATGGACTGTCTTCTCAAAGGTATCCCCGGGGTCCAGCCCTTCTTTCATGATGTTCTAATTGTGACTCCCTCAGCTGCAACCTTCGCAGAATGCCTGCATGCTGTCCTTCATCACTTCAATGAAGCCAGCCTGAAGGTGAAGTGGGAGACATGCCTCTTGAGGGTTCCACAGGTAGAGTTCCTGGGCTTTGCAGTTGACACACAAGGCATCCATTCCATGGATCCCAAGATTCATGACATCATTCAAGCACCCACCCTGTCATCAAAGTCTGAACTCCAGGCCTTTTGGGCCTCTTAAACTTCTACCATTCATTCCTTCCCCACAAGGCTGCCATGGCCAAACCCCTCCACCACCTACTGGACAAAAAAGCACCATGGGTCTGGGGGCCCAGACACACTGCCACTTTTCAGGCTGTTAAAGACTTGCTGATGTCAAACATGGTCCTTGTACGTTTCGACAAGGGCCTCCCCATGGTCCTTGCCTGTGACACATCACCATATGGGGTGGGAGCTGTCCTGGGGCACCAGTTGCCGGTCGGCCAGGAAGTTCCAGTCGCTTACTATTCCTGCACCCTGTCCTTGGCTGAGAGCAACTACATGCAGATAGACAAAGAGGCCGTGGCCACAGTGGCCGGGGTTAAGAAATTTCATGATTACTTGTACGGCCGACCCTTCACCATTGGGACTGACCATAAGCCCATTTTGGGTCTCCTGGCCCCAGACAGGCAAACACCACAGATGCTGTCACCCCGGGTGCTCTGGTGGTCCATTTTCCTAGCTGTGTATCAGTATGCACTTCTCCACAGATCCAGTAAGGCAATGGGCCATGCAGTCGCCCTCAGCCTCCTCCCCTTGCCTTCCTGCGACCTGGACCTGGCTCCTGCCCATCAGATCCTGCTCATCGAGGACCTGCCCGACCGGCCTTTCCAGGTATCCGAGGTTTCCCGCTACAGTGCTCATGACCGGCTCCTCTCCCGTGTTCTGGACTAGGTGGGGAGGGGATGGCCCAACAGCCAGGTGGGCCCCGAGCTCGCTGCCTTCTCCTCCCGGTGTGATGAACTGTCAGCCCACAAAGGATATCTGCTCTGGGGAAGCCGGGTGGTGGTACCCATACAACTGTGTCAATGCGTGCTTGCGGCTCTGCATGAGACCCATCTGGGATCATGCTCATGAAGGCTCTGGCCCACAGCTACGTCTGGTGGCCTGGCATGGATAGGAAGATAGAAGACAGAGTGAAGTGCTGCCAAACATGCCGGGAATCGCAACCCGCACCACTGGGAGCTCTGGTCTAGCCATGGGAATAGTCACACAAGCTGTGGATCTGCCTGCATCTGGACTTCACAGGGCGCTCCCAAGTACAACTGTTTTTCATCCTGGTAGATTCCCATTCCAATTGGCTTGAGGTCATCCCAGTGTCCAACACTTCGTCCCACAGCACCATCCACACCATGTGGAAGATCTTTAGTACATATGGCATTCCAGACACCTTAGTATCTGACAACAGGACCGCCTTCACATCAGCCGAGTTCCAAGAGTTTATGTGATACTACGGAATTCGGCACATTGGCTCCCTTTCACCCGGCTACCAATGGCCAGGCCGAGAGGATGGTAAGGGCAATGAAAGAGGCCCTTCGCCGGATTGTGCAAGGGGATTGGGACCACCAGCTGGTGGCTTTCCTCTTCGGCCAATGTACTACACCCACCACTGCCACCGGCCACAGTCCCATGGAATTATTGATGGGTCGGTGCCTCACAACCTGTCTGGACCGCCTACAGCCGGATCGGGCCCCAAAACACGGTCAAGCCCTGGAAAGCCAGGAGGATCCCCGGGGTTTTTTCCCGTTTATGCCAAGAACTTCTTGAGGTGTCCCGCATGGGTCTCAGCAAGGATTGTGCGAGTGACCAGGCCCCTTTCATATGAAGTAGCAACTGACGTTGGCCAGCTGCTCAAAAGATACATAGACCAGCTACAGCTGCTGGCTCCTTCCCGCGGACCAGAACACAGCCGAGGGAAGTGAGGACAAGTTCCAGGGCCCGGAATCCATCGAAGCCACCGGAAACTCGCCCTCCGCACAAGCACCTACAGAGGCAAGCCCACCGCTGCCGGGTGGAGTAGACAGTGAGGCCCCTGAGCCGGACAGGATGCTCAGCCCTAGTGGGGAAATGGCACCCTCACAACGACTGGAGACACCCACCAAACAGGCGAGGACGGCTCCAGTGCCAACTGCCCCAGTTCTCGAGCTATGCCGCTCTACCAGGGAGCTGCACAGACCAATGCACTTCCAGGACTTTATCTGTCAGGGACAATCTGAACCATGGGGGGAGGGGTGTTGTGTACTAACTGAGGATCGCACACGTGGCTGCCTGTGCATGTGGACATGCAAAGGAGCAAAGCTTCGTATCCACAAACAATAGCCAGCTCAGATCCTAGAATGGACCTATCCGTCAGTCAGGATCCAAGTAGGAGCCTATAGGGAATTGGGTGCACTATAAATAAACCTATCACGGGTGTGGGGTGTGGCATGCTACAGGGATTTAAGCAGGCCTCTGAGCCCACTGTCTTGTCTTCAACTCCTGATTTTTAATAAACTATGAGCTGATCACTATGCTATGCCTCAGAACTCAGTATATTTCACCCTCCCTCCCCTCATCTATTTGCTTTCTTTCCGCCTTTCTTTCTCCCTTCCTTCCTTCCCCCTCCCTCCCCCATCTGTTTGCTTTCTTTGTTTCACTCTCTCTCTTTCTTCCCATCTCTTTCATTCTCTCTTCCCATCTCTCTCTCTCTTTGTGTCTCTCTTAGACAAATAAATATCATTAGCAAACAAATATCATTGGACAAATAAATATCATTATCAATATCTGTTTTTCCCTGTTTTGTTTTTAATTTTGGCAGTCTCATTTAATGTTAATGAAAAGCAAATTTGCATATTTTTCATTAAAAACATGTGTGCAATATTTGTTCATGTCTTGCGGCTCTCGAACATCTGACGTTTATTCTATGTGGCTCTTATGTTAAGCAGGTTTGGCCACCCCTGCCTTAAATCCTCGTTCAACCCTGTCCCCATACTTACATTCTATACTACACTCAAGTTCACCCCTGTAATTATCTTGGGGTATTTTTTTATTTCCACATTACATTGAGGTCACCCCAGTTTCACCCCACACTTGTCCTGGGATAAACGGATGCTGTTATAACAGGGATCAATGCAAGGTTTTCTGTTGGGAGTTGAACTCTGATAAAACCAGGGATGAGATCCAATTATGGAAAGGACCTTACATGCCTGCAGCCTGTACCGTTTTCTTACAGGAGAGCTATAGCATCAGAAACTATTAGGGAAGAGACTGAAAATAAAGCAGATACTGTCACAATGACTTTTCTATGGTGCAGCCACATTTGAAATCTCTGTGAACACTTTTGGTCACCATTAATTAAACAGGACATCTTAAATAAACAGTCCAAAGACTGGAACACCTTACCAATGAGAAAAGACTAAAATTCTGAGGACTTTTTTTAGTTTTGAAAGAGGCAATGGGGGCACTTGAAAGCAGTTTATAAAAATATCAATGTACAGATTTTTTTTCTCTTTGTTAGATCTTCTAATCATCCCCTTCTATTAGTAGGTTTGATAGAAACAAAAAATTTCATATAATGCATACATATGGAATACATTGACACATGTTAAAGTGATGGCCACAGGCACAAATGGCTTTAAAATGGATTAGACAGTTATAATTCAGCTAGCTGTATCAGTTGCTATTAGCCATGGCACCTCTATATGGCAGAAGCTGTGAAGGGCTATTTCCTTAATACCATGCTTGTGGATTCCTCACAAGTATCTGCTGGTCCACTATGGACACAGGATGTTGACCTAGGTGGGCTCTTGGCCTGAATAGCAGGACTTTTCTCTGTTCTTACATATGAAGAAGAAGAAATGCACCAGTTTGCTATACTTGTGGTTTCTAACACAAAGTCCATCAGATGGTGGGTAGCTATTGTCAGAACATGAGCTATAGCATTGATCATCTAGGGGAGCAAAGGACCAATTTCAGTTCTTCATCTCGTTCCCCCTCCTTGAAACATTATTGCTACTATTGCTGATAGTCTGGACACCCTTCAGTATGTAGCAGCATACGCCATTAACTTCTGTCAAAAGATCTCTGGATCTTGTAAACCCTCAATGATCATGGACACAAAAGTGTGTGATATGGAGGCATGCCATGTTGTTTTCCTTAGATGTGTTTGTGCAAGGTTTAAATGAAGCAAAGATCATAAAGAGCAAGAAAAACAGTGTTTTTGGAACTAGAAAAGAGAAGAGATACAATCTTATAAGATTGTTACTTAACATTTTACAATGGAGCTATTGACATAAAATTATGGTGCAATGTTTAAACAAAGCCATAATCTTGAAGGACAAAGAAAACAGTACATTTGGAAAGAGAAAGAGCAAAACAAAAATCTTACAAGGCTATTAGTAAAATTCCTCCAAATGAGTTACGAACATAAATAACTATAAAACTTCCACATGCTGGCAATTTAACAAAGTAGAATTCTCAAAGAACTTGAAGGTAACTTGAAGGTCATCTCATCCGATTTTTACTGTGGAAGAATTATCAAGACTTTGACAGTCCCCAGAATATTCCCCTCCCACATCCTTCAGGAAAGGGAGAGATACAACTTTTCTTTTGCCTTTTAACATACAAGTAGTTAACCAAGTAAAATTGCTGGGAAGACTAGAGCTACTGAGGTTCCTGATTAGGTACTCAGGGTAAGCATGCTGGGAACTTTGACATTACATGAACTTACCTTGGTGAAATTCCCTTGATTACACATCAGGTGAGTTCCTGATGGAACAGCCTCAATATTCCTTGATGAAGTTCACCTTGAGCTGTTCTGAGAAGTCTGACAGCTGCTCAGTAGCCAGTGGTGCTCAGGGCCAGGTCCTTGCAGTTTGTGGCTGCTTTTGCCCAATATTAGAATGAAATCACCTCATTTACTCTAGAAGAAATAGCGTTCCTCGGGTCATGGCTGGCTCATAAAATTGACCACCTTGTACAGTATAGGAGTTTGTACTTGTGCTCAACTGAACACAGCAGGACTTATTTCTGAGTAAACATGCCTGGTGTTGGGCTGCATATGTAAGCAACAACAACAACAAGAAGACTCAGAGTTCTGTCATACATTAATAAAAACACACAAGTTGGAAACTTTGGTCAATTTCCCACAAGCGCTGCTCCGCACTGGCTCTTCCTTTTGCCCTGATGGTATGTGTCAATTTCACACTAAGTGCTGTGTGGACGCATTTTGCCCTGCAATTTTCTCTGCATCTACTCAATCCTCAAAAAACAGGATTGAGTAGACGCGGGAAAATCATGTGAAATTGACACATACCATCAGGGCAAAGGGAAGAGTGAGCGCAGAGCAGCACTTGTGGGAAATCGGCCTTTAATTTCCAAAATAATGCTAATTGTATCCTGAGAATGGGGAAACCCATTCTTGTATATAACTCTCCTCACTTAATGGGGATGCATTGTCAGGGGCCCTGACCTGAATGACCCAGGCTAGTCCAATCTTGTCAGATTTTGGAAACTAAGCAGGGTCAGCCCTGGTTAGTACTTGGATGGGAAACCACTAAGGAAGTCCAGGGTTGCTATGCAGAGACAGGCAATGACAAACTGCCTCTGTGCATCCCTCACCTTGAAAACCCCACGGGGTACCATAGGTCAGGTGCAATTTGATGGCACTTTAACACACAATTGTCAGGGATTGTGTCTCTCACCCAAAGGATCCTTTCCAAATTTCAAGCAGAAAGTATACTTGTTCTATAGGTAATTAGAATTTGCACTTGTACAGCAGCAAGCAGCTATGGGGCATGAATGTGCTTTCTGCTCCTTTCCCAGGATCCTCAGTCAGGGTGTCATTTGTTTTTTGTTAAATCAAAAATAAAGGATGTTGTTAAGGGGACTTAAGCCCTCTCTCCTCTTGCTTCGCTTTGGTGCATTCCACTTCTTTCCTCCCCCACCCCCCTCAGCTTGGCTGACTTCCTATGTTATATTGATGCCTTGCCAAGGGAAAATTGCTTCCAGCACCACAGATAGACCTGATTTAAATGGGTTGCTGATGAGGCAAAAGAAGTCACTTGTGGGTCTTTGTATTCTCACAGCATCCCACTGAAACTCAGTAGCTACCTGTAAAAAGTGGGGCCACAGTGACTCAGAGGTTAAGACACTGAGCTGCAGACTGGAAGGTCTGTAGTTCGGCAGTTTGAGACCCTAGTGCCACATGATGGAGTGAGCTCCCATCTCTGGCCCCAGCTCCTGCCAACCTAGCAGTTCGAAAGCAAGAAACTGCAAGTAGATAAATAGGTACTGCTTTGGTGAGAAGGTAACAGCGTCCTGTGTGCCTTGGCATTTAGTCATGCTGGCCACTTGACCATGGAAATGTCTTCAAACAATGCTGGCTCTTCAGCTTGGAAACAGAGATGAACACCACCCCCTAGAGTCAGATTCGACTAGCTTTCTAGCAAGGGAGAACCTTACCTGTAAAAAGCAACATGTGCTTCGTTAGCATGCCCAAGCAACATCCTCTTGAATTTCTGATGTTCTGAGCATGTGCAGCTTCTTAGAATGGATAAGAACCTGTGTGAGTGCAAAGTCCCATAGGTATGTGTTTAAACCAGGTCCATGTGGGATGGCACAAGTTTTAACTCTCCTAATCCATGTGCTCTGGTTTTGTTTAAAAATAGATTCAACAACCACAGTTTCTTTACACATGAACTGTAGGTTGTCTGTGAAGGCTAATGCCAGCTGAAGAGGATTTGCACTGAGGAAAAGGAGCAGCTGTTTTTACATGAAATTGAAGATGCTGCAAGATTTCAGAGGCTGAGTCACCAGTTCTTCTCACACAATGAGACGATCTGATCCTTCTTTATCACCGATCACATGCATCTAGTCTGGTTTGATGTGCGTATGTTTGTTTGTTTCCCCTGTTACTCTTAGGTGTGTCTGCATGTGAGGCCTCTGCTTATATCTGCCTTTGACCACCCCAGAAACTTCACTGAGCTTAGCATATTTGTCCTCTAACTAACTAAATAAATTAAATAGAACCTGTCTCCAAGGTCAGGGGGGTCCTGGACATCTGCTTCTGTCCCCAAATCTCTGCAACTTTACATGCCAGGCAGAGGATGCAAAAAAAGAGTATTTCCATTGTCTCCTGCAGGGCTCGTTGGCTCACTGACACTGCCTAGCTATCATGGAGGGAGACAAGTGATGGCCTCTGCAGCTCTATCCTCTCCTGTGTGTACTGCCTGCCTCCCATCACATTCAATCATAGCCTTTCCCTTACCTATATAGTATGTATGCAGCAGGAGGGAAGGCAGATCATCAGATCTTATGGCGGGGTATGAGCTTTCATGTGTTGCTGCTCACTTCTTCTGAAGAAGTGAGCAGTGACTCACAAAAGCTCAAACTCTGCCATGTTTTGTTAGTCTTTAAGGTGCTACTGGACTCTTGCTCTTTTCTACCGCTACAGGCAGACTAACTTGGCTACTCAGGGGCCATTTCCTGCTAGAGCGGCGCTCCGGCAGTAAGGAGCCCAGGCCCCGCCCCCCACCCGCAGAAACACTCAGGGAGGGGGGGATTTAAATGCCTGGGTTCCCTGACCAATCTTCTCCAGGTGCCATGCAGAAGATCAGGCAGGGAACCCAGGCATGACTGCCTCCCTGCCCTTCCTGTCTCGAGCCAGCTCGCCACAGTGAGCTGGCTCAAGACAGGGAGGGCAGGGAGGCAGTCATGCCTGCCTTTCCCTCTGAGCCTCTCTGCTTTTGCAGAGAGACTGGGGGGGGGGGATTTAAATGCCTGGGTCCCCTGCCTGATCTTCTCCAGGTGCCCCACAGCCTCAGGGCACCTGGAGAAGATCGGGCAGGGAACCCAAGCATGACTGCCTCCCTGCCCTCCTCATCTCCAGCCAGCCCGCTGTGGTGGGTTGGTTGGAGACCAGGAGGGCAGGGAGGCAAACATGCCTGCCTTTCCCCCTGAGCCTCTCCGCTTTTGTGGAGAGACTGGGGGGGGGATTTAAACTCATTTGCATAACTCATTTTAAACATGCCTGCCCTTTGTCAGGGGGTGTGGCATATGCAAATGAGTTATGCAAATGAGCTCCCGCACCTCTTTTTCTAGGAAATGACCCCTGTGGCTACCTATCTTGATCTATGATCAGATCTTGAAAGCCAAGTAGGGTTGGTACTTGGAAGAGCAACCGCTAAGGAAGACTCTGCAAAAGAAGGCAATGACAAACCATCTCTGTTTTTCACTTGCTTTCAAAGCCCCTTACTGGGGTTGCCATGAGTTGTCTGTGACACAAAGACACATGCATGCAACCTTCCAGATAATGGGTAGCTCAGGCAAAAAGAGAGCTAGCATGGTGTAGTGGTTAAGAGTGGCAGACTCTAATCTGGATGAACTGGGTTTGATTCTCACTTCTCCACATGAAGCCTCCTGGGTGACCTTGGGCCAGTCACAGTTCTCTCAGACATTTCTCAGCCTCACCTACCTCAAAAGGTGCCTGTTGTGGGGAGAGGAAGGGAAAGGCAATTGTAAGCAGCTTTGAGACTCTTTAGGGTACAGAAAAGTGGGGTATAAAAATCAACTCTTCTTCACTTTATTACATAAACTGAGAAAGCCCTTCAAAAACCAATGGGGTAGTGTAGTGACTGACAGAAATTGGAAGCAGTAACCACAAGAGCACCGATCAGGTTGAACCTGTTCAAAGAAATGCTGTAGATACTGAACTGCTCTTTGCCCTTACTGCCTCAGCCTCTCTTGTCTCCCACAACAATAGAATTCAAAGCAGACAGTAAGGTACAAGAATAACCAGCCTATCATAAACATTCTGCTTACTCCTGAATGTCAGAAAAAAAAATTCTGTTCAGGTTCAGAACATTTCTATTATTTACAAATGGTGGTTGTTTGGGTTGGATCTTAATTAGCCAGTTTCTGATTGTACCTCCGTAGTACACATCTTCAAGTTAACAGAACATTCTCATAAGAGTTACACATTCTTATCTTTCCTCTTGTGAAATCTCTACTTTTTCTTATTTTTTTTTGGTAGGTAGTTCATTTTCCTCTGGTTGATGGTGCTATTAGTACTGGCATACAGCGACCAGAATTAGATGGCATAAGAGCGGGGGCAGATTAAGGCTCATTGGTGCCCTAAGCACTGACCAACCTTGGTGCTCCCCTCCTTTCCACACTGACCCAGTCCATTTTAGTTGTTGACCTGTCTGACCAGACATTTAATGCAGGTTGCAGCAATACAAAAATTTATTCATATTATAACACAATATACTGTACAAACTAAGCCAAGCTTTGGCTTCATAAAGTTCTACAAAAATGCAATACAGCATCTATGTTAATATTTCACAAGTTAAATGTATCAAAGTTCCAATATTCATGACCTGAAAGGCATTTTCCTACATTTTTTCACCCTTTTCCCAACTTTGTGGTGCCCTCTTTGGCCCTGGTGCCCTAAGCACGTGCTTAGTCTGTTTAATGGTTAATCTGCCATTGCATAAGAGCCTCAAATTGTCATGGAGAACTGCGGCTCCACAAAACCCTTTTCCTCATTCCCTTATACCATTTAGTATTACAAGAAGAGTGATGTGACAAAACTGCAACACAATTTTCCCTGTCCCCTCACTCTCTGTCATTCTCTGATGCTTGAAAGAGTGGAGAATCTCAGAGTGATGTCACACCATGTGCTTTTAGAGAGAAAGAGAATGAGCAGGTGGTTTTGGTAACAGCCCAGCAGCTCTCACAAAGTCTAGCAACACAGATAGACTAGGGTTGCTAGGGCCTCCATCTGTCCCTTTCCACTGCCAGCTAGCTGGCCAGCAGGAGGAAACTCCACCTTCAGATGCACCAAACATGATGTAATGACATCACCCAGAAGTGACGTCACCACTGCACCAAGATCAGGGGGGTGACACCCTAGTTTTTGGGCAAAACACTATGGTAAAATTGGGCCCAAACCATAGTTTTGCCGAAAAACTAGAGCATCACCCCCCAACGTTGGCGATGTAATGACATCATTTCCAGGTGATAGAAGATCCCAGGACGGACCCTGGAGCCCTCTGCCAGCAGCCAGGTAGGACCTGGCAACCCTAAAATAGACTTCTGTCAAAATCTGTTCTTTCTTCCATTGGAGGCATGTTTCTCTTTTTCTTCTAGGGAGATCTGGGCCTTTCTCCTGTTTCTCTAAGGATGATCATTTTAGATAACTTGCATCACTTATGTTATACGTAAATATCTTTTATCATGTGCCGAGAAGACATTGCAGGCTAATGCATGGAAACAATTCCAGGGCATGAATTGTGATTAACATACCAAACTAGTTTCCCACCAAGTCTAATAATTAAAAGCATAAACTATAGCTGCAACACCCATGCTCCCGGGATGAAATATTACAGTTATGAATCCCTTGAAGCCATATGTTTATGCATGCTCATGGATTTGTAATTTCAAATAACGCTGTGCCTTGATAATCTGCCAGCCCGTGTTGTTGCTGTGCTCCATATTTCCCATGCACATGATTAACTTTCATTATGAAAAACCGTGCCATGGATTTGACGGATGTGTTTGTGACCTTCTTTTTATAACAACTCAATTTTCCTGTAATTCTACAGTTACATGCACAATTACAAACAAAACTTATGGGTAGCTATGCTGCTCCATGAGAAAACAAATCCAAAAGTAACAATCAGGTGATACATTGATCAGGATCAGACACTGGAAATGAATAAACAAGCTTTCGAGGTCATCTGAACTCTTCTTCAGGCTGGACATTAAATCACAAAACAGGAGGGCAAATGGAAAATGGTGTAACTGTGTGTTACGAAAGAAATTCTACAGTTGTAAAATGAAGCAGAGAAGGTAGTATATAGATTTGATTTTATTAGACTCTGCTAGGTGCAATAAAGATGTTAGCAAAAATATCTGGAGAAAGCAAATATGGGTTCTTTCCCTTTGGACATATAGGCACCTGTTTGCTTTATTCTTCCTATCTGCAATTTTTTTTTTGCACCTAGAACAAGCTAACCTAATTCAATTTATACAACAACTACTCTTCATTGTATCATCTGTGAACTAGGACTTTTTTTTAATCACATGCATCTCCTAAGATGCAAGCTCAAACTCTTTGTACAAGCTAAAATTACTAAACTGAGGTGGTTATAGTTTGGTCCCGTTGTGAGAAGACAAGAGTCACTGGAAAAGTCAATAATGCTAGGAAAAGTTGAAGGCAGCAGGAAAAGAGGAAGACCCAACAGGAGATGGATTGACTCAATAAAGGAAGCCATGGCCTTCAGTTTGCAAGAACTGAGCAAGACTGTTAACATCTTGGAGGACATTAATTCATACCGTCACCATAAGTCAGAAGGGTCTTGATGACACTTAACACACACACATCTTTGAAGAATATATACAAGAGATGTTCTCCTGGATCTGACCAGTGGTCCAAGTGGTCTGGCATCCTGTTTTATCCACTGAAAAAACCAATTACCCTAGAGGATCGACAAACAGAATAGAGAGGGTCCTCCCCATTTTTCTTAACATCTAGCATGGAGAACAGCTATGGTAAACTCAAAGGTTTACTCATTATTAGTCATGTTTAGTTGATCATTTGTTTCTACCCTGTCTGATGTTGCAAATGTGAAAAGTACTGAGACTGAAGCATCAGGTAGAGTGAAATCAGCTCATACTTATTTCAAGATCTGGAACAAGACACCTTAGCGGGCTCACAGGCCGGCTTATATCCCATACCCAGCGGGCTCACAGGCCGGCTTATATCCCATACCCAGACACACCCAAACACCCATGATAGGTCTATTTACACTGATTAGGTTAACTCTAGGATCCGAGGCTCCTGATATGAGGGGGAACTAGGATCCAACCGTCTATTGTTCTAGGGAAGCAAAGCTCCTGCTCTTCGCATGACCATGTGTGGACCGGCTGGAACCGGATCATGCACATGGTCAGGGCAGTACATAACACCCTTCCTCCTTTGGTCCAAAACCCTCCTGCATACATAGTCTTTGAGATAAGTGGGAGCCTTCTGCTCCTGTGTAGAGCGGTGAATCTCAGGGGCTACCCTGGGGACTGGCTCCAGCAGTTCCAAGGAGGTAGCGGCTAGAGCTGGTGGAGGCACTACGGGTTGTGGCGGGGCCCTAGGCTTGAGATCTCTGGTGCATGTTGGCTTGCTGGTGGCTCGTCTGGTCAGGTTATCCAGCGGGGCTGGTGGCATATCGGCCTCTGGGCCATCAGGCACCTGGTACTCCCCGTCCTCTGGGTCCAGGGGCAGGACTTGCCGATGCAGTTGGTTGATGTGCCTTTGAAGGATTTGTCCATCTTTGCAGGTGACCTCGTATGACCAGGGGCCTGTAACTCTTAGTACTCTTGCTGGGATCCAGGGTGGCCCCCACATGTAGTTGCACGCATATACCGGATCCTCTGGAAAGAACCTGCAGGAAGCCTTCTGCATCTTCAAGATGGGCTTAGCTTCCAGTGCTTAATCCGGATGGAGATGATCCAGACGGGAGGTCAGGTGTCAACCCAGGAGAAGTTTTGCAGGGCTGCGGTCCATCACAGTGTGTGGTGTTGTCCGCTACCTGAAAAGGAACGCTACTAGTCTGTAGTCTTATTCCCCAGCATCCATCCATCTGAGCACCTCTTTGGTGGTGCAAACCATTCTTTCAGCTTGCCCATTGGTTGCTGGGTGGAAAGGGGCCAACCTGATGTGGTGGATGCTGTAGTACTCAGTGAACCTCTGGAACTCCTCCGAGGCAAATGCCGTCCCATTGTCGGTGACCAGTGAGTCCGGGATGCCTTGGGCACTGAAGATCCTCCACATGGTGCGGATGGTGGCCCGGGAGGAGGTGGCAGGAACTGGAACCACTTCCAGCCATTTGCTGTAAGAGTCAATGAGAACAACTGTCCCTGGAAGGGGCTGGTAAAATCCAGGTGCAACCTGGCCCGGGGCCACTGTGATGATTTCCAGGGATGGACAGGCATGCTGGGGAGTGCTGGTTGTGTTTCTTTGCATTTCATGCATCACTTAACAGTGTCCTCAATGTCCTGGTCCAGCCCTGGCCACCAGATATAACTCGAGGCTAGCACCTTTATCCTGACGACCCCCAGGTGGTTTTTGTGGAGTGCTGTGAGGACCCTGCTCTGCAGGGGACCTGGAATGACCACCCGGCCCCCCCACATCAGGCAGGCCTTATGAGATGACAGTTTGTCCTTGCGGGAGGAAAAAGCAGTGAATTCTGCCCCCCTTTGGCCCGTGGGCTACCCCCTCCCCACCCAGTCGAGGACACAGCAGAGAACCTTGTCCCGGGCAGTGTGCCGTGCCACCTCCTGGGCATGAACCGGCTGCTCGGGTAGGGATTCCAAGAGGATGACTAGATGCTCTGGGACAGGGTCAGAGTCCATGATGGGAAGGGGAAGGCGACTCAAAGCATCTGCTTGCCCCATGGCCTTGCCCGGCCTGTGGACAAGCGCATAGGAATAACCAGCCAGGAAGTGTGACCAGTGGAGCACATGGGATGAAACCAACTATGGGGACAGGCGGTCGGGGGCAAGGAGGCTGTCATGATGGTGAAGGTCCTGCCGTAGAGATAATGGTGAAACTATAGCCAGTGCCTCCTTGTCAATCCATGCGTAGTTATGCTCCGCAGCCGACAAGGCCCTGGAGTAGTATGCAATGGGGACTTTGTGGCCATCCACCAGGAAATGGCCCAATACCGCCCCCACCCCATAGGGAGATGCATCACATGCAAGCACCATGGGTAATGCCTAGTCAAAGTGGGACAAGACCGTGTTTGTGGTTAAAAGATCCTTGACCATCCAGAAAGTGGTGTCATGTTTGGGAGCCCAGACCCAAGGGGCGTTTTTGTCTAATAGGCAGTGCAGGGGCTCTGCCACTGCTGCCTTAAGGGGAAGGAAGGAGAGGTAAAAATTAAGCAGACCGAGGAAGACCTGCAACTCCATCTTAGATGTGGGTGGGAGCGCCTGTGTGATGGCGCGGACCTTGTCATCCATGGGGTGGATTCCGTGAGTGTCCACTGTGAAGCCCAAGAACTCCCACTTTGGAAACCCCCAAGAGGCACTTTTTGTGCTTCACCTTCAAGCCGGCCGTGTTGAAGGGTTGAAGCACCATCCAAAGCCTCTCAGTGAAAGTGGTGGAGTCCGGGGCCACGATGAGCACATCATCTAAAAAGGGTTGGACTCCGGGGATCTCTTTGAGAAGAGAGTCCATAAATGATTGAAATATACCTGGCGCCATGCTCCCGCCAAACTGTAGGCGGTGAACCCTGAAAGCCCCCTTGTGGGTCACAATAGTCTGTGCCTCTCCTGTGGCGGCATCCACTGGCAGCTGCTGGTATGCCTGGGCCAAGTCCAATTTCCCAAAACTTGGGCCCCCGCTAGAGTGGCCAACATGTGGCTGACCACGGGCACCAGATAAGCATGGGTTTCCCCATTTGGCTTAACCGGGGTCACAATCGGCGTTTCCCACCTAGCGTGGGAGATCAGTTCCAACATGCTCTGAGCAACCAGGCGCTCTGGCTCCACCTCGATTTTAGACTGGAGTGCAATGGGGAGGTGCTGGGCCTTAACACGGATGGGCCTCACCCCTGGATTGAGGTCCAGCGACACCAGAGACCCAGTGAATTTGCCAAGTCCCATCAAAAACCCTCAGGATTTCCCTGCATATGCTCACAAAGTCCTGCAGCTGAATCTGGTTGATGCCCCCTATCATGATGCTCCAGGGACCTGAACCATGAGAGCCCTGGAAGTTTGGTGAGCCTCCCTTCCACCACCAGCAATTCCAACAGTCCATCAAAGTCGTTAAACTGCACCTGGAACTTGCCCCAGCCTTGGACCGCCACAGGGTTTTTATTAAAATCCCACAGCATCAACCCTTGTGGCTGTTGCAGATGGGGTCCCCCTGTGGGCATAGAGAGCTCAGCATGTCAGCTGAAATGATGGAAAAGGATGAGCCCGTGTCCACTTCCATCCTGCAGGGGGACCCTTCTATTAACATGGTAACATGCATTTTGTTAGGGCTATCAGGGGGCAAGTTACATACCAGGTGCTGCTGGTGGTGGGTCGAGAGGTTGTGCAGGTCAGTGGATTCTGAGTGGGCCGAGGTCCTCTTGGGCTGTCCTCCCGAATGACAGACCTGGGTGATGTGACCTGTCTTGCCGCACGTTCTGCAGACGGTGTCCCAGAACTGGCAAGTCTGGCACTCATGAGCAGCCCCGCAACTGGCACAGGACATGGCTGATGTGGGGCCCTTTTCCGAGGTTGAGCCTTGAGACCGACGTAGCCACTGGGTTGGGCACCACTGTACCTGGAGAACCTTCTCATCATCAGAGACATTGAAATAGACGGTTGTTCCTGTGTGGTGGAGTGCCTTGCCAGGGTGGTCTTGGTGTGCCTTTTCATAGGCGGCGGACTCCCTGAGGGCCTTGTCGAGGTCAAGGTCAACTTGGCTGGCCAGTTTCCGCCTCAGTTTTGGTTTGCGGAGACCCACGAGGAATTGGTTCAGAAGGGTGTCAGGCTCAGGAATGTGCACCTCGTGGCCGCTCTCCAGAGGCACACCAGGAAATCCGATGCCATCTTGTCTGGGCCCTGGATTCTTGTGAAGAAATCCAAGCACTCTACAAACTTGGTCGGCTTTGGTGAAAAATGATCTGAGAGGGCCGTCACCAGTACCCCGTAGGTTTCTTCCTTGGACATCTTTGGGTTGATTAGATCCTTCAGTAGTTGGAAGGTGTCCACACCGCGGGAGCTGAGGAGCAGGGCCTTCTTTTTCCCGGTGTCCACAAGGGTCTCCAGCCAGGTGTCCCATTGCTGGGGCTGGGTGACATTGAAGGCTAGGATGTGCACTTGAGAAGCGGCCATGGTCAGTCTTGTCACAGAAGTGACATGTGGTGTGATGTCGGACCTGGAGTCGGTGGACCAGTGTGTGGTGCAGCGAGTGGTGCGGTGTGCGGTGATCGGAGAAGTGGGGCACAATGCAGAGCAGCATGTGTTATCTTACAGAGTGGAGCGCGATGTGATGCTCGGGTCTTCTGAGGTTCCGTTCATGTGAATTCGGATCCCACCTTCATTGCCAGTAAAAAGTACTGAAACTGAAGAATTGGGTAGAATGAAATCAGCTCATACTTTTATTTCAAGATCAGGAACAAGACACCTTAGCCGGCTCGCAGGCCGGCTTATATCCTGAAGCCCAACCACACCCAGACACACCCCAACACCTGTGATACGTCTATTTACACTGATTAGCTTAACTCTAGGATCCGAGTCTCCTGATAGGAGGGGGAACTAGGATCCAACCGTCTATTGTTCTGGGGAAGCGAAGCTCCTGCTCTTCACATGACCATCTACGGACCGACTGGAACCAGATTGCGCACATGGTCGGGTCAGTACACAACAAAATGAATGTCTAATATCTGTGTTTTTCATGTGTGTGTTAGAGGTGGCTAAACTACATGAAATGAGTTACAGAACACTAAACCAACAGTGAAGGATGAAGCCATAGTGGAGATCCAGAATGGTGGTGTTTCCAATGATTGGCAGGATGTATAAGTTACTTCTTGGTTATGACACTTGTAAATACACCATGAGTCAACCCCCGTGAAAGTTTAGAGAGTTCCAGGAGATCAAAGGATGTTAATCCTGGATAGGCATGGATTAGCAGAGGCCCTATTCCTGCTTTATCACACTATCAGATCAGAGATGGTGGGGGGGGGTGATGATGATGGCAGGAAGTCTGCTGGGCTAATCCGTATAGTGTAGAATGTAGTGGTGGAAACAGATATTGCAGAAATGTGGATCAGCCCTATTTCACTTTCTAGGTTTTTTCTCCCTTCCATAACTTATTATGCAACCTACCCTATGTCCTGATGTTATCATGCTGTGTCTTCTTCATAATGCCATAGGCAGCCAACAATGTAGTGCAGAGTGAGGGTAAGTAAAAGGTGGGATCCAACCAGTTATTACACTGGTAAAAAGGAGGCAGTAGTCCCATGTGACTACCTGTGGCCATTACTGTCTGGCCTGACATCAGTCCACTTACCACATGTCTGCCAAGAGCCAGCACCACTGGCCAAAGCAGTCTGAGGAGTGATCTCACCTTTCCTTGTTGACTGGATTAAAGGGGAAAGGCCACACTGAAAATGGATGCTAGGCTTGCCATTTACAAGAAGAGGGATGGGACAACTCCTCCCCCCACCTTCTGTTGCTCACACTTGTTCCAGTGAGTGGCAGGGGGGAAATGTAGGGGCCGAAGCAACACTTCCCCTGCTCAGTTCCGTATTGCTTCTACATTAGGTATCAAAATAAAACCAGGAGCTTCTTGTGATAGAAGGAGTTCCCTCAGTCTTCCTCACCTGCCAACTCCAGTTACAGCCTGACAACCCCTCTTCAACATGTGTTTTAATCTCTCTGGTCTAGGCTCGTTCTTGCTGAGCTGTGTCTTCTTGGCTATGTTGCTATTCCTAAGTTAGGACAGGGGACACCCCCCCACACCCATTGCCTGCCCATTGCCTGCCCTCTCTCTGATCAGCTGTGAGGGCGGAAATGCAGGGGCCAAGGTGACATTCATTGATGAGATGATGGTGGCCGAAATGCTTATCTACGCATTGATCAGTTCACAGTTATATTGAGTTCTGGTCTATATATACAGAGAAAGCAACTTCGCCCAAAGAACCAGTTTCCCAAAAGAGAACGCGTGACAAGGTTTCTTAAGTAAAATCAGTTATTCTCTTTACTCAGTAATATTCTTTGATTCACAGGCAAACAAAACAGATGCATACACACATACAACCAAGTTCCTTTAGATACAATAGAAATGGAAAACCATATGGGGTTTTAAAACTAGAAGATATTTAGGAGAGGGAAATCACGTGATACTTATCTGTTTCCTGAAGCTCGACCTCCACAGTGAAGAATACAAGAATAGAGATCTAACTAAGGGAAACTCTTACTGCACACAGTTGGAACCAGCCAACACGTGTGAGCTCCTTGGCTGCAGTCCAAGAAAGCACGCTAGAGTTACCTATAGTGGACTCTAGGTTAGTGGGGTAAGGTTGGGTGGCTAGCTAGCAGCAAAGAACAAAGGTTGAACCTCACTTTTATTAGCTATTTTGGGGGCTATCATTAGGGTAATCTTCCAGTCCGTCCCATCCCTATATCATTGGCTATAGGATGTGGGGTACCCTTCTACTAAGGTGGGGCAATATTGGAAATCTACACCTTTCACTAAAGAGACATTTGGTCCAAGGTGTGAAGATGGGTTGTCATGGAAACCTTAGAAGTATAGATGACTCTAGCCTGGTCCAAGCCATCAACAGGAAACAGTCTTAACACTTGCAAAAAAACCAAGCATCCTGTGGGTTACATGTGGACCTCAAATTCCTCGATGGTAGACAGGTTGTTGTTTTTGTCATCCTTCTGGCAGACCATAATGGAGATGCTTTTCTTGTTCCAAGTGCATGATGGGTAGATGTATGTGCATATGTGTGTGTGTGTGTGACTTCATTAGCATGAAAGTGCAGACAGCAGGGCAACTTCCTAGTGCAGGGAGTCACATCCAACAAAGCACACAGTTCTCCCAAACCAAAGACACTTGCAAGCACCATTCAGGTGTGTGTGCAGGTCAGAAAACAACAAATAAAAGCATTTTAAAAGTACATCTCCTAACAATGATGTCATTTTGAGCCATTCTCAGGCATTTTACTGTAGAGTTTTGAGTGAATGTTAGAGCATCCAGTGACAGTGACATCATTTCCTGTTAAGTGGATAGAAATGATGCTGTCATATTGCCAAATGCTGTTCTGTAAGTCTCCACCCCCTAAATGTCTATAGTCCATGCCTTTACTCCCAGGCTATTAACAGCTTCCCCTGGAGGCACTGCCCATACTAACCAGCCCTCTCTCAGTCTGCTAGTACAAGGCCAGATGTACTAATGGGTTTTCCAGCTGTAGAAATCACTGTCATCCTCTAATAAAGAGAGGGATCAGGTGAGATTGAATGAAAATGATGGCAGAACATGGTTGTACTGCTGTTGTACTGAACAGTAAAGAGGGGAAGTGGAGACGTGGGCACTGGACTGACATTTTTGGCAGCACCTTGTGTTTTTGTAAGGTCCAGTTCAAATTTGAAGCTTCAGGTTCTCTGCACCTACCCTGTATTGAAACCACCTTGTCATCTGACACACCAGTCAGTATATGCCTGTGTGGCTCAGCTGCATGATGCAAAGAGCTTGTTTGGCATGAGAGCAAGGGAGGAAGGGGCAAAGAAAGGCAGCGTCACTGATGGAATCCTGTGTGGAAACCAGAGGCCTCTTAAATGGCCCACCATTCTAGCGGTGATACAAGTCTGTGGAATTTATTGTAGTGAGGAAGAGAGAACTGAATGGTCAAGTGGAGCAGGAAAGACAACATAGCTACTCGTACAGCTGTAAAACAAATCTCTCCTTACACCTCAAAGTGGCCACATAGATTCAAATGTGTGTGTATGTGTGTGTGCGCATGTGCGCACCCATGCCTATTTCTGTTAGTCTCTCTCTCAAGGCACATATCAACTTTTTAAAAAACAATTCAGCAAACCAAATGAGATTAAATGTCCATTAAGACATAAAATGCATCAAAATAATAATACTCCAACACTGCCATGAAGGCAGCCATGAAAGTTCACAGCAAACAGAAAGGACTAATACCAGAACATTATTTGGTGGGGTTCCAATTTTGGTTAGTGGACTGCATCTTGTACAGTCTTGAGCTGTTGGTTGGATTGTAGTTGCCAATAGTGTACACAACTCCTGTTTGTGTGTGATTTCCTATACTGGTAATAGGGCTGCCAGCCTCCAGGTGAGACCTGGGAATCTCCCAGAATTACAGCTCATCTCCAGACTACAGAGATCAGTTTTCCTGGAGAAAATGGAAGCTATGGAGGGTGGACTCTATGGCATTGTACCCCACCAAGTTTCCTGTCCTCCCTAGGCTTCACCACCCAAATCTCCAGAAGTTTCCCCAGCTGGATCTGGCAACCCTATCCCCCATCCCCCACCAGTAGCCAGGGAGGATCTGGCAACCCTAACTGGTAAACATCCTCTTTTTTCCACATGCATACAGCCTTCCCTGGATCTGTTTTGATCCCTACATCTGGTTTTTTTTAAATGTTTAGGTATTTCATTTTGTGTTATGTCGTATGCTTTCTGCTCTCTGCTGTGGCCTTTGAATTAATTATATCTAAACACAGTCTTATATGTTATTATTTTATCAAATTCCTACATATGGGGGGAAGGTTTCAAGTCAGGTTTAATCTTTCATTAAAAGCCTTTCTGTCCCAAACTAGCTTCTCCCTCAGGATGATTTCAGCTTGAAGTGTTATAAAGTAGGATTTTACAGCTTTTTAACAAGGAAATTTTATCTCTTCCCAATGAACCCTGACTCACAATTTAAGTGCTGCTAAGTCCCCATAAAAAGTTGTTTAATACTGGCATATTTTAGTTCTGCTGAAGTATTTTACATTGCCTCTGAGATTCTTAGACTCTCTTCTGAGAGCAGAGAGCTCAGCTCATAGAACAGTTATATCCAAAGTATTTGGATTTTTTATCCCTTCTTCATATATAAAGCCATACCTTTGACTCCATATTTATTAACCTAGAACACATGAAGGCTCATGGAGTCAGAGTTGCCAGGTCGTACCTGGCTGCCGGTGGGAGGCTCCGGGTCCATCCTGTTTGAGCCCAATTTTGCTATAGAGCTTTGCCTCCAAACTAGAGCACACTGCTGACATTGGCGATGTGATGATGTCACTTCTAGGTGATGTCATCACGTTGCATTCAGGGACATTTGCAGGTGGCTTTTCCCCCTACCGGCCAGTTGGTTGGCAGTGAAAAGGGGCCTGCAAAAGTGGGGAAACCTCTGCCCTTACCGGGGGCCTGACAACCCTACATGGAGCTGCCTTATACTAAGTCAGATCATTGGCCTATCAAGGTCAGTATAGTCTACTCAGACTGGTAGTGGATCTCCAGGGTCACAAATGCTAATCTTTCACATCATCAACTACCTGATCTTTTTTAAAATGGAGATTCTGGGGACTGAAGCTGGAACCTTCTACCTGCAAACAAGTGCTCTACCACTGAGTCACCACCTCACAATTAACCACTCTGTGGATGTGTATGAAGAGCACTGATGTTGCTTTTACTCATAAAGATATTCTCAAGGAGTACAGCAGTCCATTTATCATTCATATAAACATGGCTGAGTTTTACTCTTCCCAGACTCTGCTTTATGTCCCTGCTAGGAGTTATAGTCTGAGCTTTTCCCATTGTATAATCATATTTGTGAAGTATTCTTTCCTGACTCTTCACTGAGTATTGTGCCTGCAAATTTTTCCTCACAAACCAAATATTTTAAAATATTCCCAGGCATTAAAATATGACTTTGTGCCCTCCTTTTAAACTTCTGACTGGCTGCTAGGGATGCCAGGCCCTCCAGTGGGGTCAGAGGTCCTGTGCTCCCAAGCCCCACCTCTCAGCTGGCTGGTGGGGGGGACGTACTGAAAAAAGGGAGGAACACCTGATATTTTAGCAACATCCCTGACATGACTTCAACATGACATGGAAGTGACATAGGCAGGTCGAGGACATCAGGGCAATGCTCTGGCTTTGGGGCAATTAGCCGGTAGCAGCTAATTTTACCATAGAGTTTTTGCCCCAAAACCAGAGTGACACCTATGTGCTAACATCACTTCTGGGTCATATTGGAAGTCATATTGTGGATGTTGCTGAAACACTGGATGAGATTCCCTGCTCTCGGTAAGCCCACTCCTCATCCCCTGCTGACTGACCAGAGGGACCTGGCAACCCTACTGGCTGCTATCTGTCTTTTAAAATAATGTAGCACTGTTTGTCTGTTCCAACATGTTAGTTTGCCTTTTTCTACATATGTCATGTTGGATTCCATTGCTTTCTAATGTTGTTGAGTTTCATTGTTGTTGTTCTTTATCATTTTTATTACGTTTATATTGGAAACCACTCCAGGTGGCTTGTTCAGAGAGTACAGCATATAAACATTTCACACAAAAAGAAAATAAACCTGAATTATGATTATGAAGGGACAGTTAAATGATGCTGAAGGAAAACTAATAAATTATATAAATATTTACATAAAGACTTGCTGATTTCCTAAAGGAGATAGTTTCAGAGGGTAACTATGTTGATCTGCCGTAGACCAGCTAGATTCAGTCTTTAAGGTACTACTGGACTCAAATCTAGCTGATTTCCAAAAGGGTAATCAACTGTTGGTTCACTTTACAACATGCCTACAAATTGTGATCTGCACTGCTGAACATTCAGCAATTATTGTGCAAAAAAAAAAATAACTCCAAATTCCAGTTACAAATACACATTCTCATATTTATTTCATACAACTCTACTGTATCCACACCATCTCAGTCTAGTACTCAAAACATTTTTTACAGATGGATGGCAGTTCACAGATTGTTTAGATACATGGCCAACCAAAATTACATCCAATTCAAACTTCACATGAAACAGCAAGGTGATCCCACGTGGAGTCCAACTCTTATATATACAAGTGGTTTCCAGCATGGCACATTCTAATGTCAGTCATCTTTCTTGCAAACCTTGCTACCATCCATCCATATTATGTAAGTGCAGGTTTCAAAACTGGAGCTTATACCATCTTCTTGATTGTCTGTAACCGTCATAAATCACACTAGAATGATCTCAAAGTAGATGACAGGAATGCAAGGAACCTGCAAATTATCAAGACTACCCTGCCCACATTAAGGTTGTCATGCACATCTCTCCTTATATATAATTCTATTTTGGTGTGAATGTTCCACATGCTCCCACAGCCTTTGGCTTCCTCAGCTGCCACTCTGAAGGTCTGCCAATCCCCTGGCTGCATTGCCTCGCTGCATTGCCTCAGTCCAACCCACAGAGCTGGCGGCCAGCATCTTGGCCTCAGTCTGGAGGAAGCCAGCAAAGGGGATGGATGCTCCACCGAGGGAACAGCAACCCCTCCATGGCCCAAAAGGGAAAGAGAGGGGTGAGTGGTGACACGCATGGGAAGCACTCACCTTCGCTGCCCCTCGCAGCCCCTTTCCCTCAGCCACAAGGCCAGTGCTTCCTCAGGGAGATAGCTCAGCAGGCTGCACCACAGAGAAAGCTGGCTGCCACTTTTCAAAGGCTCCCCGCACCTTCCTTCAGCAGCAGCAGTGGTGGCAGGGAGGCTCTGGCTGAGAGGGAAGGAGCTGTGGCTCCTGGAAAGCCACATGCCGGGAGGAGAACCAGGAAGGAGCTGCCCCCTAAAGTGCTGTGGGAGCGGCAGGCAGCACTGCAGGCAGAGCAGGAAGTGCAGGCAAGAGGCGGAGGAAGCCCTGGCAGGAGCCACCAAGGGGTTGCCAGGAAGGCAGGCAGGGTGGCTGGAGGAGTTCCCCTTCTTGCCTCACTGAGGCAGCAGAGCACCTTGGGGAGGGGCCAGGGCTGTCTGTCACTCAGCAGCCACCTCCGTTTGTTCAGAAACAGTGGGCCAGGCACAAAGCCTTCTCCCCACAGCTCCTCCTCCCCCCATCGCTTATTGTGGAGAGGCTGCTGAGCACACACTTTCTTTCTCCCCCTCTGGCCAGAGCTCCGTGGAGAGAGGGCCGCCACTCTTGAGGCAGGGAGGCGGGTGGGTAGAAGCAGGGGTCTTTTGGGGGGGAGCGCAGCGGAGCGCAGCTCCCGGAGCTCAGGAGCCAAGCCCCGCCCCCAGCCAGCGTCCCGGAGAGTCTTTCAGGCAGCCGAATGTCAATTTCAGCTCCATTATATCCTATGGGCCATTGAAGTCAATGGTGAAAATATAGGGTATATTCTGGGGGCTGGAGGGGAGGGGGTTTGAGGGAGAGGCTCCAAACTCACAGGGTAACTTATGGAGCCTCTCCCCAAGATACCCACCAAGTTTCAAGAACATTGGACCAGGGGGTCCAATTCTATGGGCCCCTAAACAGGTTGCCCCTATTCCCTCCATTGTTCTCTATGGTGGGAAAAACATAACTTTTTCCCCACCATAGAGAACAATGGAGGAAATGGGGCAACCTGTTTGGGGCCCATAGAATTGGACCCCTGGTCCAATGTTCTTGAAACTTGGTGGGTATCTTGGGGAGAGGCTCCATCAGCTATCCACTGTGATCTTGGAGCCTCCCTCAAACCCTCCCTCCAGCCCCAGAATATACCCTATGTTTTCACCATTGACTTCAATGGCCCATAGGGTATAATGGGGCTGAATTGCCACTGAATTTCTTTCATTCCCTCCTTTCCTTCTTTCTTTTTCCTCTTTCCCTCATTCTTCTCTTCTCTTCTCTTCTCTTCTCTTCTCTTCTCTTCTCTTCTCTTCTCTTCTCTTCTCTTCTCTTCTCTTCTCTTCTCTCTTTCTTTCCCACCTTCTTCTCTTCTCTTTTTCCTCCTTTCCCTGTTTTCCTCCTTCTTCCCTCTCTTTCTTTCCCTCTTCCTTCTTTCCTTCTCTCTACTCTCTCTCTTTCCTTCCCTCTTTCCTCCTTCTGTGGCCCAACTCTCATGAGAAGGAGTTTAAACCTTAAACCCCTTCTCTCTTAGCTCCCCCACCCAGACCAGCTGGGGAAGGGAAGGGGAGACTTTTGAAGATGCTTCCCCCCTTTTGCTTCCCCTTCTGACATCACTTCCGGTGATGTCAGGGGGCGTGTGTATATGCTAACAGCCTAATAGCTCATTAGCATACCATATGCTAATGAGCTCCTGCAGCTGTTCTTCTACGAAAAGACCCCTGGGTAGAAGAGACTGAGTGCCCCCTTCATGTGGTGAGGGGGTTACTATGCTGCCCTTTCCATGGTGATGCACAGAATCCAGGCGTGACAAAATCCAGAGGCGAGGCTTGTAGCACCTTTAAAAGCCTCGCCAAGGAGGAGGCCCACACCAACATCTTGCTAGTGCTCATTGTCTTCCTTTTACAACAGGCTTTGCTACTAGTTTCCCATATTTCCCACATTGAAGTACAACCTGCATTAAATCTGCTATAATGTGACACCAGCATGGAGTAGGAGAGAAGCAAAGTATACCATGGCTGGAAAAATACAAAGAATACATTGCACAAAGTTGCACCGTTTAAAAACAAAGTATTCTCATCATTCCAGAGAAAGGTGACATTTGAGAGAAGACTCTCTTGCCAGTGCTATTGTATGGAGAGTCAACAGATAACTGTAACTTAAAAAAAAAGTAATCCTATTGTGTGTGTGTGTATGCGGTACAAAGCACTGAGAATGGAGTGTACTTGTCATGTGGACATGCCTTTATTTTGCTGACTGCCTAACAAGACATGGCATCTACACATGAAATTGCCCATTTGGCTCCCGTTTGTTAATGGTTCTACTAGTACTCAAACTACTGGTGTCTGCAGTCTCAACGCCAACTTTTCAAAAGTTCTATCAGCAGTCTGGCTTTTGTAAGAACCTGTTACATTAAACATTGTCAGCTGTGCAGGAACTTGGCTTTACTCCGTGGTGATCTGTTACTTAGGTGAGCAATTACAGATTAATTAATCATTAAAGGGATTCTTAGCTGCTAAGAGTGACTTCAGGTTGCTTGCTTCCTTTGAGATTCCATCAAAATGGCAATGGCTTTCCCATAAGAGGATACTTTGAAGAAGAGAACATTGGTCCTGAAGTCTGTTTGATTTTTCCTAACAACAAACCACTCTTATCATACATATACAGCAATCTGCCACCTGCCTGGCAGTAATGAAACTGAAATGCTCCCAACCATGTTGCAGAAGTAATCAGATGTTCTGTGATATGACTGAAGATCTCCTCATTTACAAGCCTAGTGGTTATGCCGAGGCAAATTCCCTTGGTGAACACATATGAAATTCTTGAATGTCTGAATGGACTGGATTTTTTTTTAATTTTTAATTTCTAGAGGCAGAAGCTATCAACATCTGTGTCCTAAATCCAGGAAGAGTTCTCTCCCCATGCACACTAGCATTGGCAAGAGGGTCTACTCTTGAATATCAACTTTCACAGGAATAATCTGTATACAGAGATGCTTTACAAATGGGTTGGTTAAGTCACAAAGTAACTGTTGGTGGTTCCATATAGCTTACTTTCATGCAGAGATACAGCAAAGTTGACCTGAATTATGCAGATCTACAGAGCATGAGTTCACATTCTGAAAAACTTCAGTTCAAAACAAACTGAGAACAAAAAGAATATATATAAAGAATGATAGACATATAGAAAATATAGAATGGATTTCTCTTCTATTAAGAGGCACCTGTGGATTTAGAATGCTCAAATGGCACAGTCCTCCTAGTATTGTGCCACTTCAGAATGCATACAGAAGACAGCATAAACCCTTATGTAAAGGAATATTAAAACCTTCAGGTCATTACCTGCAGAAATGGTTAAGTCCTAGGAGGTTTGTGTCATGATTTTTCTAAGCATATATGTCAGCTCTCCTCCCAAAGGGGAAGTCGTAGAAGTAGTGACAGACTTCGCATTCCTGGGATCCCAGATCACTGCAGATGGTTATTGCAGCCATGAAATTAAAAGATGCCTGCTCCTTGGGAGGAAAGCAATGGTAAATGTGCTTCCCCAGTCAGCATTAACTGTAGGTTAGTAAAACTGCTGTGTATCTCTAAGAGTCGTGCACCTGGGAATCGTAGTTCTCAGCTGGGATTCTGAGAAGCCCTTTGACTAGCTCATCAAGAGTAATTTCCTGAGCTCAGAGACATGAAGAAGGGAGTTTATTGCCTTCTTCTGTTTCTTTGTCTGTCCTATTCACATGGAGAGAGGGAGGTTCATCTTTTCTTACCACATAGACAAAGAATCGACCTAGATCACAAGATGTAACTTTTCCACTGAGAAATCAGCTAGATCGTAAGTAAATGATCTTCTGTTTGCATGTGAAGTTCAAAAAAGATGATCAAAGTCCATTTAATGGCTTCTGTGCGTTGATCACATCCCAGAAGTGTGTCCTACATTAGCACGGGCAGAATAGCAAACCTAAACAGCATGATAAAAAGCAGAGACATCACCCTGCCAACTAAAGTCCGCATGGACAAAGCAATGGTATTCCCAGTAGTAATGTATGGCTGTGAGAGTTGGACTATAAGCAAGGCCGAGTGCCGAAGAATAGATTCTTTTGAATAATGGTGCTGGAGAAGACTCTTGAGAGTCCCTTGGACTGCAAGGAGATCAAATCAATCAATCCTAAAAGAAATCAACCCTGACTGTTCCCTGGAAGGCCAGATACTGAAGCTGAAGCTCAAATACTCTGGCCACCAAATGAGAAGGGAGCACTCACTGGAGAAGACCCTGACGCTGGGAGAGGTTGAAGGCAAAAGAAGAAGGGGACGGCAAAGGATGAGATGGTTAGACAGTATCATCGATGCAACGGACATGAAATTGAGGAAACTTCAGAGGACAGCAGAAGACAGGAGGGCCTGGCGTGATCTGGTCCATGGGGTCACGAAGAGTCTGACTCGACTGTGTGACTGAACAACAACAAAAATGTCAGCTCTCATGTAACCTAGCAAAATATTCTGTAGAAAGTGGGTACATTTTCCTCCATCCTTCCCCATAAGGAATTTAAGAAGCTTAATGTGCAAGGCACATATCCTGCACTGGTTCCTGTCAGCCATATGAATCTGCAGGGTCTTGTGACGACAGAAACCACCAACACACATGGACTGCAAGGATCAAGAGAGAAGAAACAGCATTTCTTTTTCTTGAAATAAAAGCTATCCAGATGAACCTTCACCCATCATTTCCCCAGCTCATTCAACATGGAAGCCCCACCATGTGCTTAGCATCCAGGACTGCACAAACTCAAAGGTGAGAGACTGTTTCATTCCAGACTTTCTAGACTCCGAAGCGATATGTTTTAATTAGTGTCACATGTATGTGTGTTTATATATAGGAATTGGCTTTATCACTGCACCTTGATGAGTACTGTCTACTATGACTGGCATAGTTGTCCAAGCTCTCAGCTAGGGAAAGGTTTTTCATATGCTGCTTAAGATTCTTTACCTGAAGATGCTAGTGATTGAATCCAGGAGTGATTGACATGCAAAATAGGTACTTTCCCACACATTAGGTACTTCTTCTCACATTTACTTCAATTCAAACTTTTAAATAAAATTGAACCTGAATTAACAAACTGGAGAATTTCTTCCCATTTCCCCCCCACCCTCCAAAAGAGCAAAATGTCAGCATTGCATCCAGCTATCTATAAGTATTTTTAAAATCAGTCAGGGCTGGTTTTTCTACTGCTTCTGCCTCTGGAAAATAATACACTATGTGAGAGAAAGTTTTAAGTGTGTGCAGTTCAGGAACAGTAGCAGGTGATAATTAATGGTGAAGACAACTCCCACATGGTTTCAATGCCCTCCTTACTTATGTAGGCATCTATTATGCTTTTATTATCCAGGTCTGGCCCCAGCCCTAACTTGACTCCCTCCCCCATCAGCAAGCAGCAGTTGCTGTGGGGAGCACTGAAGGCCCTTACCTGGAACAGCCAGGCAGGGGAACAATGGAAGCAGCACTGGGAAGACCAGAAAGGGCTCCAACCAATTCAAGAAGGGAGGGGAGAAAGCCAAATGTGGGCCCAGGGAACCAGAGCCTGCAGCCAGGCTGAGACCAGCTGAGAGACAGGGAAGGGTGGCTTCCTAACTTGAGCAACAGGAGGAATGGGAGGAGAGATGGAAGACTGGCAGCCTAGGGATAGGTGATTGAACCCCTCTCTTTATAAATTCCAGAGGGAGGTGGAGGCAGGGTCAGACTGGGCCCAGGGGAGAAGGACTAAGTCCAGGGTCAAATAAAAGGGAGGCTTCCAGACCAGACCAGGGAGGAAACAGGCTGAGCACATGTGACCCAGGAGAAAGGGAAAGTCAGAAGAGCTGTTTTTTATACCCTGCTTTTCTCTACCTTAAGGACTCTCAAAGTGTCTTACAATTGCCTTGCCTTCCTCTCCCCACAACAGGCACCTTGTGAGGTAGGTGACACTGAGGGACTTCTGAGAGAACTGACTGGCCCAAGGTCACCCAACTGGTTTTATTTGGAGGAGTGGAGAATCAAACCCAGCTCTCCAGATTAGGGTCTGCCCCTCTGTACCACACACTGGCTCTCAGCGGTCAGTTCCCCAGGGGATCCTCCTTGGTCTCCCCACTCACCAGGGACAGAGTGCCAAAATCACTGTCACCCCCAGATGGGTCTGTGCAACCTTTTAATTCTATTCCTTCACACCTCCACGCCTTCTGGTCAGGTTGTTTCTCAGCTCTCTGAAGTTGCGGATAGGGATGCCTCTTCAGGGCTGGGCATTGCTCCAGTGACTGCCTGTCCTTAAACCTCTCTCCTTTCTCCCTTGCCCCTTCCAAGCTCCTCAAGCTCCCTTCTCAAGCATAAGGGCTGAACCATCTTTCTGGACAGAGCCGAGTCTTGGCCACTCACGCAGGTCCCAGTGCCAGTCCCCAGTTGCCTCTCTGTATGTGCCTGACTGAGTTGGCTAGGCCATTTGCTGTCCTGATCAGCTGCTGTCGTGCTCCATCCACCACTCCAGCGTATCTTCCTCTGTCTCACCTAACCCCCTCCTTCACTCCTGGCTGCCTTTTCACCATCCCAACAGTAGAGTGATCCCCACCCTTCTGCCAGCCTCTCCACACCCCTTTGGGCCTGGGCCTGTTTTGTTCCTGCTGGGCTGTTAGGAGTTAGCTGACACTGCCAGAGCCCTGTGGAGCCCTCTGAGCTGCCACACCAGTTTTTTCTCCTATTATTAGTTGTGGTTTCCCTTTCATACCAGATACCAACTATGTTCCTACCCCATGTTTTAATGCCATTGTCAGGACTAGTCCATCCAGGGGCTGGTGGGTAGAGATTACTGTCCTCTTGGAATTAGTGTTTTTTTTTTCTGACTGTTTTTAAGTGTTTTAATTCAATTATATTGTATTTATTACTGATGTAAACCACCCTGATACCTTGCTCACAGGGAAAGGCGGCCGATAAATTGAATATAATAAATAAATAAATAATCTACCACTCTATTTTTATTTTCAGGTACATGAATAGTTCTGCTCAAGAACAGGAAAACAATGGATTCACATAGTTCCGAGAGAACTGTGACTGGCCCAAGGTCACCCAGCAGGCTTTGTGTGGAGGAGTGGAAAATCAAACCTGGTTCTCCAGATTAGAGTTGTTAGCTCTTAACCACTACACTGTATTGGCTCTTTCTCTCTCAGACAGTCAGTTAAGGGAACGAAGAGGGCCAGAATGATATAACTCCCTTCTCCTAACCATTCCGAGGCTGGTTTGAAGTCCACCTGACCCTAGCTGGGATGGTGGAATGCAGGCATGCTGGGGTGGAGTATAGAAGACCTCATATCTCTCCTTATAATATTTATCTTTTGGTTTCATAAGATTCCATGCGCTCCCATTGGCTGTAAAATGCCCTCCCTCAGCCATTGGCCCATCAGCCGCCACTCAAGAGTACTCGCATGCCATTGGCCGGGTGCTGGGTCTGCTCCTCTTCCCCACCCACTCCCCCTGGCAGACAGCTCTTTCCTGAGGAAGACAGTTCTCTTGACTCCTGTGAGGGACTGTCCCCTCAGTGGCTGTTGGTTGGCACCCAAGCTTGGTTCTGTGAGTAAAAAAACAAAGGACTTTCAGCATAACCCCCTCCCCCGCCCATAAGCCCCTCCCCAGTGGCCACTTTCCTGTCAGAATAAATGGAAAAAGGCTCTCTCTCCTGCTTAGCTTCAGCATGGCTGGCTGGCTAACGAGGTGTGCCAGCGACCATCAAACCATTTTCTTCAACTCCCCGGTAAGCAGCTGCCTTTCCCCTAAGGTTGCCAATCTCCAGGTGGGACCTGGAGATCTCCCACTGTTACAATTGACCTACAGATGACAGAGATCAGTTCCCCGGGAGAAAATGGTTGCTTTGGAGGGTAGACTCTATGGCATTATACCCTGCTAAGTCCTCCCCCCCAAAAAAAATGCTGCCCTCCATAGGATCCACCCCCCCCCAAATCTCCAGGTATTTCCCTAATCAGAGTTGGAACCTGTACTTTCTCCTCTGTCAGTAAAAGGCCCTTTCCACACCTATGTTGGCCTTTGGGAGAAAACTCATTGGGCCCAGATCAGGTTGCCAACTCCAGGTGGGCAATTCATGGAGATTTGAGGGATGGAGCCTGGAGAGAGTGAGGTTTGAAGAGGGGTGGCATCTCAGACAGGTACGATGCCATAGACTCCACCCTCCAATCCAGCCATTCCCTGATGGGTAACCATTGTTGCCAATTTCCAGGTGGGGGCTGGAGATCACTCAAAATTACAACTGCTCTCTAGGAGGGAGGGGGGAGGAGATGGAAAACTAAAGGTAGGTTGATGGTTGGCTGGGAGGGAGATAGGGTTGTCAACTCCAGGTTGGGAAATTCCTGGAGATTTGAGGTGTCAAACCTGGAGAGGGTGAGTGTTGAGGAGGGGTGGGACCTCAGACAGGTACAATGCCATAGACTCCACCCTCCAAACCAGCCACTCCCTCCTGGGGAACCACTGTTACCAATCTTGGGGGTGGGCTGGAGATCACTCAAAATTACTACTGCTCTTCAGGTAGCAAAGATCAGTTCCTCTGGAGAAAATGGTGGACTCTGTCATTATACCCTGCTGAGATTGCCACAGCAAATTGTCACTGAGTTCCCAAAGCCGGGGCACTCTCCCAGAGCCTCTTTCTAGAGCCCGTTGTATTTATTTCCACAACGGGCCTTATTCCTAGTATATCATAAAGAATGAGTATGGTGTAATGGTTAGAGCGCCACACTAGGACTGGGGAGACTTGTGCGTGCTTGGATTAGTCATAATCTTTCAATCTAACCTACCTCATGAGGTTGTTGCCAGCATAAAATGGAGGAGTGGCAACAATCTATGTTACCAGGGGTTGCTGGGATGAAGAATGGGATTAAAATGTCATGGTCAGATATACTGTCTTGAAAACAGAGATCCAACTCATGCTATGGTAACAATTCTAAATATGGAACACGACTGGTCTGATTTTGCTTCCTAAGGAACCAGCAGGAAATCAAATAGACAGAGAAGGAACTTGAAGAAGCTTTTTGTACCTAGGGGATTAAATTAATTTAAAAGCATTCATTGAATTCATGCAAGCCTGGATCCTGTGTTGTGAGGTTAGCCTAGGCTGGTCCTTCATCAGCTTCTACAACAGATGGAGTTGGAAAGGGGAGCACAAAACACTGTCTTATTTGCCTGATCCCAGGGAGCAAATAGGCTTCTAAGTTCTACATCATATATCACATCTTCCTTCATTTTTGATCACCTTGCCTGCTGTGTCTGGGAGTTAGGAAAGCTTCCATTGCACACGATCCACAGACAACCAGTCACCAGTCCCAGCTAACTTTGGGTTTCTGAGGTGTGGGAAACATATGGCTACTTACTGGGGGAAAGGGGAGAGGTGTAAGTAGTGTAAACAACAGTTCTAACCAGTGCATTTTGAAAATGGCAACATATATTCAGAGGATCACAAATATATAGAGATGTGACTGAGCCATGGGATGTATTTTAGTCTAAGGGCCAAGTACACATTGTGCTACAGATCCATAATCAGATTTTCCAGAGTGGTTTTATTTGTTTGTTTGTTTCATTAGATTTTAGACCACCCGCCCCCTGCCATGGCAGGGCTCAGGGCAGTGTACAACATAGTAAATTCATAACATATATCTAAAAAGATGGTGCTAGAGAATTCCAGTAGTGCCACTGCCACACCGGAGGGGGTGGGGTGCGCAGTGGATGGGAGTGCCAGGAGAATGAGACCATCGCTGTCCTCAACCAAACACCTGGCAGAACATCTCTGCTTTACATGTCCTGTGGAACTACATCAAGTTCCACAGGGCATGGATGTTATTCAGCAGAGAGTTCCAACAGGTTAAGGCTAGGGTGGAAAACACCCCAGCCCTGGTTGAGGACAGCTGGACATCCCTCAGGCTGGGGACCACCAGTAAATTCTGATCTATTGAGTGTGATGCTCTTCTGGGGGTATACTGGGAGAGGCAGTCCTGAAGATACATGGGTCCCTAACCATTAAGGGTCTTGAAGGTCAACACCAGAACCTTGAACTTGATCTGGTACTCCACCAGAAGCCAGTGCAGCTCTCACAACACAGGATGGATGTGTGTTGTATGTGGGGGCACTATAAGGACCCACATAGCTGCATTCTGTACCACTTGGAGTTTCCAGGTCAGCCTCAAGGTCAGGCCCACATAGAGCAAGTTACAGTTGTCTAATCTGGAGGTGACCATTGCATGGATTACTATAGCTAGATCAGGACAAGATAAGTAGGGAGCCAGTTGCTTAACCTGGTGCAGTCGGGAAAATGCCAGTTTGGCAACATTTGTAACCTGGGCCTCCATTGTTAGTGAGGCATCTAGAATCACACTCAAGCTCTTAATGGTTGGTGCTGGTCTTAAGAGCACACCGTCAAGAGCTGGGAGTTTGCACCTCAAACCTGAATCTCCCTGCCCCAGACACAGAACCTCCATCTTGGAAAGATTCAGTTTCAGCCAGCTCTGTTTCAACCATTCTACCACAGCCTCCAGCCCCTCAGCCAAAGTTACCAGGGTGGTATCCAGCCAGCCGCCCACCAGCAGATAAAGCTGGGTGTCATCAGCATAATGGTGACATCCTAGCCTGAAACTCCATATCAGCTGGGCAAGGTGACGCATGTAGATGTTAAACAACATTGAGGAGAGGATTGCCCCTGAGGGATCCCACATACTAAGGGGTACTTAGATAACATCCTCTCTCCCAGTGCCAGCCTCTATCCCTAACCTTGGAGAAATGAGGTGAGCTACTTTAAGACTACCCCATGAACTCCTACATCAGCGAGGTGGTGGGTCATGAGATTGTGATTTACTGTGTCGAACACTGCTGTAAAATCTAACAGAAGCATCAATGCTGACCTGCCTCAATCCAGCTGCCTTCTGTGAGGGTGACCAGTGCCATCTCCATGACTGGGGTGGAAGCTGGACTGGAATGCATCTAGGACTGATGTGTCATCCAGGAACCTTTGGAGCTGTTCTGCTACCACTCTCTCAATTACCTTACCCAGATTTGAGACTGGTTTCTTTGAGAGTGGTATGACCACAGCCTCTTTCAGTCCTGCTGGGTAGACCCCCAAATCCAGGGACAGATTGATAATGTGTACCAGGCGACCCTGTATTCCCTCACCACAAGCCATGAGGGACATGGGTCCAAAAGGCATGTGGTTAGCCTAACAGCACGCACACACACACACACACACACACACACAGAGAGAGAGAGAGAGAGAGAGAGAGAGAGAGAGAGAGAGAGAGAGAGAGAGAGAGAGAGAGAGAGAGAGATTGACTTCGGGTCGCCCAGTGAGCTTCATGGTAGACTGAAGATTTTAACTTTGGTTGTGGAGATCATAGTCCAGTGTTCTGACCATTATACTGCACTGGCATGTAGGATCATTGGCCCTGGTAAGGATAACCTGCTCTTATGGGGAACTAACTGATGCCTTGGGAAGGCTAGTTTTTATAGGGAAATTGGTGCATAGTTCTGAGGTCCTGATCAGAATCAGGGCTTCCCCACAGCTATTTTCCAAGAATTAACAAACACCCAAGGCAATCTGAATGGGCATATTTCATGCAGTGTGAAATTTGTCCCTAAAATAGTAGAAATGCAGGCATCAATTTAAAATAATTTCTTTTGGCTACTTGAGTGCTGAATGTAACCTCACTCTTGCAGATAAATAAGGAATTTTTTGAATATGAAGAAAGAATAGTTTTCTGCACCCCACCTATCACCCCAACCCTTCAAAAAAAATGAGTTATTTGTCTTAGGGCAATCGTTCACACCAGCAGTTATTGATACCTTGTCTTTTCCAAATGAGAAAAGACAGGTGAGTCTCCCCTAGAGAAGTGACTAGTCAGTGATGGAAAAGAACCTGCAGGCCCTTCATGTGAACTTCCTCTGCATGTTTTTTGTAGCTTTCAAGCATATGGTACAGTTTATTAGTATGCATGCATATAGAAAATGAAGGGGGAGGGGGAAAGGGAGGAGAGCAATAATATTTATCCTCCAGTGATATTTTCTGGATAAATATTTATTAAGTTGACACAGAGGCTGATCCTATGCACAGCTGAGGACCAGCTCAGAGCTGTTTGGCATGTTAGCGTCACAGAGAACAAACAAACACTCAAGATTCTTGAGGTCATTTCCATGTTGGTCCAAAAAGGCTGATTTGTTGGATCTGAGTGCACCTATGAAGTGTTAGTTTTCCTAATGTGAAAATACACGTTTATGGGGTTGCAAGGAGATGGGTTCATCTATGATAGACCAGTTAAGAAACCCCTTATCTGAATGAAATGATGCCTTTTGCTAGACAGAGGATGTTCTCTGGGTTCTGAAGCTAGCAACAACATCCAGAAATTGGCTTCCAAATTGTGTAACTATCATTTACAGAGAACATTTTTTATGCTGTCTGTCCTGGAACCTGCCCGAGCTGGCTTACAAAATAAAAATAACAAAAAATATGAAAAGACACTAATTAAATTCCAGCATTAAAAAAAAACCCAGCCCAGCATAGAAATTTAGATCATACAGACCACAAAACAGCTTGAAACAACAGTTGCCATCCTGAGTGAACAGAAATATGTCAGCCTGGCACCTAAAAGAGAGCAATGTAAGTGCCGGGCAAGCCTTTTTGGGAAATGTATTCCACAAGTCAGGTGCCAGTACTGAAAATGCCCTGTCTCTGGTTGTCATGCACCTCAGCTTTGAAGATGAGGACACAGAGGCTGATTTTGCATTGGCTTTTCCCTCTATTGTTTTACAAAATCCACATTGGAACAGAAATTTCCCTCTTCATTGCGTGCTGGTTTCACTTCCTTTGATTATCAGGTTTTATGGTAGCTTCCACACTCCATGCCACTTTCGAGATCTTTGATCTTCAGATCTAATGGTACCTTCTGCATAGATTTATGGTGGTTTTATGTCCATTCAGGGGTGAGTTTTCAGTCAGTAAATAGCCTATCATGGTGGTGGGGTGTGTTTTGGGGTGTGATTTCACTTGAGGGTATAACTGGTCTTCAGCTGGGGGCTTGTGTCTTGAGTTTGCCAAATAAACTATGAGCTGATCACTGAATGAGTTTGGACCACTATATTTCACTGGTGAATTAGCTGAAGCTGATAAAAGGCACTACATGCCACAGAGCAAATGTGGGCCTCCAACTGTAGGCCAAGATCCAGCAGTACACCCAAAATACAAACCTGTTCCTTCAGCGGGAGTGTAACCCTTTCCAGGACAGGGTGAGTCCTCAGTCCTCAAGCAACTTTGTCATTATTGGCTTCACAATTGAATGTTCAGGTCATTAATCCTGCTGCTAGACTGGTGAACAAAGTTTGCTTCCTGAAAATATCCTGTTCATGGTGAAATGAAATGATGTGAATGCCTTGGTCGCTCATGCTTTTATGAACTCCACATGCCTTGTAGTAACCTATTAGATTTTCTGGGTGAGATCCCTGGAGAGGAGGCACAAAAAATTATATTTCCCCTTTGAATGCTTGTTCTTCAACTTCTAAAAACTGTCTTCGTGCTTCCTATTCAACAAAAAGGTCTGTTGCGTCCTCATACCTGGAGATTTAAATCATTTTTATTTAATTTCTTCTCTTTCAGATGTTGGAAACAAATCATAACACACCATCTATATGAAAAGCCTCATAATCATGGTGGCAAAGACTTGAAACAGTGATTACAGGTCATCTGTTATTGAAGGAGTCAGTGAGTCATCAAACCCTTATAAAACATTCTGGTTTTATTGGAAACTTTCTTTTAGAAAGTCTAACATTTGATATTAATGTTTGAAAGATTCTGGAGCTTTGTACTGATTATGATTGAGATGTGTTGCCATCCATTGTGGTTCTGCTAGTTCTTGCAAATCTTCCTCTGTTGGGAGCCATTTTTGCTGTTTTAAAAATTAGTTTTTGTAAAAACAGACAACAACCCCCCCCAACTATCGGTTGCTACTGTACTGCTCTCAAGGACAGCCAGATTCTAGGAACAGTATTTCCAACATCTCATTAATAAATGTGTTTCATTTTCATTCCTTTTATTCTTCCAATAAAGCAAGGCTTCAAAGCCGAGCATCCACTTCAAAGCAGAACACAAGAGCCTTATTTGAATGTAGATCGGTCTCAGGGGTTAGGTTGAATATGACCTCATAGTGATGTGTAAAATAAGATCTGGGAAACGCAGCTGTTGGGCTTTTCTTATATGCGTCATTCCACCCTCAACTCAGTTCTTCACAACTTCTTTTTCTCAGGTTGATAGTTGTCTTTGCAACTGCCTCAACAGATTCAACCCATATAACTGAACTAAGCTAAAAAGGTTAGCACGTCAGACTGGTACAATGATCATATCTATCATGGATATCAGATGGACTAGTAATGACAAGCTCTGTCCATTTCTCCTTAGCTTTGAGTCCACTTAATCATGCAGATGCAGCCATGGAACCACAGCTGGGGAGATGCCTTATCTGGCACTGAACAAGAACAATTTCTTATAATTTAGAAAGTGATTAAAAAGAATGTTCATTACCCTCAGTGTTAATCCATGCAGCAAAACAGGGCTGATGTTCTGTCAATTAATTAATTGGCAGAAGTTGAACACAAGTGTACAGTTGACTGCTTGTAACCCATTGATTTCAGTGGGATTTATGTACAGCTAGTTTCTTTGGGGTTTGGTTCATTATTCCCATTGTGGGTACTTTGTGTGTGTGTGTGAGTGTGTGTGTGCGTGCATACACAAGCTTTGCAAAAAAAGAACCCATCACCAAAGAAATGTTGTTTGTAAGATGTGATGTCAGGAAAGCAAAGAAAGCTGACCCCAAGAAAAGTGAATTTTATATCCATGAGAGTAATTTAAGAATAAGCCCATAGCTGAGAGACAAAAATAAAACCTTTGGGGACTTTTCAGGAACATAATCAAACAAATATGAATGTGGATGTACCACACAATGAAACACTTGATGACGAAACAGAAATGAGATCATTTCACTAAGGAACAAAGCCCCCAAGAGTCTCACAATAGATGAGTTCGTCTAGGAAGTTCTCACTTGAATCAGAAGAAAACCCTTGAGACCTGAGCAATGTAAAACAATAAGCAGCAGTGAATCATTTCAAAAGAACAGTTTTGTTTGTTTGGATTTTTTAATTAATACTTTAAAGAGTTTGGGTTTGCACTTCAATGGTTTCCTGAGTGGATGTAATCTTCCATTCTGTTGATAAATTTAATTCATTTGTTCAACTTTCTGTAGCCTGTTTGAAAGACTGGAGAGGCCATGGATCAATAGTAGATTATATGAAAAAAGCCACATATAGGTGCTCACGGATCCTGTTCCTGACAGTCAAGGGGTCTCAGGTTTTACAAATTGTCCATCTCTGTCTGAGGCCCAGCAAACTACATGTTTGTTTCATTTCATGGAAGCAGCCCCAGGTTCAGAAAGGATTGCATCAGTGGAGAAGAAGATGGGAAAACTTCCATGCTGAGATGGCTGGATATGTACCAACATGTCCTCTTAGGCTCATACCAGCCAAAAGGGGTATCCCAGCTTTTTATGCATAGGTCTTTTTGAAAATTATCTCAAGACCCAACCTACTTCCCTCTCTTCTCTCGCTCAAGGCAGTTTTGTTACATGTGTAATGGTGTGGCTGCTGCCTAAAGTGTTTTTTTTTTAATGCAAGTCTAAGAATGTAAGGTAATCAACTGAATCCTGGGGTGTGACTGAAAGAAATGGTGAGGAGGGAATTGCTTGGAGGATAGATTGTTGAAAAAAATAATCACTTTATACCCCACCTTTCTCCTCAATGGAGACCCAAACTGGATTACACTGTTCTCCACTCCTCCATTTTATTCTCACAATGACCCCGTGAGGTAGCTTAGGCTGAGAGTGTGTGACTAGCCCAAGGTGACCCATCAGACTTTCATGGGAGATTCAAACATGGGGCTCCCAGCTCCTAGCCCATCACTGTAATCACTATAGCACACTGGAATAAAGGCGGGATAAAGTTAGGGAGTGGGAAAATGTGGATAAATGATGTTGCATTAACTGCTGGACTCCACTGGGCATTTATTTGCTCGTCTGCTTTGTTGTGAATAAAATTTGTTCAGCTGTTAGTGATAAGTATGACACTTAAGGCAGCATTGCAACAAGTGATTCAGCTTTAATGGAGATTCAACAGCTCGGAACAGATCAGAACAGAACACACACATAGAACAACAGGCTCTTATTTAAACAGTGCGGGCTTGCATAGCCATGCCCACATCAGAGTTAACAACCAATCGTATGACTACGATAACATCCAATCACTTTGCTTCCCTCCAGCACAATCCTTGTACCCTGATTGGCCTGCTATGCAGAGTAGCCAATCAGGTATTGCCATTCTGGATATCAGCCTGTCAATGGGGATGAAATCCTAGCTCAGGACGTAACAGTTAGCCCCTGTCTATATTCTCAGGGATTCGCATTCTAAGCATCTGAATAGTCTCCCTGATTTAAAGTGTTCATAACAAGGTCAGTGCGGTGTGAATGAGAAACCCATGTGTGGAAATGTGTCTCATACAGGTCCACCCACTACAGAGCCAAATTGGACTGCTGCTCTCTGTAAAGAGCATATTCTGTAGTATACCATGTACTGTGGAATGCTCTTAGCCTCTGCACATCTCTTGACCCAACCTTTGACCAAAATAAGTACGCAAAGAAAACATATAATTAATACAACCAACATAATTTAAACAAAATAATCCAGCCCCAATATGTGCTATTTGTGCCATGGTCTTACATTTCTACAAGAAGGGTCCCCAATATGGTTGAGAGTGTGGGAATTTTTGGGATCTTCTGAAAATGAGTACCTAAAATGGCAACCATAAGGGCATGATGACCAACATTATCAAGAGATTCCTAGCCAAGGGTACCTCCTATGATAGAAGCAGGTGCTTCTGAATGGGTGCTCCTGCATTTACAATGGTGATGCCTTCTGGGCTCCTCTTAAGCATCTTCTGGAACAAAGACTAGAAGAAAAGCCAGAATTGAGTCTTTGCTCTAAGGAAGAGATGCTGGCTTGTATTCAGCAGTGCTTCTGTAGATGAAAGGATTAATACTTGCATAGTACCACTTTCGTGCCTCTTGCCCCCACTGCAGCCCCAAATACCCTCCAAAATGATGTTCCTAGATTGACAGGAGCAACATTTCAGGGGGCTGCAATGTCAGAACACTGAATCTTCTTTGCTGTTTATTCAGAAAGTATTGGGTTAAAAAAAGGCCCATCCACAGACCTGGATGGTATACCCATTGTATGATAAGGTAAACAATAAGTGTAAGGTATACAAGGCCTCTTCCTTACAAAGAAATGCACACTGTTTGTAGTCTGCAATAGTAATATTTCCATCCTGTGTCTGCAATGAGACAGAAAGGATCTGCACATATCATACGGAAGGAAAATATAATAAAGCATCGAAGCATGTCGACTTGCTGGATACAGGGTCAAAACATTTATAAATAGGATTGGGTCACTGATATGCTTAGGTTCTGGCAGGTCATCTTGTTTTAAACATCTGCTTGCTTCAATCTTAAAAGAGACTCCAAGTGAAGGGTGGGGTATAAATCCAATCTTTTCTTCTTCTCTTCTTCTTCAATACCATCAAGAAACAAACTACATTTTTAGAGGCATGGCATCCTGTTATCAAAAGACTTAGAGCATTCTTGTTTTTTTAATAATCTCTTATCAAGATACTCCATTCCTGATGACCTCCTCAATCCTTCAACAAACAGTTCAGATCTGAGAGACTGGATATTTAAGTGTGATGCTCTGTTAGATAAACAGTTAATTTTGAAATCACAGTCTGCTCCCTGGTTCAAATTGTTTAAGAATGACCATTTTAGATCTTCCTGCCTAGTTAGTATAGATAATTATAACCTGAGAGCAGCCTTCACATCCTTGTGTTTTGAATCAATGCCAACAGTCATATTAGCTGGCTGCTACAGTAGAACACCCAAGGAATGGCACTTTTGTATTTGTGGCTCTTCTGATGTCGAGGATCTTCCCCATTCCTGAATGCTTGATGTATGCCCAACCTAGGTTAAAATTTCTCTCCGGGATTTTATCAGATGTACGTTTCTACTCAGATTCTGACAAGATTGTATTCTTGTTAGCTGATTTCAACGCCAACATATCCTATAGAATGTCTTTATATGCCTTGGCTGCAAAGAAAATACGGGCTAATGCTGTTCTTATGGGAACTAATTAATATTGATCTTAGCAGACCCCTTTTGACTAATTTTATCCTGATTGTATGGTTTTATTATATCTTAAATTTTACTCTGATCCTTGGTTTGTAATGGCTTATGGCTAAATACAAATAAATGTCTATTCTATTCTGTTCTATTCTCATGAATAGATACATTTCCAGACAGATGGTTTCCACTCAATCTAAATGTTTACCCAGCTTCAAAGCAACAGGGGGGTGGAACATGGATAGCATGTAGGAGAGCATCTGGGGAAGTTCTCCTGAGACTTTTATGTCTCTGGCTTGCACAGGATCCATTCTATACACTCCTGATTCTTCTGAACCTGTGCCTGGCAAAAACACTGCCTGTCAGGAGTGTATAGAATGCATCCTGTGCAAGCCAGAAACACTAAACTCACAGAAGGTCTCTGGCTAACTTTCCTATGCCTAAGCTCCAAGTTTGGTGAGGGTTGGATGTACAGGGTCTGACTTACAGCCACCCAAAGAAGGTGCTCCTAGGAAAATGCTTCTCTTGCCTTTGCTTTTTTGCAGTTTTCCCCCCCTCCATTGGAAACAATGGAGGATGGGAGCATCTTCTTTGAGTTCGGTGTCTCTAGCAAGCCAGGGGACATTTAACCACATCACAAACCTAATGAACGTAACCCATTTATGAGGCAGCTAAAAGTTCATGATAGCTCATGGTTTGTGAATTGGGCACACCACGAGCCACGAGTCACAAACCATGAATCAAACCAAACCACATTTTCCCAGTGAGAGCCCATCCCTACTGAGGAAATCTTTCAGTTCCTGCTGGAGGAGTACTGGGGAGAGTGAACAAGGAGCTGGTAGTGACAGTGAGCAGCATTGCAGCTGATCTCTTGAGATGGCCCCACTACTGACAGGGTCACTCTGCAGCAATTAGTGAACTGTGGCATGGGAGAAAAGGGGAAGGTGTTGTGTGGCATGGCAGCAAGGCAGGGGCAAGCCTGGAGGGGGCAATCTTCCAAGAGAAACCAACCTTGCATTGGATAGCTCATTTCAAGGCCACGTAGACTTGTTTGGTGGAAAAGTTGGACCCTCCTGGAATTTGGGATCCACAGTAACTCTCTGAGCATGCTGATTTGAATCCTGCAAAGAGGGATTTGATCAGATGACCTCTGCTCTACTATTAATCCAGATAGACATAAAGGTTTATAACTGCAACCAAAAGACCTGGAATGGAATAATTCATAACAGTACTTAATAACTAGAGTGCATTGGCTGTGAGTATGATGGGATTATCATCACTAGAAGTTCAAAACTGCATGGGAGTCCCTTTCCTATGATGATGCCATTGCATGGAAGGACAGATTGTAGGAGTAATTTCCATATAACCCAACATCTCACCTAGGGAGAAATAGCTATTGATACCTGCCCTACCCATAAGGTTGTCAGTGCAATCGTAAGAAGAGTTACTCCAGTCTGAGTCCATGGAAAAAAATGGGCTTAGACTGGGGTAACTCTCCTCAGGATTGCACTTGATGTCAGCTAAATGCAGGAATATTGGTTTGCATCATGAAAACAGTTCCCCATGATTGCTCTGTGTGAAGGGCACCCATATTAGGCAAGTAAATATGAACAGAATATGAAGAGTAGCCACTGGATCCACATAGATGTGAAGCAAATCTGATTATTCCTGCTCAAGCAAAATATCTGAGTAAAGTTGAAGGAAGCAAAAAGTCTGTTGATAAATTTAGGACAATTTCTTTAGCTGGAGGAGTGGTGGGTGAAAACCAATGATCCCTCTAAACCGTGGAGTTTTATGAGCAAAAATTCTCCTTTGTGAGCTACTGGCATTAAAGCTGTGAGTGAGCAATTTGGCTACTGCATAAATTAGTTTGCTCTGGAGCCATCCTTCTAGAGGTAAGACAAAAATGTGTGAGCCAGAGGATAAAACACTGTGAGCTAGGTCACACTAACTCATCTTAGCGGGAACATTGGTAAAAACCCCTCATGTATTCTATCCCTGACACAGGAAGACGCAGTGGAGTGTTCCATCAAGGGAAGTAGTTAAATAGTTTTCCTGTTTTTAACTTGTGTGTGTGATTGTGTGTTTACATTTGACAAACTCTTCTACCTTTCTTATTCACCAGCTAGTTTCTTACAAGGTTTGCACCCTAGTAGACCATTGTTTCAATATCCACATAAATTTAACATTTTTTGCCCTCCCCAAACTCTTCAAAACATTATTCTCCAGAATATTCCACTCTTGTATTTCTGGTCAAATCTAAACAACAATTCTTCCAAAGTAGAGACAGGGTTTGGCTGACTGGGATTTTCTTAATCCTCATGGTATTTCTTTTCCAACATTACTACATTTTCTTCAGGTCTCCATGTTAAAGACTAGTTTTGTCTGGTTCCAGATTTGTATAATACCAGCTAAGATACTCAAGCTTCATTCCCTTGTTGTATTTACTTGGTACATTTCTCTTTACATGTTTCTTTTCACATGAATAAAATCTTGGAGACAGAGAGGGACAGAGAGAGACAGAAGTGAAATGTCAAAACCATACCTTTCTTGGTACCTAAACCTTGCATGTTCAGCATTATTGTCATTCCCTCAAATAGCCATCATTCCAAGAGTGATTACCTTCCAAGCAGAAGCCTGAACATCCAAACTCTTGATGCCTTTAACCTTTCTAGACCAGGAGCCATGGAAAATACCCACAACACTGGAGGACATTGCTTATCAGAAGACACTAGCAAAGAGATCCTTATTTCGAAAACTCACAAGACATCCTATAGGCTACAGTTCAACAAAGATCAAGCATTTTAGTAGGCTTTCAGGAATCCTTGAAGCAGAAGTGTAGGAAGAAAGAGCAGAACTGCTTTAATCCATTATTGCAAACATGCAATAGTATACACTCTAGATTTTATTTACTGATCTTTGTTGTCCCTCTCTTCTTCCAGTGAGTTCTGGAGAACAGCACTCCAGAGATGCAATATCACAATAACAAAAAAGCCCTGTTCCCAATAACCACCTGGTCACAGGCACTGTAATAGGTGTGGTACCTACTTTCCCACTCTGTGATATCAGCACTGTACTGGCTGTTGATGTGTACCAACAGGACTGTGCTTCCAGTGTACGACTAGAAGAACACACTGAATGTCCCATGAGGATGTTCTTGAAAACAGCATTCCAGTGTCCAGTTTCCTCCTTCTTCCCATTACATTTTAAAATTATTTACCACTTGTGATATCACATCCTGAGTTTTCCACCCACTTTTAGTGGCAGCCCATGGTATGAAGTCGATGACATAAAATGGAGTGATAGAACATTATGGAGCAGAACATAATATCTGATATGAGGATATCATTTACTGCTTCATCCCCAAGTCATGCATGGCATTTTTATTTTGATAGTACGTGTATACAGAATTTTGAATTTCTGAAAATGTTAAGCGATTGTGTGGATACAATCATTTAGAACCATAATACGTGTTTTCAATATATGATTATATGGAAAATATAGATATACAATGCTAGACACAATACAGTAGGAGAAATATACAAGACATAATATATAGATGTAATATAGATGCAGAGTATACTATAGATGTACTATGAACCCATTTTTAATGGGAAGTTGATACTCCTTTCGGAAGGGCATATTTGCATTATCATGTTGCCACCAGAGAATTATACTTTGGTGCCCAGAAAATCAGCCATGGCAGAGAGTCCCTTGGAAATGCAACCACTTTCATCCAAGCAAACATAACCTGGAAGCGAGAGAGGGACAGAAGAAGACAACCACAAAACATTTTTGAGAAACAGTCAAGAGAAGGTACTCAAATACAGAAGATAGTTCAAACAAACCATATAAGAGGATGTTCCATTGTGCAGGATGGTCACAACAATCAGCTCTGTGGGACCTTATGCAGTTCCGTAGGGCCTGCAAGATGGAGCTCTTCCGCCAGGCTTTCGAGTAGGAGCCGCCGCACCACGTTAACTCAGGTGGTGCAGTGAGATGGCCCTGGCAAGAAGATCAGAAGAGCCGGCAATATGAAGGGAACATTGCTGGAACAACATCTGGAACTGTGCTGGTGGTGGAGACCAGAAGATCTTTGGACCCCATCTGGATATTAATAACAACTTAATTTGAGCACCAATATTTTAATGTGGATGGAGTATTTTATCTTGGTTTTTATTGTTTGTATGGCATATGCCTCTTGTTAGCTACCCTGAGCCTACGGGGAGGGCGGGATATAAATGTGAAACATAAATAAATAATAAACAATCAACAGGGCTTCATCTAGAATAAAGATTTGACATTAAGGAGGAACTTTTGTAGATGTGTCTGTGAAGAAGCTGACATTACAGTTCACCTAGTTTCACAGCAATCAACAAGAGCTGCATTGAAAGGAATTTGGTTTTGAATGCTTGGTTTGCTGACTACTGGTGGTGTATGTACAGAATTAATTTAATATTCCAAGCTGGAGAAAGGCTTCTGGGGAAATGCTGCTCAATTTGTAGAACAGTTGAATGTTATAAACTAATAAGACTCATGTATCAGATTCATACACTGAATAATTATGAATGTCACTGGAATGACGAGAATCAAAAGAAGATCCTGTGATAAAATGATGTACAGATGGTATATGACACCAAAAAAGGCAGCTAATATAGGTAAAAATCTATCTAACAAATGTTGGAAATATAAACATGCCGAAGGTTCCTTTTATCATATGTGGTGGACTTGTGATAAAGCAAAAATATTCTGGACTGCAATACATACAGAGATGGAAATTTTTTTGAAATGTACCTTCAAGAAAGAACCTGAAATGTTTCTTTTAGGTCTTAAACTAGAAGAAATAAATGTGGGTAAAAGAACACGGATGTGGTACACGATAACAACTGCCAGAATGATCTATGCTCAAAGTTGGAAAAATGAAAAAATTCCTGAACTCTGGGACTGGTTAAGAAAACTGCTATTTATGGCAGAAATGGACGAATGGACAAGAAAACTTAACAATCTAGAATCAGAAACTTTTTTGGTAGATTGGAACGACTTCAAAGAATATTTAGAGAAACACTGGGAAATGAAGGATAGCATGTTCAATTTGGAAAGCTACTAGCTATGTAATAAATGTGTAACAGGTATATAATCAATAAGTACTAGTAGTGGTTGCAAATAAGTAAATTGCGTTATCTGTAGAAGTTATATGATAATAGTGAATTAATATGTATTATGCATTGGTAAAATGGTGGAAACAATGCTGGAAGCCAATAGGGGAGGAAGGGAATTTGAAGAAAAGGATATGATCTATATTATTATTTTAGCTAAAATTGTGAAGTATTATATATCCTAATAAAATTGTTGTTGAAGAAGAAGAAGAAGAAGAAGAAGAAGAAGAAGAAGAAGAAGAAGAAGAAGAAGAAGAAGAAGAAGAAGAAGAAGAAGAAGAAGAAGAAGAAGGTCCTGTGAGATGCCCGTACCTTGGAAAATAAGAATGGGGATATCTAGGAGGTCCTTGTTCTGAAAGTATTCTTACCCCTCAAAGCAACCAGCAGTTCTACTGGTCTGCTCTCTGGATCCTTAATTTGGCTGCATTTGGGGCTATGGAAAACCATGTCCCTTTTGGTCAAGTGCTTATTAGCCTAAAGGCAATGCCCAACTGCCTCAGGGCTAAAGTGGGGGTGAAAGCCATTTATGCTGTCACCTCTGCAGAAATTGTATGTGATTGTGGCTGCCACTGCAGAACAGGTGCTCATGCACAGTGTGTGTGTGCGGGGAAATCTGGGTAAAGCTGTGCATCTAATCTTAGAAGAATGGAATTTTCCATAGCTGTCAAGTTCAGGCACAGGGCTAGAACTAACCAACCCAAGCCATACATTTTTTTCAGTTGTTTACTTTTTACAGCCTGTCTCTGTAATGGTTTGTAATTTACAGTTAAGCAAGAAGCCTTATTGTTTCACTTTGAAAACAGAGCTGTTTCTTTCCTCTTTCAGTGCTTGTGATATGGATCACAGCAATGCCTCTAACATGTCTGTGCCTGGAAGGTCAAGGCAGGGAGTGTTTTGCCCAAACACAATACCTGTAACTGTGCTAGCAGCAGTTATTGAGCTCACTGGCTTGATAACATCAATGGGAATGTTTAACCATGTAGCTTATTAGATGAGGGGGAGGGTGGCTTGAAGCTTACACAAAGGCCAGTAAACTACCATGAACATAATTGCTAAACAGCAAGAAAGAAAGAAAAAGAAGAAAGTCAGGGGCTTAACAGACTAAATGGTTCTTTATACTGGGCTTGTCATATGTTGCTGGATCTGGAAAAATACAGAATTGTGTTGATTGCCTTAGGCCATGCACTGGGATACACTGCTTCACATGGTGGTGTTGGCTATCTATTGAGTAGTCAGTTCCAGTGAATAACATAGGCTGCATTCTGCACAGATAAATACATTTCATGACTTGTGCTAGAAATTTGCTTGCCTTTAATCTCAGGATTGCATATTCCTCCGTTTTGTCACAGTTGTGTCTTGCCTCATTTTCAGATTTATGCTCTGGACTGCTGCTGTGCATTCATTATCTCTAAATTCAAAACTTGTTCAGAAGGGGTTGTGGCGCCATGGTAGAGCATCTGCTTTTGCATGTAGAAGGTCCGAGGTTCAGTCACCCACATTTCCAGGTAAAAACATCAGGTAATGTGAAACATCTCAGTCTGAGATCCATTGCCAGTCAGAGTGGACAATGCTGACCTGGCTAGATAGTGGTCTGACTCAGTATAAGGCAGCTTCCTGTGTTCCTGTGAGTTCAAATGAATGAAGGGGAAACTTTCACATCTCCCATGGGGGGAAAAAGGCTGTTTTTACTATACTTTAGGATTTGTTTTGATGAGTAGGTTTCTGCATATGTGCAAATATGTGCCAATTAGCTACAGCCCTCTGGCTCATTCTGTATTCTTTGGGGGTGGGGGAAAACAAGAGGCTTTTGCATGCAGTTTTCTCTTGCAAGGGTGAATGGGCCATTAAAATCTATAGCACTCCAGGTAGAGCTTACCTAGCACCTTGTAGCTCCACTCACCCACAGGTTTGTAAATGGAAATTGTGTAAGTATTCAGCATATACTATTAGCCACAGGGTATAGATGGGAACTCTCAGTCTGGGGCAGGTGATGCACTCTATTCTTGGTGCTGGAGGAGGCAGCAGTGGGAGGGCTTCTAGTGTCCTGGCCCCACTGCTGGACCTCCTGATGGCACCTGGTATATTTTGGCCGTTGTGTGACAGAGTGTTGGACTAGATGGGTCATTGGCCTGATTCAACATTGGCTTCTCTTATGTTCTTATGTTCTTATACTCTGCACTGCAGTAATCAAGTGAAAAAGAAATGAAGCAATATATATTTATGTGTGAACAAACCAGCCAGAGGGAAAGAGAGTGTCTCAGTTCAGCCATAATATGGAGCCATGTTTTTTCCCCCCCACTATGATTAGTTTGTGAAACCAGGATTCAGTTTTCTGTCATTTGTTCCTAGTTTGCCTCAACAAATGCTGCTTTCATTACCTCTGCTCTTTCTCCAGCTTCCCCCACACAGATTCAGCTAGGATCCCAAACTGCATTGTGCTATAGGCAATGCCAGACAGCAAGCCTGGGCTAAGTCAGGATGTTTACTTTTGTATATCCTGTGAAACCATAGTTAGGACTAACTATGGTTAATAAACCAACTTCAAACCATGGTTTCAGATTTTAGTTTGGCATATTCTGTCTGTCCACAGGTTCTGGAGTGGCTCACATTTAGACAATCACAGTAACAGATGCACGACATCATAATTTTGTGTGATACGTAAACTGAGACAGAAAGATCTTGTGATGTATAACATTTATTGCCAGTTTGGTATAGTGGTTAAGTGTGTGGACTCTAATCTAGGAGTCTGTTGTGGGGAGGGGAAGGGAAAGGAGTTTGTAAGCCACTCTGAGACTCCTTTGAGTAATGAAGGGCAGGGTATAAATCCAATCTCCTCCTCCTCCTCCTCCTCTTCTTCTTCTTGGAAGCATAGCCAACAATATGACATATATATATCTGTATATATCTATATATGTTTCACTTTTTTATTTAACATTTTTGAAATTCTTATAAACAAATCATAATGCAAGTCATTATAGATGTCATGCAACAATTATCATATATTATATGCCATATATTATTTGGAATAAACCATGGGGAAATTGTTATCTCTTTGACACAGCCCCTTTCTATTTAGTCTGAAATAAGAGATGACAATTTCCTATGGGTTATGCTGAGATACTGGAAGAAGCACGGACATTCAGCAGGTGTCACCTTTTCTCTTTCTCTGTAGTTCTGCCTGCCTTGGTAATCCCTTTGCGTGCTCCAACTGATGTCTGTTCTCAAGAACTGAATGCATTTACTTTATCATATGTTCCTGAAAATCCATACCATGTGTTCCCCAGAAACACTGCATCCCCCCTGCCCATGGAAAAGTCTAAGAATGAAGGTGCAAAGCCTCCAATGGAATCCTGCCTTTTTAAAGGGCTCGTTTGATCATAATTTTTGCATAATTATAGCACAGACAGATGTATAGCACAGACAGCAAATATAGCACAGACTGAGTCCTATTGGCTTGTATCTGTAACTTTTCCACTTTCTCCTTCCATTGCAGTCCATTTAGTCCCCTGAAAAAAATTATCCTTGGAGATCTCCAGGGGGGACAAAGTGGGGATCTCCAGAGGGAAAAGAGAGTCAGTACTAATTGCTGCCCCTTTTCTGAAGACCTAAATGCCTTTAAGTGGAAGTTGGAACTGCATGGTTGGATACAAGCTACTGTCTGTCTGGCTTTCGAATGTTAACTTACGATGTGCTTGGTGGTTGTATGCAAACCCAGCTTTCACTGCCTTTTAACTATTTACCTGTTCTAAAAAGATAGTCCTCTGTGGTGGAATTTTTGGAGGGGGAATTGAGGTGAGTCCTGCTACAGTTTCATAGCAAAATGAGGTAAAATTGACAAAAGGTTGATCTAAAAGTCACCTGATTTTTGTCTTAAAATTATACTACAGTTACACAGGCCAAGAGGGAAATCTTGTCAATTTTTCTTCTTAGAAGTTGAATATATACAGTGTGTGCAATCTTGTTCCAGATCTGATATGCACACACTGAAGTAGATTGGGGAAAAAATTGACAGGGATTTCCACCACTCACCTTTCTAGGAAATCTAGCTTGTTGAGAGATGACATTGCAAATAACATAGAATCCATAAAAGAAACTACAGCTTTTAAATTGACCTGAAGTTGTCCTGACATTTAGTAACATCCCAATGCGGTAAGATGCTTATGAAGTGGTAATGGCAGCAGAGCACTTATGAAGAAAGAGATGAAAGACAAAATTCCTTTAGTTAAGGAAAGAGTGAATTTCCCCTATCCTATATCAGCAGCATCTCTCCAGCACAGAAGCAGGTGAACCATTGCTAGGGATTATGTATCATGCAATTAGTGACTGACCAGTCTAGCACTTGTATTGTAAACTGCTTTGGGGGAGGGGGTCTAGTCCAATATTGCAATATCGGCCAAAGAACAGTTGTGTGCCATCTCATCAGTGACAGTGCTTCAGACAAAAAAGCTTCACACTACAGCTAGTGAACTGTGGGGATCAGAGGATAGCCACGTTGGTCTACTGTAGAACTACTGGATTCTGGTCAAGTAGTACCTTAGAGACCAACAAGATTTTCAGGGTGTAAGCTTTCAGAGTCAAAGCTCTCTTTGACAGAGACTAGGACCTGCTTTGAATCCCCATTTAGCAATTGGAACTTGCTGGATAACCTTGGTCCAGTCACACAATCTCTCTGTACCTCACAGAGTTGTTGGAAGGATAAAATAGAGAAGGGGAGAGATTTGTAAGCCACCTTGAGTGCCCATTGGGGAGAAAAGTAACCCCAATGAAGTTGATGGGCAGTAGATTCAGGTGGGACAAGGGGAAACACTACTTTACTAAACAAGTAACTAAATTGTGGAATTCACTGCCAGTGGATGTAATGGTGGCCGCTTTGAGACTCCTTAAGGTAGAGAAAAACAGGGTATAAAAACCTACTTGGGTTTTAAGCTATAGTTATTGGACTCTGGAGTACTCTATTGTTTTTTTAAAAAATCCACCAATGTAATTTTTCTAAACATACTGTGAACTTCCACCATAAGCTGAAATGAGTTACGTGAAGGTGTAGGAATAAAAGATAGGCCTTTCCTGAGTGTTGAAAGATCCAACTCTGTCATCTGCACGTTAGAGAGACTACCTGTGGGTTGTCTGACTTCTCGTCTTGTACTTGGGTCTGTATTCTTGGCAAGTATTGTACAATGCAGGTGGTTGACTGCATCATCCCTGGTTTCTGCTATATAATGATGTAACTTTAGCAGTTTGCAACTTGACTACTACCTTTGATGGAAGTGACACACATCCTGACTAATGGAATCTTTGACACCAGGTTTGTTGGCTATTTTGCTTGACCCTCTTAGTTCGCAGCTGATTTGGGGTTGAGTTTCTCCCCCCCTTTTTTTCAGTTTTTGGTTCTTGTGTGAAACAGGTTTCTGGACTAGATGGATTGAGCAAAATCTTGTTATGTTCTCATGGCATACTTTCTTTGCTGATTTTCTGAACGAAATGCTATTTTCAGTAGTTACTGAATGTACATGTGGACTGCAAACATATATCACAAGGCATAATCATGTGTGTCTGTGTTTTCATGTGCAGGACTTGTAGTAGTGTACAATGTGTACAGTGACAGGTACTGACTTCTGTTGTCAAATACAATTACATTTGTAAACACCATAGAATCGATCAGGGTAACTAATTACCCCAAACAAAGAACATATCCATGCCAAGGGCAGCTTTAATCAGGATAAGCTAGTTTTGCAACTGCCTCCAAGCAGGCAAACAAGGATTTGAAGCAACACAGAGAAACAATGGAGGAAATATATAATGATGCAAACACTATGGGAGGAAAATGTACCATATTAGATAATGTAGTATGTTTTAATTCTCTTCAGTATTGAAGAATTACAAACAGGACGAGTCACTTATACAGTCTGTCATAATCTCTTGATCCATTCTAGCAAGTAAGGGATGATTAGCCTGTTAATCATTATAAACTCATTCTTTTTCAGTTTCTTGTGGGTTCGTTTCACTTTACCTGAAAAACTTGTGCTGACATATTGAAATGTTTAAGGCCCTAAATTGTGAGATGTCTTCTGGTCTGAGATATATTTGCACATGGTAGGAGGGACAGAGCTATTTGTTCCAGTTGTTATAAATATTTATTGTATTGAGATGGGGTTATGTTTACCAGAAGAAGTGTGAAAAATAGGCACATCACAGCAGTGTTTACAAATGTCTGTCTGAAAACAGCTTTTCTAGATAGTCTACGGAGAGAGCTTTGGCAGACTCTGAGTCATTTATTGCACCACCTCTTGAAGCTGCCGGCATTGTGGATTGCACAGGTCAACAGCACATTCCTTAGAAAGTACATTACACCATATTTCACTTCTCATTTTCAAGCAACCATTCTCCAAAACGAAACAACCCCCCCCCTAAATACCCCAAAAAATCATGGCAGGGAAAGTGAAACGATGCTTACTCTCTCTTTGTCATATATCTCTATTTCTGTCTGTCTTCTGCCCTTCCTCCAAGGTGCTCAGAAAAAAACAACTCAAGTTCAGCAGGCATAGCTCATGCAAACAGAATGCCTTTCAATCTGGATGTAGGCCTGGGTTTGGGAGAGAAATGGCCTTAGTCATCCTGAGTGATGACCAGCACTGGGAGAGTGACAGGAAGAGTGAGTCCCTGTGGATTCTCTCAGACTCTCAGTGGCTCTCAACACCATTGGACCATCCTTCTTGAGAGGCTGTCTGGGTTGGGTGAGTGGAGGGCACTGCACTTTGGTGGTTCTGCTCATATTTGACCAACCAATTCCAGAAAGTGGTACTGGGGGACTGCTGCTGAGCCCCATGCCATAGATGTTATGGGGTCCTACAGGGTTCCATCTTGTCCCCCATGCTACTTAATGTCTATGTGAAACCACTGTGTAGGCTCATCCAGGAATTTGAAGTGTGGTGTCACCAACAGGTAGATGATACTCAGCTGTGATTCTCCTAAGCCAGATGGGTCTATGGAAGTCTCAAATAGATGCCTTGAGAAGCTAATAGGAGGGATGAGGGCCAATATACTGAAGTTCAGTCCAGAGAAGTATTGTTGGTCAATGGAAAATCTGTGCATGGACTATGGAGTCAACCTGTCCTGTGTAACGTTTCGTGGCTTGTTCTTAATATAAGAACATAACAGAAGCCATGCTGGATCAGACCAATGGCCCATCCAGTCCAACACTCTGTATCACACATAGGCCAAAACCCAGGTGCTATCAGGAGGTCCACCAGCAAGGGCAGAACTCCAGAAGTCCTCCCACTGTTGCCCCCCCAAGCACCAAGAATACAGAGCATCACTGCCCCAGACATAGTGTTCCATCTATTTTGTTGTTGTTCAGTCGCACACTCGAGTCCAACTCTTCATGACCCCATGGACACATTGTCCATGTGTCTACCCAATCCATATGATTATCCAATTTAATGGCTTGTTTTTACATTGTTATGTTGTTTTAATTGTAAGCTACCCCAAGCAGGACTCTGAAGAGGCTGCCTAGAAACATCCTAAATAAATAACTTATTATTTAACAACACCAGTGAGTGACTGGTATATCTCTTATAGGGTTAATAGGCTAAGCCTGGCAACTGGCAGGAGGGCTGGGGCAAGGGACATGGGGGATAGGCAAGACATAGCTAACATACAGCTTTGAAATAACAAAGGGTAGCTGTAGGAATTTCTGGAAGCTCTATGATTCCTAGAGCTGCCCACTGTTTCTTCCAGGTTGTACTCAGAAGTGATGTTTTTAAAGTTTTTCTCCTGCAGCTGCTCTGAGAGTCAGTGGGCAATGGAGCTGCCAGCAGGAGCCCTCATGCTATAGCAGAAGTCCAGGCCAAGCCACACAAAAGTCAGGGGGCCCTACAAAATAGTATTCATTTCCCTGTCTTGCATGGGCCCTGTCTCACCATGCCTCATTTTTTCAGGCTGCCCTGACAACACTTTGGGTGCTTTGAGATAATTAAATATACTGTTTTCTCTGTAAAGAGTTGTCTGAGAGTTGCGTTATGGTGAAGTTGAATTGTCTACACACAACACAGCTCTGAAACAGGTGCTTGGTAACTATCGAGAATCCTCTTCTTGAATAGGCACAGTCTAGTGAATCAGGCTGATGGAAAAGATATCATATATGTTTCTGAAGCAAAACATTTCCAAGGCAGAGACATATTCTTAATTACTATAAGGGCTGCAGTATAGAAATATGGGAAGATGGATTTCAAATACCACACTGTATTTGCTATTTCTTTAGGGCTCACTTTGGGACTTTTGTGTTGCTTTCCATTTTGTGGTTCAAGACACTGAAATACTATATCCTGACATTTTAAAAAGCATCTGTTTCAACATGTTAAGGTAGTTCTGTCTGGCTCCACCTTTGTTTGGTCAGGTGTCAGTTCACCAAACTGAATTAAAGCCTCTATTCATTGTGCCACCCCACTTGACATGGGTAGCACCACCGCTAGATTTTTCACTGAGCCTCCGATAATCCCACTGAAAACATTTTGTTTTCACTTAATAAACCCTTTGTACTTTATGGTCCTCTGTCTCTGAGAAACCATTCCCTCAGCTGGAACTGACATTGCTGACATGCTGAGTGGCCAGCCATGCAATTGGGTTTGTTGTTGAGAGAAACGAAGGGCATCTTCTTTTTCTTCCCTGTTGGATTATACCAAAAGACATTTTCTCAGACACAGGGCTGCATCCAAAAGTGCCCTTCCACATGTAGAAGGTGTCTTCCACTCAAAGAAGGGTGGTTTTATACTTCACACTAGGGCATTGCTGGAGGAAAATGGTCCTACACTAGGACAGAAGTTCATCTAAGAGGTTATACAAAATCTTGTGCAGGCAGAACCATGAGAATGGCTGGAGGTGATCGTAGCACCAAACGGACTCTGGTGCAAGCTCTTGTGCAAATATTTGCAGAATTGTGCGGCTGGTGTCCCGTCCCCCGTCCCCCGCTTATGCTGCTCTGGATCAAATCCACAGAAAGTTTTGAATCCCTTAGAATAGTTGCTCAATGTATGTATCTTGAGCAAATATTCTAAGGAATCCATCCCTCTGCTAATGGAAGAGAATGAGTGCAGCTATGGAAAAATTATCAATAAGGTCTTCTTGTGGGAACATAATTGTCTGAGGTGAGACTGAAGGGAACTCAGGGAAGGGCCTTTTTGGCTGCTGCTCCCTGATTATGGACACCACTTCCTCAAAAAATCAAACTGGCACCATTATGCTATTTTATCATTGTTTTAGAGTGTATTGATGCTTTTGTGATGTGTTTTTTAATTTTTGTGTAGCTTTGTCTGGTTTTTATATTGCCTCTACTTTCATCTTTTTAGTATGGAAAGACAGCACAGAAATGGTCTAAAATATTCTGAGTATCTCCTCAAACTGGATATCCCTGTTAGCTTCCTATGATGAAGGTATTAAAGCACAATAATCATTTCCAGTGATAAGCCATAGCATGTGGCCCAATATATTATTGTTGTTGTTGTTGTTGCTGCTGCTAGTCTATTTACACATCTTTGTTCTTCTCTTTCTAGGACAAGAAAATGCAAGGGAGAACAGCACCCTTCTACCTTTTATGGTTGATTATGGTTGCAAAGAAAGGTATGCCATTTGAACATTATTCCAGAGCTTTTCTATACAGCCTGTTCTGTCCTATTCTGTTCTGAGTTGATTCTGCCTCCTTATGACTTTAAGCAGGAGAGAAACCCATGAAACTGCCTTATACTGACCATTAGTGTATCAGGGATACCAATTCTGGATTGGGAAATTCTTGGGGACTGGGGGTGGAGCCTAGAAAAGGCAGGGTTTGGGGAGGGAAGGCCCCTGAGAGGTAAAATTTTGTACATTTCCATGGGAAATGTAGTCTGCAGATGAGTTGTAATTCTGGAAAATCTCCAGGCACCACCTGAGATGGACAATGCTAATTACTGTCTGCTCTGCTTAGCTGCAGTTTTGTGTAATGATTAAGTGTGTGGACTCTAATCTGGGAGAACCGGGTTTGATTCCCCACTCCTCCACTTGCGCCTGCTGATATGACCTTGGGTCAGTCACAAGCTCTGGCACGGCTGTTCTTGAAAAAGAGCAGTTCCTGTCAGAGCTCTCTCAGCCCCACCTACTTCACAGAGTGTCTGTTGTGGGGAGGGGGAGGGAAAGGAGTTTGTAAGCCACTCTGAGACTCCTTTGGGTAGTGAAGGATGGGGTATAAATCCAATCTCCTCCTCCTCCTCCTTTTCTTCTTCCTCTTCTGCATTTCTGTTGATTCTCAGCTGTTGATTCTCACCCACTACCCAGTCCTTTTGACTGGAGACTCTAGACCAGTGGTTCCCAAATTTATTTGGCCTACCAGCCCCTTTTCAGAAAAAAAATTACTCAGCACTCCCCTGGAAATCTACCTTCAAGAAGTGGACAAAAAGATGCGGTGACAAATTTGCACATAGTAAAGAAAGATGTTGTAAATAAAACACTTTGAAGCTTGAAATCATAAAAGTATTTTATAAAATCAACCATAGTAGCATTTGCATACACACCGAAAATTAAGATAACAAAGGATAATATTAAAATAAAAATCACAAATGACATTAAAATAATCCTAATGAGAAGGATGAACCTGTGCACTGCTATCAATTTATTAATGTTTGGCTCTATTTTTGTCAGCAGCAATCTTAAATCATCACAATTAGCTATTTACAGTCAGTTTCTTTTTTTAATTAACAGATCTGTGACTGCGCAGAACCCATGTTCCACTAAATATGTTGAAGGAAATGCAATTAGAAACTTTTGTACTATAGCCCATAATCCAGGATAAAGTGTAGGTATCTGCTTTTGCAGCCAGAACTGTTGGTAGCCATCTTTGAATTTAAATTTCAGTTCCTCATTTGTTGTTACTTCTATAAGTTCTTCTTGTAATTCTCGAGATTCTTCTGTGTCTGTCCTTGAAAAAGGGTCCAAAACCCAGTTGGGTATGTTCATTTTAAGAATATCTTCAGATCATTGATTAAAGTCAGAATAGAGAGCCTCCAAGTGCTGACAATAGGTAAGCAAGTGTTCATCATGTTTTTCTACTGTTGATAAATTTGGAAACTGGCTGAATTCTCCTCGTCCTAAATTTCGTTTGTACAGAAGAAGTTTTGCCACAAATGCAGAAATGACAGTTTTTGTTTTGATTAAATTCAGCTCATCGCCTTGGAGCTATAGATTTGTTTCATTAAATTTATTAAACAAGTCTGTCAAATAAGCTATGTCTTTTTTGGAATCAATCAAGCTGGCTCGTAAAGCATCATCTTTGTTTTTTAGGAACTCTAGCACTGAGTCAAAGAGTTTATAAAACCGATCCAAACAGGCACCTTTTTATAGCCCATAAACTTCTGTATGAAGCAGCAAGGGATTGTATTCTTCATCGTTTTCAATACAAAGTTGTCCAAACAATCTGTCATTCAGTGAATTGCTTCTGATTTTGTTGACCGCTTTAATAACATGATATAATGACTTATGTAGGTGTTCACTCAGATTTTTGGCAAATAGATGTTGACGATGAATGACACAGTATATACTGAATACATTTGGAACCACTTTTTTTTTTGACTATGCAAGAAACCCCCTGTACCTCCCCATCATCGCTAGAGCACCATCAGTAGCAACTGACAAAATATTACTCAGGGGAATTTCTTTTTCGTTAAAAAAACTCTTCCAGTGCATGAAATATTGATCCTCCTTTGGTATCAGTTTGCAAATTTTTAGCAAATAATAATTCTTGGCAAATGTCTCCTTCATTTATGAATCACACGTATGCTAAAAGCAAAGCTTCATTTCCTGGCAAAGTTGACTCATCAAGCTGTATAGAGAACTGAAATGTTTTAATATATTCACATAATGAGTCTTCAACATCTTGAGCCATTTCATCAATTCTTCATTGCACTGTATTATTGCTTAAAGAACTTTTCTTGGTAATATCAGGTGCTGGCTTGTGTAGCATGGTGCGTATTACCTCACTTATAGCTGGTAGAATTAGTTCTTCACCAACAGAATGTGGTTGTCCCGATTTAGCAATCAGTAACGAAATGCTGTAAGAAGCACGGAGCCCATCGTCATCTTATTTGGATGCTATTGAAAAGAGTTTTGCCAATATCAGCTGTCTCAAAAAGTTTTCTTTAATTGCTTGAAAATAAGATAAATCCTTATCTTTCTTATCAGCATGAACTTTTGTCAGATGTTCTTGTAGTCTTGAAGGCTTCATAGCTTCATTTGAGAAAAGTTTTTGGCAAATCAGGCACATCAATAATGTACTGTTTGTAGGCGACTGAATAAAGCCATAGTTCAAATACTGAATACTATACTGTCTACATTTTTTCTTAGGTTCAGCCATGATATTATCTGTAAAAAAGTAAAAATTTTGTGTTTATCTATAAAACAATTAATTAATATTACCGGCAGCGGGTATGAATTATACTTCTTCCCACCGCTGGGGAATAATACACCTCCCACACACACATACACATGAATTGTTGGGGGAAAGCCAGCTTTGATATATCTGGAAATCATTACTCTCTTGTACCCCCACACGAGATGCAAGGCAGGTTACATAGTGCAATCCAAAGAGCAATCCAATACCCCAATTTCTTTAATCCTGAAATCATTACTAATCAGTGGCAGAGCAGGAATTCAAACTCAGATCTCCCAGATACTTGTCTGACACTTAAACACTGTACCACACTGACCAGATGGCTGTCCCAAATAGAAAGAGAAGCTTCTCAAGAACTTCCACTTTAACTTCTGGCTTTCCAGCTGCAAAGTCCTGCTTCAAAGCATGGAACCAAGTCTCAGTGAATCTCACAAGCCCAAGTGCAAGGGAGTCAGAATTTGCAATCCTTGGCTTTTCCCATTAAATGTGCTCTATTTGCATAATTTCTGCAGACTACGAAGAATTTGACATTCTTTGAGGCACACAGCAGTACAGTCTCAAGAAATATATTTAAAAACCAACCCGAAAATTACAATATTTAAACAACCACCAATAACAAAAGTTGAATCACACAATTAAAAACATTGAGCAACCCCCCCACCACCACACCAACAAGCAATTGCCACAATTACTTTTAGAAAACAATCCAACAGAAATACTTTTTAAATGCAAACCTAACTTTTAAAACTTTCCCTCAAAATTATTAACTGTAAAAGAGTAAGGCTTAGCCAACCCCTACCCCACACCCAACAGAACTGTAACTCAAAGCCACCCCAAGCAGACCTCATAACCTAAAATAAAGGGACACTAATTGAAAAGGTCCTTTTACTAATATCCCCCTTTAAAAATAATATATATTTTCCCCAAATCTTACCTTTTAGATGTCTTCTTCAGTCCAGGCAGAGTCTACCACGACCCAGGCGCAGGCAGGCAGGCAGGCAGGCAGGCCAAGGCAGGGAAAGAGCAGCAGCAGCTGAAGGCCTGAAGCCAGAGGCCAGCAGCAGCCACCACAGCCTTACAAGGGTGCACTTACATTTGTAATTTGCTAATGCATGGCTGTGATTGGCTGTGGGGACCCCTCTCCCCTCCCCCTCCCTGATCCCAGGGAAGACCAGGAGAAGGCAAGAAAAGGCTGTTTTAGATAGGTTCTGGACTTTTCTTTCTTTATGCTTCCACCACCCCCTTATTTTTATTCAACGCCCCTCAATTGCGCCCAAGGCTCCTACCGCCCCCCTGGATTGTTCCAGCGCCCCCCAGGGGGCAGTATGGACCACTTTGGGAACCAGTGCTCTAGACATTCAGCCTGAACTTTTTGCATGCAATTCAGATGTTCTGTAGATGTCCTGAGAGCCAATGTGGTGTAGTGGTTAAGAGCGGCAGACTCTAATACGGAGAACCCGGTTTGATTCCCCACTTCTCCACATGTAGCTTGTTGTGTGTCCTTGGGCCAGCCACAGTTCTCTCTGAACTCTCTCAGCCCCACCTACCTCACAAGGTGCCTGTTGTATGGAGAGGAAGGGAAGGTGATTGTAAGCCACTTTAAGGCTCCTTAAGATAGAGAGAAGTAGGATATAAAAACAAGGTCATCTTCCTCCTCCTCTTCCTCCATTGAGCCACAGCATCTTCTTGAGAGGGGATGAAACAGAGGCTTCATGAATGAAGTAGTGATGCATTTTATTCACTCCATTCTTACTCTGTGCCTGAGTTACGTTGACAACTCTGGATTTAGAGATTTCTAGATAGTTGGGCATGGAGCCTGCAGAGGGCAGGTTTTGGGAGCAAAAGGCCCGGGGAGGGGAGTAAATTCCATAAAGATTACCATCCAAAGTAGGCATTTTCTTCGGGGGAATGGATCTCTATAGTCTAGAGATCAGCTACAGTATCAGGAGGTCTCCAGCCTCACCTGGAGGTAGGTATCCCTAGCCTGATTATAGGCTGAGTTCAGACTGGCAGTTTGCCCCGCTATAGCCACATTTTACAAGCGGATTAAAGGGGGCGTTCACACAGGCACATCTGCCTGGTGTTCCCCACCCATAGTCAACCCGTGCTGTTCCGCTTCACTCCTGCGTTTAAAAGATACCTGGTAAAAGTGGTAGCAAATCCCTGAGAGCCCGTTTATCCCATTTCATTCCGCTTCCAGGAAGTGTGAACGCCAACCTGAAAAGCTGGGAACAACCTGCGCTGCACATAAAGCAGCAGCGATATGATTAGCTGTGCTCCACTCTACCACCCGATGTGGTGCCAGCGCAACGGAATCCTCCCCAAATTGGCCAGATGCGCTCATGCGCACATAGCCAAATTACCAGGGTAAAGCTGTTTACGGCCATGCCTCCAGGCCAGTAGTCTGAACGCTCCCGCACACCTCCACCCAGTATGCTCCCGCATCAGTCGGCACAGTGTGACTGGGAAAATCCGAAACAGTTTGTTCCAGGGCTTTTTTGCTGTGACTGGCTCCTGCTTCAAACTGCCAGTCTGACCTCAGCCGTAGTTTCCCTGAAAAAAGGCTTTGAGTCTCTATTGTTTTGCATCAGTTCACCAGAAAGAAGGCCTGACACAACAATTAAGTTTGACTGAGTCAAAAATTCTGCAAGACCATCACCAACCTGGCTAACCCAAGGTTTTCTTTAAATTCACATTTCACCTTCTCCTGTTCTTTCCACTGTATGTAGTAAGAGCTGGAGGTAACCCACAGGGCTGACTATTCCGATGCTGTTCAATAAACAGGTAAATAGTTTCCCACAAGGTTGCCAGCCACTCTGGGAAATTGGTTTGCTGGAGAATGGCCTTGCACAACACTGCAATGACACTTCTGGGCTTCATACCCGGAAGTGAAGTCCCCATGTTACAGTGCTCACAGGCAGCATGAGGAGGAGGAGCAATGGAGATCAAAGGATACTTGGGAGAGGTGCATACAGCAGTAATGAACCTCATGAATGCAGTGAAGGGATGGCCATATGGGACGTGGTAAGCAAAATAACTGGAGTCTGGGAGTCAATCTGTATGAGTACCCCACTCCAATGATTACATTTGATGGTGTAAAATTTCAGGTGCGCTTGGTAATCTTTCCAAGGATGTGTTTTAGATTGCCCATGCAAGGCTTGAACCAGGGACCTTATACATGCTAAGCCTTTGCTGTTCAATGGCAATAGCTTTTCTCTTCTGCCTTTCCCGTCTTGGTATTGTCCTCCAGACAATAGACGGTGCTGTGTTTCCTCTGCCTCTCCCTGTTTTAGTGTGATGTCAGACAGGCATGGCAGGATCAGTGTGCATAGGTTGACTTTTTCTGTGTATGGCTGATATGAGGCTGTTGTTAGCATGTAGCATGCTTATGCTATCTATTGTATCTTTTTAAAAAAGCTTTTCTTTATTAAGAGGACATAGGATACCAACTAGATGCAACAACTTGTGGATTGAACTTCCCGTCTTCTGGTTGACTAAGCCTCACAGATTCCAAATATTTGACTGAAGTTAATAATTAAATCCCTAGTGACTTTGATCATTCATAGGCCCACTGTTGTGCATCTCAGATTCATAAATATTTACAAGAGTCACAAGGCCTCTTTATTTGGCTATTGTCCTAACCAATGCTTATTGTTACTAAGCACCTGCTTGAAGGGAGTTCACTTCTAATTGATTTATTTGGAAAAGGAAGTCTTTGGGCTCATAAAAAGATTATTGCTCTTAAATTCTAAGCAACTTCTCCATTTTGATCTTCTTTTTAAAAGAAAGTTTATTAAGTTGTTGGAATTGGTGCAAAACATAATCAGAAAGCATTGCTGCAGACATCACTATGCATATCTTTCCTTATATATAATTGAGTAGTGAGGTGACACTTTCTGAACATTCCACACGCTCCTAAATCAGTTGGCTCCATGATGTGTCACTTAGAAGCTATCCCTATCTACCGGCTGCATTGCCTGAGTCCCGCCCACAGTGCTCTCCATCAGCAATTGGCCTATCAACCGCACTCAAGAGTACTTGCGTGCCATTGGCTGGGTGCTGATTCAGCTCATTTTCCCTGCCCACTCCAGCCACTGTTCTCTGTCAGAATACGCTCTCTCTTCTGAGGAAGACAGTTCACGTGCTTGGCTCCTCTGTGGACTAATTTTTCCTTCAGCGGCTCTTGGTAGGCAACCAAGCTTGGTTCTGTCAGTAAAAAGACAAAGAAACAAAACCCTTTCCACGCCTTTGTGAGGAACTCATTGGGGCCAGTCCTGACTAGGGTTACCAGTTCCAGGTTGGGAAAATCCTGCTGAGTCCTCCCCCCCAACACTGCCCTCCACAGAATCCACCCCCAAATCTCCAGGTATTTCCCTACTCAGAGCTGGGAACCCTATTTTCCCCTCAGTGCCTGTTGCTAGGCAACCAAGCTTGGTTCTGTCAGTAAAAGGCCCTTTCCATACCTATTTGGTCTTTGGGAGAAAACCCATTGGGGCCAGTCCTGACTAGGGTTGCCAGCTCCAGGTAGCGAAATTCTGTGTCTAAGGAAGCCAATCTAAAGAAGCCAGAGTCTGTGGAGGGGAGAGGCCTCCGCTGAACAGAATGCTATAGAGGCCACTGTCCAAAGTATACTTAATTTTCTCAGGGGGTGGGAAGAAATCTGTTGTCTGAAATTCAGTTGTGATACCTGGTGATCTCCAGGCTCCATCTGGAGGTTGGCTACTCTAAGCATAGCAGTCAGCACTTCAGAGCAGTGTCTGCTAGACCCAGGTTCTTGCTGTGGCAGCTGACTGGGTGATTTTGGACCAGTCAAAGACTTTCAGCCTAACCTACCTCACAGGGTTGTTGTGCAAGTCAAAAGGGGGAGAGGAGAATGATGTAAGCTGTTCTGGTCCCTATTGCAGAGAAAGGCTACTTTTCCTCCTGGGGAACCATTGTTCAATCTCCAGGTGAGGGCTGGAGATCACTCAGAATTACAACTGCTCACCAGATGGCAGAGATCAGTTCCCCTGGAGAAAATGATGGACCCTATGTACTTATATCCTACTGAGATGGCCCCCCATGACAGCCAATGTGACGTGGCAATCAGGGCTTCAGAGCATGGTAGAGGCTGCAGGTGGGAGGAGATGGAAAGCTGAACAGTGAGGGGGAAATAAAGGTGGGTTGATGTTTGGCTGGGAAGGGTTGCCAATTCCAGGTTGGGTAATTCCTGGAGATTTGAGGTGTGGAGGCTGGAGAGGGTGAGGTTTGAGGAGTGGTGGGGCCTTAGACAGGTACAATGCCATAGACTCCACCCTTGAAACCAGCCATTTCTGCCTAGGGACCATTGTTGCCAATCTCCAGGTGAGGGCTGGAGATCACTCAAAATTACAACTGCTCTTCTGGTAGCAGAGATCAGTTCCTCTGGAGAAAATGGTGGACTCTGTGTCATTATACCCTGCTGAGGTCAGCACAGCAGATTGACACTGAGTGCCCAAGGTCAGGCACTCCAGAGCCTCTGTCAGTTAGTCCTGCCATGATGGATGGAGGGGAGGGGAGGAGGACTTTGGGCGCCATGGTGGCGTGACGGGCGGGAGGTTGGGATCGTAGGGGTTGATTTATGCCTGATGTGTGAGAATGGAATGTGGCTCTGGTAACCCCTATCTGGTAGACTGAACATTCTGACCTTGGAGAGTCAAAGCTGCGAGCTCTCCTATCTCTTTCAAAGCGGCAGCTTGCTGAAAGTAATGGGGCGGTGGGAACTTCATTAGCGTAGTAACTTTCGATTCCCACTCGCATGTTATTCTCTGATTGGTAGAAGGGGGGTCCCCATTCACCCCCTTCCCTGTATAACCGCCTGCTTTCTGTAACCAAGTTATTCTGAACAATGTATCTGCTCCAGTGACCTTTCTATTGCAGCTTTCTAAATAAACGCTATTCTTGTTTGAACCACAAGGCATGGTGTTTGGCTGACTGAGTTGGGACTTCTGACAGCCTCTTTCTAGATCTCATTGTATTTATTTCCACAACGGGCCTTATTCCTAGTCTTTCTATATTTGTGTAAGAGCATAATTCTAAACTTGGGAGATGATTTGAGGTCAGGCCTGTGTGACCACTGATCCGGTGTGCTTCGTCCCATGAAAATCCTTGTTCTGATTTTGTTTAATATCAAAGTGGGACAAATTCATTTTATGTTTTTTCAAGGACACTGTTTTTTCCCTATGAAACATATTTATTTTTCATCATTATTTATGTGTCAATAGAGCAGCATTATTTGAGATGATATTATATTATGATATTTTTATTTCATCGTATTGATATGATTTGGGGATTGATTTCAAAATCCTCCTGTGCATTCTATACAGATAAATGATGTATGTATAATTTTCATAAAAAGTAGAAAACAAAATCAACAGCAAAAAAAGGAGATTGAAGCAGCTGCCAAATTATAAATGAACATAAAAAGAAATTTGCCCCATGGAGAGCACAACCTGCTCATCAAGCATTGTAGCCAACCAGGAGGTTATATTCCTTGGAAGATTTCTGTGCCCAGAACCATCCTTGCACAAGTGGAAGCCCTAAAATTACTCCTTGTACAACTGTAGATTTTATTTATAGTTTAATTTCACACATGAACACATGAAACTGTCCTATACTGAATCAGACCCTTTATCCATCAAAGTCAGTATTGTCTACTCAGACTTGCAGTGGCTCTCCGGGGTTTCAGGTAGAGGTCTTTCACATCAGCTACTACCTGATCTGTAACTGGAGATGCAGAAGATTGAGTCTGGGACATCCTATATGCCAAGCAGATGTTCTACCATTGAGCTGTCCTGATTTCAGATTGCTTTTGAGATGATACTATATTACGGGTGTGGTCACACGTGCCAGAAAAAGGGGGGGGACTCACAGTTGCACGATCACACCTCCCTTTGAATCTGCGGGCACAGCCCATCAGTGTGTGATCAGACGCAACTGCAGGTGAGTCATTTTTTGTGTGTGCTGTTTGTTTCCCATGTGCTTAAACGAGGAATTGATGAACCACACCTCCGCACTGAGGGTGAGGACTCCCTATGGAGTCTGTGATGATGTGCATACAGCAAAGGGGGGAAAAACAATGGCATGGAGTTGGGATGGCATGATCAGACCACCCTGATGGCATGAGAGCACACTGGAGTGATCAGACAGGGGAAAGTCTATCCATGGCCCATCGCAACCTGTTTACTATCGGATTTTCCCTGGTGTCTTTTAACTCCACTTCTTCAGCGGAGCAGAATGGGTTTGCCAGTGGCTGCAGGGTGCTTCCCAGATGTTGTTGTCTGATCATGCCCTTTAAATCCACCTGGCATTTGTGCCTATGTCGGGTCTATTTGTGCGTATGATCACAGCCTATGGTACTTTTATTTCATCATATTGGTATGATTTGGGGATTGATTTCAAAATCTTCCTGATATCATTCTTTTGCAGATTTTGGAGTTCTGAATTCACTGGTCTTGTTTCAATAATAGAACTGATGCATTATGAATGTGTATGTTGATGAAACACTGTTAAAAAACAAACTTGATATGTTCATGATATGCATATGGTTTCATCAAGGGTTTTTTTTAAAAAAATTATTTACTTTTATGTTTCCATTGTGTGCATAAAATGCCACAAAATAGCCATTTTTATAGTTGTATCTTGATTCTTTTTTGAGTGGTGTTCTACCAATGCATAGGAGCCATTCCCTATCACTTTCTCTTAAAATCAGGTGTGCTAAGTTTTACTGTACAGCCATGGAGACTCCATTCAGCTGCCCTAGTTAATATTTTAGCCGTATTTGTTATATCCTGATTATTTATGCATAAACTGTCTCAGTTGGCAACTGAGATTTGGGTGCTGATGGCCATTATTAGAAGACATAATTAAACAACAGAATTTTGGAAGGTGCTGGACTTTCTGGCATGTATCCAACCACAGTTGGAGTTCCTCTGATGGAATTTCTGCTGTTTCCCACAACACACTGCAGGCTTATGCTGTTCCCCAGGACAAAACTGAGGGGGCAAGGGATTAGTGGACTGTGGATAGTTAGAGACACACCCCTGTGAATACAAGTGTCCATATATCTCACATAAATACATATTCTAGCTTTGCCTCATATTGGACAGCCAGTGGAGAGTAGTGGTCAGAGTTTTGGACTAGGATCAGGAAGACCCAGGTTAAAATCCCATCACATTCTGGGTGACCTTGGCCAGTCATACCCTCTCAGCCTAACCAAGCCCACAGAGTTGTTGTGAGGATAAAGAGAAGAGAATGAGGTAATCTGCTTTGGATAGCCATTGGGGAGAAAGGAAGGGAATAAATGAAGCAGATAAATGAAGTTTGTCATCCTTCCAGAAGAATCTCATTATTTTTCAGATTCCTTGCTCAAATGGATTGCCTCAACAAGGGTCCTTTTCCCTTACTGATCAATATTTGTGTGTTGCTGCTGGAGCCTGTGTGCTATATTTGATGGGTTTTCCTATTATGTGAAACCCTAACCCTAACCGAGACTGCAAAAGCAGGAAGCTAGGAGAATATGAGTAGTGAGGGAAGAGAAGAGGAGATAGAAGTTTATGAGAAGCACGGTGGTGTTAAAGGGAGTGTAGCATTTCCAGATGAGAAAATGTCTAGAGGCAGTTTACATAGCTTGAAATCAAGTGGCAAAGGGTTGTACTGGGAGTAATATAAAAGTAGTCTGCTGTGCTAATTTATTGAGTTGAAGGCTTCCTTTAATGGCTTGAATTATTTGCAGCTCCCCCAAAGGAGATGCATGAGACGTAGAAGCAAAGCTTTAATCCTTGGGAAATGATAAAATTAAACATCTCATTTCAATTTCATTAGTGTCAACAAATCCACACTGAAATTTAGGACTCCCCCCCCCAGGGTGTGGGAGAGGAGGTGGTAAAGTGAGAGATGGTTGTTTGCAAATGTCAGAATCAGAATGAAAGTGGTAGAGTTGAAATGGAACTGAAGGCAACTGTCCAGAGTTGGGAGTCCCACATTTACTAGCCCTGAGGGTGTCCCTCAGCCTGGAAATGCTAGCCCTGCCAATGGCCAGGACAGCACTAGCATCCTCAGGAGCCAAGCCCCAGTCAAGAGGGGTGGAGGGAGGGCTGAGCAAAGAGAGATGTGGGGGAAGCAGGCCAGGCTGTTCCCAGAGCCAGCCGCTCCCACCACTCAGTTCAGTGGGGAGGTGGGGCTCTGTTGCCAAGCCACACCTGCTGGCGACCTCATTGCTGGGCCAGCCAGCTTCCCCAGCCCTCTTAGGCCCATGCTTGCCTGAGGAGCAGCCATTTGAGGGACTGAGGGAGGACAGAGCCTAAGGAGGAATCCCCTGCTGGAAGCACAATCACGTCCGTTCCCCCACGGCCCCCAATGCCTTCAAAGGGGGCACCCCACCCCTGGCTGCGCTTTTAAAAGTGAGGCCCCAAGTAAGCCAAGGAGGACAGGATAGACCTCTCCCACATGGTCAGAGAAGAGTTATGTGCCAGGAGATAGAGGGTTGGGGTGAGACTGATCCCTCCTCCTCTCCATCAACTGAAGAATCTCCGAGAACTTTTCTCAAAAGGATGCTGGAGGGGGCAGCAGCCCCAGACACCAACCTGAGGGAGTTGGATCCTGACAGAAACATAAAGGAGAATCCTATGCAGAGTTACACCCTTCTAAGCCTACTGACTTCATCAGTAGTCTAGCTTGTATCTTGTACTCTGGCTCCAATCTAGAGAAAGTTCATTTGGTTAAGTGCACGGAGTCTAATCTGCGAGAACCAGGTTTGATTCCCCACTCCTCCACTTGCACCTGCTGATGTGACCTTGGGTCAGTCACAAGCTCTGGCACAGCTGTTCTTGAAAAACAGCAGTCGTTGTCAGAGTTCTCTCAGCCCTGCCTACCTCACAGCGTGTCTGTTGTGGGGAGGGGAAGGGAAAAGAGTTTGTAAGCTGCCCTGAGACTCCTTTGGGTAGTGAAGGGCGGGGTATAAATCCAATCTCCTCCTCCTCCTCCTCCTCCTCCTCCTCCTCCTCCTCCTCCTCCTCCTCCTCCTCCTCCTCCTCTTCTTCTTCTTCTTCTTCTTCTTCTTCTTCTTCTTCTTCTTCTTCTTCTTCTTCTTCTTCTTCTTCTTCTTCTTCTTCTTCTTCTTCTTCTTCTTCTTCTTCTTCTTCTTCTTCTTCTTCTTCTTCTCTGAAATCAACAGTGAGCTGAAGCTAAGAGCCTTTGATATCAGTGGGGTTTGATACACATTATAAATGCAAATAGTTAGAGAGGAACAGGATCCTGCCCTGTCATGCCTGCTAATCACATCTCTTCCTATGAATATTTGACATAACTTCCTCAAGGAAGTCTACACTATTTACATGAGTAAATCTCTTGCAGAAGCTGTGCTATATATGTGTAGGGAAAGGGAAGGGGTTTGCACGCATGACTTCCCCCCCCCAGTGTGCTTTGACTGAACATACATCTAACATGTACAAATAAAAACTGGATTTTCTTTGTATTAGGAGCACTTTAGAAGCATTGCTCATTTCACAGCATACTCCATAATGGACCCTATGTGTTGGAGTGGCCTTCCTCGAGGGGCCGAGAAATACCTTATGCTTTTGGTTAATCAGACAGGCATTTATGTAACCTTGGGCTTTCTGAGAGCCTGGCTTTTAGGATCTGGGTTGAGAAATAGGTCTTTGCTCTATGTGATGTCATTATGATTCCTTTTTAATCTTTGTTTTATTGTCATGTTAAGTACAATTCTAAACAGTTCGTATTAATATGTCGTTGAAGGCTTTCATGGCTGGAGTTCATTAGTTGCTGTAGATTTTCCGGGTTGTGTGGCCGTGGTCTTGGCATTGTAGGACCTGACGTTTCACCAGTAGCTGTGACTGGCATCCTCAGAGGTATAACACAGAAAGATGGAGTACTCTCTGTGTCAAAGTGAGCAGAAAAATGGTAGGCAGGTAATTTATATCTACCCTGGAAGGTGGGATAGGGCTGAGTCATTATCTTGTAGTAGTTCTCCAAGCTATGAACATGCTAACGGAGGAGCTTTCCTGAGGAAGTTCTTTTGTCTGTGGATTGTTTCCTGAGGAGGTTTCCTGTTTCTTGAGGAGGTTCTTTTGTGTGTGGAATGGCTATTGAAACTCTAATCTTATCTGTAGTGCTATTGTTAGCTGTAGAGCATTTTGTGTTTTTCAGGACAGGAAATGATTACATAGATTACACAGGGAAGCCATTGAAATTCATAAACATAAACACAATTTCAACAGGAAAGAAGAGAGTTCAAAAATAAATAGGGCATGTTTTCCTGTCCTATAGTGCTGTTGTCAGCTGTAGAGCATTTGACTTTTTTGTTGTTTTGGAGAAAGGTGGGCTAAAATGCTGCAGTTGAATATTTTTAATGTCTACAGTGAGGCCTGCTTAGAGCTTCATTATGAATGTTCAGAAGACAAACATACATTTTTGACAGCTACAATGAGATGTATGTTGCATCCCATTTCTGTTCATCTTGGTACCGTACCAAGCAATCAGCTTCCGCCTAAATAGCTTTGCAACTGTGCAGTTGTTGTGATTGCTAACTTTTGTTTCTATACAATCTGTTGCCTTCTTTAGCAGCTGTACCTGTGGAATTGCTCCTACCTGGTCCTCCATGTTTTTCCTCATCAAAACACTTGGCATGTGAAAGCTGCAAATCACAGCAGTCCTTGCTGATCAGGCAGTCAGTTGGCTAGAAAACAGAGGGAAGTGCTTTTTCAGGACAGTCAGCCATCCATTGTGACTCATGGATTGCCCATGATTTGGCTACTTACTTGTACAGTGTTTGCTGTTTATGTCTGAGTGCTTCTCACTGAGGTTTTAATTTCATTTATTAAATATCCCACTGGATTTATTTAGTCTTTAGATGCTTTATGTTGCACTTGCTCTGGCTGTCACAAGTGCTTTTCATTCGCCCTGAGAGTATGATGTAATGACAGGGATTCCAGCCTCCAAGTGAGAGATCAGAAACCGGATGCTTTGGAGGATGGACTCTGTGGCATTGCATGTCACTGAGGTCCCTGTCCTCCCCAGGCTGCATCCCCAAATCTTCAGGAGTTTCCTAGTCTGGGTCTGGCAATGCTACCCTCCCATCCTCCACCAGTGGACAGGGGGGGCTTGGCAACCCTATGCAATGAATAGAATTACCAGACTAGCATCTGGGAGACCCACTCCACTGTGGAAGCTTCCTGGAGGACCTTGAGCCAGTCACACACTTTCAAACTAACCTACTTTCTTTGTGAAGATGAAATGAAGGGGGGGGGAGGAGAATACTGTAAGCTACTTTGGGTCCCCATTGGGATGAAAAGCAGGGTCCAAGGGAGGTATAAATAAACAAACAAATAAATAAATAAATGATACAATTTGCTCCTATTGCGAATAAATATGTATTTGTAAATTCTCCAGAAAATAGTTGGGAACTACTCTGAAGTCACAGCAGACCTATTGAAGATCCATGGGTATTACTAATAGCCTTAAAGATGTTCAGTCCATACATGGATTGCAGATCCAGATACACAGATAGATATAGATGAGTATGCAGACGCTGCTTAACGTAATCTATATTCATACATATCTGTTGCTATAGCCCATTCAAAGGGAAATGAATGAATTGTATGCATTTCTTATTTCCTGAGGGGCTCCAAGGGGAAATGAAGGTCATAGATGTTCTCTTGGAAATCTTTGTAGAGGATTTAGTAGAGTGTGAAAAGAGGAAAAGGAAGAAAGAGGTTAATGATTTGTTGGCCTTGACTATGGTTGCTATTTTCATGGTGATGTAACCGACTTCCTGAATTGTCCTCTGGGGTTTTGTGTACATTTTGAGCACAAATCATGCTTTTGATAATTTATACTCGGTCAGGGGTGAATTTTGCTTCAGCCTCTCTGGCGAGCTCTTTCTCTTCACAAGTTCAAGCTTGATCGTTTACCTCTGAGATCTTTTCTGATTCATTTCACAAAGGGTGTGTTGCTGGGATCAACCAAGCCAAGGTGATAGTCATATGTAAACACATGAGACCTCGTTGTTTATATTTTGATCAAAAGACTTTATGGTTTAGCTGTAGCTGTGTCAGCAGTTGCCATGCAAGCTCTGTTGTGTTTGAAGAGGTCTTAGTAAAATTTTGAAAGGGGTGTGGAAAATTGGCTTTAAAATACCATCACACCCTCCTCAAACCTTGAGGCAGTATGAACCCTAGCCCAGTTCCTCATTGCTAGTCACCTTGTAGGATTATTCCAATTGCTGAGAATCACCTTGCTTTTGTGAGAACTTTTGCTGCACTCTTTTTTTACCGTGTGCTCTTAGCTGAAATACAACACAGTAATAGGCCTGTATAACAATGGATTGGTGGGTGCTTGGCATCCCCCCTGTGTTTAGCTTGGAAACCCCAGTAGGAGTCTGATCAAAGCTCAGGTGGATGGTGGGCTGTGTTTGGTTTGCTTGGTAGGCCAGTCACAGTCATGCAGGACTGAAAAAGGACAAGCTGGACAATAGCTGTTGTGCTCAACAGTTCCAGTGTTTCCCTACAAACAGTAATCTAATTAATTTGGAATCAAAACCACCTGATTGGTGCAAATAACCTCACAATGCAAGCAAAGTGGTATCTCACAGCAGAGATATGAAGGTCTGTGGGGAAATACTGGGGAGACAGGTTTGTTGTTGTTTTATGGGCATATTTCAGTTTTTCCATCAGAAAAATTGTGAAATTCTGGGGAAAACTGGGTGGATGACCTACTATGAAATATTTTCTCTTTGGGACGAGTTAGATGCTTTTTAAGACAAAGTTTTACTCAGTTAAGATGTGTATCATGAAATTTTCATGTAAGACAATCTGCTATCTTTCTTCTAAGAGACAGAAGCTATCCATGAGTGAAGAAATAGACTAAACTTTTCCAATTAACCTCCCCCACCCTGCTTCTTTGTGATAGCAACATAAGGCATCAGAGAGTCAACATGATTAGGAACCTACCAAGACCTACAAATGGCAAGAGAGCTCATTGCTGACCAGAGTTGTTTGGCCGTTCTTCCAGTGGGAGAAGTGTCCAGTAGCAACAGAAAAAACAAAGTTCCAGAAAACTACACTGCACTGTCTAATTAATGCCATGCTGCAGGAACCTCTGGGCTTATCATCCATTTCCCAGCTGCTGGGGTATCATAGTGGGGCACTGAAGCAAAGCTTTCTTGTGAAAGAGAGTTGCACAATACTTCTTCCAGACGCCTCTCCTATTGTGTTGTGCAAGTCTGAGTACATGAACACGCAAACAGTCTGTTGCAGTGAATTTAGTGTATGGAGCACTGGAGTGCATCATGCCCATGCACCCAAAACCTGGAGGTGGCCCTGTTAGCACATTTTGTTCTTCCTCTTGGTTCACTAGAGATCCAGTTTCCCTGTGTAGGCTTCTTACATCAAGAAGAGAAGTCCTGTGCATGGTCCTGGGTTAATGGTTGTTTGAATGAAAAGAGTAGAAGGATTTAACAGCATTGAACCACTATTATAAAGTGACAAGAAAAATGTCTAGTCAGTACATACCCAAATACATATGGCTCAGATATGTTAGCTCTCAGAATTCAATTAAACATCTTTATTTTTTATTACATGATATACTCAGTGTCCCAGAGCCAAATTCACTAATTGATTTGAGGACATTTATTTTATGGAGCTGAAATATCCTTAAAAAATCCCCAGATTATACTATTTGTTATTTACCTATGTTGTCTTTCCACACAGACTACCTAAAAGGCTAGATTCTAGAGTACACACAGCAAACGACTACAAACTATTTTTACAAATGGTTCATTTTTTGCTTAATGATGGTATTAAAAACATTCTCTAGCCTTTGGAAATGAATCATTTGAGCTGTACTGTGAGGGCTCTGCCTGAATGATTCCTAAATGCAATAACGTAATGAAAGAAACATTCTTGCAAAGCAGAATTATATGAAGCATGTTTGCTATTATTCCATATGTTGTAATGTGGGACCATCAACTCATCTCTCAGGTACAATTAGCTGGTCCATCAAGCACAGCATTTGGGCCTTTGGAAGGCAAGACAAGTTGATCAGCCATGACGAGCAAGCAACATTACAGCAAGACTCAAGCTATTTGGAAAAACAAGCAACTGAACAGGTCCTTTGAGGCTAAAACTTCTGGGTCCAAGACACAGTTGGAGTCAATGAAATATGGCACAAGGGATGTCTGCAGTGGAATGGAGCTGAACGAGTTCAGCACTGGTTCCCATAATCATCTGTAATGGCAACCCCATATATCCTATGTATTTGTGCTACAAGGAACATTTGAAATGTTTCAGCAATGCAAAAACACGTTCCTGGAAGCAACTGAACACAGTGGGAATAGCGACTGAGCACATGGACAGAAGAATGGACTGTTAGTCAACTAGCTTTATTTATCATTTGCAATAATGATAGAACTAAATAGGTTTTGAGAGTGATACTTAGCATTTATATAGCACATGTTAAGGTAGTTCGTATTTACTAGTTTGGTAACCTTAACAACAATCCTGTAAAGTAGACCACTCTCATTTTCCTCATGTTACAGACAGCAGTGCAAGCCTATGGCCAACTATTGTGTTTATTGCTGATGTGAGACAGAGAAAGAGACTTTCTGTCACACATGCTCTTCACTGATACACTGGTTATAAATCAATTGATCCCCCCCCCATTGAAAGAAAGAGACATACACAAAAGTTGGGTTAAACTATAGTCCACTATAGTTCACAGTGAGTGAACTTGAGGCCCCATGCTTGTCTTCAAGTCAGGTTAAGGATTATTTCTGTCTGCTCAGCCTAGAGGAAATTGACAAATTGCTCCTAGCTCTATGCCCCACCGCACGCTGCCTTGATCCATGCCCATCGTGGCTAATTAAAGCTGGATTGTGTGGCACCCTAAGGGAAATTATCACAAAGGCACTGTTTCCTGGGGCGCTCAAGGAAGTGGTGGTGTGTCCTCTCTTGTACAAGCCATCTCTGGATCCGGCCGAATTGGCTGATTACTGGCCGGTTTTCAATGTGTTCTATTTGGGCAAAATAATAGAGAGGGCCGTGGCAATTCAGCTACAGAGCTTTCTGGATGACACTTCCATTTTAGATCCCTTCCAGTACAGTTTTCATCCAGGCCATGGGACGGAGACAGCACTGGTTGCCCTCATGGATGATCTCCGAAGGCATCTGGATCGGGGCGGTTCAGCAGTACTGTTGTTGGACCCATCGGCAGCGTTCAGCATAGTCAACCATCATTACTGATCCATTGACACAGGAGTTCAGGGGCTTGCCTTGCAATGGCTTCCCTCCTTTCTCCATGGTTTGGGACAAAAGGTGGCACAAGGGGAACAGCTCTCCCACAGGTACCCACTAGAGTGTGGAGTGCCCCAAGGGGTGGTCCTTTCCCCGATGTTATTTAACATCTACATGTGCCCCCTTGCCTAGATTGGCCGGAGTTATGGGCTGGGATGTCACCAGTATGCGGATGACACCCAGCTCTATCTGGTGTTGGGTGGTCAGTTTGGTTCCAGTCCAGAAGACCTAGACTGAGCGTTACAAGATGTGGCTGGTTGGCTTAGACTAAGCCAACTGAAATTGAATCTGATGAAGATCGAGGTCCTGTGCTTGAGTTGGGGCAGTCCAGGGGTAGGGATCCCACTCTCAACCTTTGATGGGGCACCATTGATGCCAGCACTGGAGGTTAGGAGTTTGGGAGTACTCTTGGATGCCTCCTTAACAATGGAGGCCCAGGTAGCAGCCACTGCCAGGTCGGCCTTTTACCATCTTTGGCTGATCAGGCAGTTGGTTCTTTTCCATGAACACGACATAGAAATGGTGATCCATGCAATGGTCACCTCAAGATTAGACTACTGTAATGCTCTCTACATGGGTCTGCCCTTGTCACAAATCTGGAAGCTGCAGCTAGTGCAAAATGCTGTGGCCAGGCTTTTGATGGGCCTCACTATGAGGAAGCACATCCAGTCTGTCCTGAAGGCATTGCACTAGCTGTCAATAGCATATCGGATATGCTTCAAGGTGCTGGTTCTTACCTTTAAAGCTCTTTATGGCCAGGGTCTGACATACCTGAGGGACTGCCTTTCCCCATATATATCCCAGAGAGCACTGCAGTCAGGGTCACAAAACCGATTGTCCCTCCCAGGTCCCAAGGATGCCAGGCTGGCTGCAACCAGGGTCAGGGCCTTCTTGGTGGTGGCCCCATACTTGTGAAATGAGCTCCCAGAAAAGATCAGGGCCCTGCAGGACCTTTTACAGTTCCACAGGGCCTGCAAGGTGGAGCTCTTCCACCAGGTTTTCAGCTAGGAGCTGCCACCACCATTATCAATAACAACTGAAACCTATAGAGCGTGGTCCCTGGTCAGCTACTGACAGCCTGTGCCCGCCAATCATATTTGAGAAAGATCAGTGAGCTGAATACTTAGACAATCTATGGAATGCACTCATGTGGTAACACCATCTATATGACACCAAAATGATACTGCTAGCACTTTAATATTATATTGTTTTAATGAACTGTTTTTAGATGTTTTATGGCAATTTGATTGTTATTGTGTTTTTACCTGTTTAAGCCACCCTGAGCCTGCTTTGGCAGGGAGGGCAGGGTATAAAATGGAATAATAATAATAATAATAATAATAATAATAATAATAATAATAAGCTATTTACATTTTTATGCAGCAAGGAAATCCTCAGTGCAGAAATAGGCCAAGGCAGGTGTTGCCCCTGGACAACCTCCTTGCCATATGTTGGGCAACACACCATTGCCGTCAGTGCAAGCCATCCCCTTGGCTCAGGCCTGACTGACTCTGCCCTCAAGCCACACAACTTAGACATGAGTAGCCAACCCAGGGTGGTCAAAGAGGCAGTCCTCATTCCCAGGCCTGGGCTGGAAAACCAGAAGGCTGAGCTGAAGGACCCCTGGACCCCCAAACAGGGAAGGTGCTATATGGTGCTCACTGGCTGCACTTCCCCATTTTCTGTACTCACCTTCCAAGTGACCAAGCTACACCCCCACCTGTTGTAGGACACAGAGCATCACTACATGATTGCCTCTCCCTCCTGCTGAGGAGGCAAAATGGCCCCCGCCCATGAAAGCTGTTTGCCTTTGAGGGTGGAGGAAGCCAAATTTCATGGCTAAACTGCAAGTTGCATGGGTATTCCATGCTCAGATCTCCCAATATAGTTTTACTACAATAAAATAATTGTGAGATAGTTCTGATTCATATTTGGCCCACAGGGAGAAGGTTATTCCTCCCCTCCCCCCATTCTGTTTTCCTGGTAGAAATCATCCCTTCATCTTCCCCCACAAGTTACAATGCTGTTAGCCCTGGTCAAGGAAAAGGACAGTCATGTGTATCTTGTACCTGTCTGTTGAGGCTAATGGTAGATTGGGAGTGATTTTTATTGAGAAAATATCAAAAAGGAAAAGAGCTAATGCCCCACACTACACCACAGCTTCAATCCAAATACTTCCATCCGTTTTAACAATAAAAAGTCAGAGCGTCTTGGATCAGATGCTCCATAGATCATCTCTCAGTTGTAAGAGTTACATAGCCGAAACTTAAGATCACTTGGGAGAGTAATACAAATTATTAAAATATCCACTTAAAATAGCTAATTTCTATTCCTTCAGCAAGTGAGGTCAAGGAAAGATTGAGATTTTTATCCAATATAACTCTACCTGGATCCTGTTTCAGTCAAGAGAGTGCCATCTAGTGGATGGTGAAAGTGATGGATTGTGTCCTCTGTTTCTCATTAGCAATAAGACTTATTCAGAGGCAATTTACTTCAAACACTAGATTGCACTGGGAAACCTTATCATGTTCATTCTGGTACTGAAGAAGCAACCTTTAATAGTTTTAAACCTTCTTATGTGAGCCTCCAGAAAGCATCTTAGTCTTTCCCAGCTACATGACCTCCATCTTGGATGGATTCAACTTTATGGCATGAAAAATATATATACAGCCATGTGCTAGATGCCCATAGAACAAAACGACAACTAATGAAACTAGATTAAAGCCATAACATCATTTAGTGTCTGGTAATAGAGAACAACAACATATTCCTTCATGGAAAAAATACAAAGGTCAATAAAACTTCACATAGCAGTCTGCTCCAGACTCTCTCAATCTATATCCCTCTAACAGTCTTGTATCTTTATCCAAATTCACAAAAGCAGTCTGCCCCAAATTCAATCAATCTGTGTCTCTCTTTCAGTCAACACTTTTTCCGGATATCTAAGTGTTTCAGACATCTGGTCTTTACTCAGGAACAAATCCTACATAGGATTCTTACATTCAATCTTACATTCAAGTTGACACTTTCATTGATTTACTTTTCTGTTAGTCTATTAGGGCAAGGTCCCCTCCCTTATTTCCAACCGTGCTGTTGCTGCTGCCAAAGTAAAATGGACCCACGCTATGCACTATATTTTTTCTGCCAAAGTAAAATGGACCCTCTATATTTTTTCATACCAGACTGTCTTGGGACTGTGTGTTATTCTTGTGGATTGGATTCAACTTTAGCCAGCTTCTGTAATCACTTGACAACTGCATCTAGGCACTGGAATAATGGTTAAAGCCCTGTCGCCAGCTGCTTATCCAGCAGGAGGCTGTGTGTTATCAAGATACTGATGGCATTGGCATCCAACTCCAAACCTCCTGACAATCTCAGCAAGAGTGTGTGCATATATATTAAATAACATTAGAGAGAGGATCGAATTCTGTGGGACCCCACAATTCAGATCTCTTCAGGAAGATTTCTCTTCCTTGATGGCAACCCTCTAAAGGATCCCTGGGGGAACAAGGAGAACAATCTGAGGGCAGTGTCCCTTACCCCCAGGGAGTCAAGCCAGTCAGTCAGGCCAAATGTCCCACTGTGTTGATGGCAGCTGATAGATCCAAAAGGATCAACAGCACTGGTATGCCTTTATCTAGATGTAAACACAAATCATCAACCAGGGTGACCAGAGCCATCTTGGTCCCATTGCCAGGCCTGAAGGCTGATTGAAAAGGGTCAAGGGCAGATGTCTTGTCCAGGAGGACCTGACTCTGTTTGGCCACCACTCTCTCAGTTACCTTCCTGAGGAAAGGTAGATTAGACACTGGACAGTAATTAGCCGGGACCTTTTTATCTAAGGAGGGTTTCTTTAATAAAGGTCTAACAGCAACCTCCTTACGGGAGCTAGGAAAATAGCCCTGTGAAAAAAGTGAAATTAACAATTTATCTCAGAGGGCCTCTTACCACATCATGGCATGATTTTATAAACTATGAGGGGCAGAGATTAGGGCTGTGCACCCCTCAAAAAAGCAACTTTTTTGGATTTGGGTCCACTGGAAAATATCATTATATATCATTATTTCCAGATATTCCTGAATCCCAATATCTGTATGATATTGGGATTCAGGTAAATAATCGTGAAACCTGAATTTATTCAGCATTTAAAATGACTTCTCCCTTCACTCATAGAGGCATGTTGCTGCCGTGGCACGACTTGGGGAATGAAGAGAAGTCATTTAAAAATGCCTTCCGTTTACTCACTTAGTTAAATGCCTTCTCCCTTCACTTGTGGAATCATGCCATGGCAGCAGCATGTCTTCATGAGTGAAAGGAAGGCATTTAAAATGTTTTCCCTTCATTTGTGGAGTTGCACTGCAGTGGCAGCACACCTTCACAAGTGAAGGGAAGCTAAATGCCTTTTTCCTTCACTCATGGAGGCATGCCATTTAAAATGCCATTTTAAATGTGTGCTATTTTAAAATGCTTTCCGTTTACTTGTGGAGTTGTACCACTGTGGTGGCATGCCTCCACGAGTGAAGTGAATGCCTTCTCCAAGCCACACCCCCACAGTGATGGTGGTATGACTCGTCAATATAGCTGGCCCAAATAAAAGCCAAATAATATTGGCTTTTATTGGGTTCAGCTATATTGCTAGCTGAATCAGATTGTCTAATTGATAAGGTATTTTTCAGATATTTATTTGGTTTGGTTTCTACCGAATGCATACCCCTAGTAGGGTTCCAAGGATCAGATAGTTGGTTTCATAGCTATCAGGATCCTGTCAACATCCTCAAGGGTGAGAATACCAAAGGAGTCCAAGAAAGCACCATCTGATGCAAATGGAGCCCCCATCCTACCACTATCAAGTTTGGTGGCCAAGTCTAGGTGGAGCTTAGAGACTTTTTTCACAAATAAAGGTTGCCAATGAATCACAGCTAAAAGGGATGGTCATTTGTCAAACCAATCTAAATAATTGAGCTGCACTGGAAATGATGTTTTTTCATCATTTTTACTGCTACCTCATAGGCCTTCAGTTGGTTTGTATAGTGTCTTCAAACAACTTTATCCTGGGTTTATTGCCAATTTTGCTCTAGCCATCTGAGCAACCTCTTAAGGTCTATTAATCTCTCATACCAAGAAGCCACAGAGAACCGAGGGCACAATGGGTGTCAGAGGATAATCCATTTGATAGCTTCCTGAAGACCAAATCTCAGTCAGCTCACTGAGGGAACTACTGGCAGGTCTGGATAAGGCCCACAGAGCATTCTGGAAACCATCAGAATTCATAAGTCTCCATGGGTGAGCATAAATACATTAATCAACCCTGCAGGGGGGAATGATCACTCTCTTTCCCTGTTGAAGTCATCAATTAATATCAGTATATTGATAAAACACTTAAAAAGCAACTTACTGTCATCAAATATATAAACAGCATTAAGATTTTTTCTGTACAATGTTTTACTGATACTCATATGTATTCCTGCAGTGTTTTTTCTTTGCATGAACACTTTGATAAGGCGGGTGGGGAGGAATTACACAAATAAACTAAAGGAGAGAAAAAGGTGTTGCAAACATTATGTGCCCAGAGCTCTATACAAACTCTGGCAATAAAAATAAAACAATGGAAAATGCCTAATGAATTTTCAGAAACAAACCCAGGTAATTCAAAACTCAAAACTTCAGAGAGAAACCTGGGTTAAGAGTATTTTGGAAGTATCTCTACAAATTAATTGGGACATCTTACTAGTCAAGACAAATGTTTCCTACCATAACCAATCAACTAATGTTGGAATCCTAACTGATAGAAAAATGTAAATTCCTATCCCATAAGTGTATGATCTCTCCATTTGTTTTTAAAGTTTTCATAATGCTGTTTTCAGGGAAGCAGCAGTGAGGCACCCAGTACTTTATAGTTCAGACATAAAGTCCAGCATACATAAATTTGGGTTTACCCATCTGTATCCCACAGCGGACAGCGGAAGACAGGAGGGCCTGGCATAAAATGGTCCATGGGGTCGCAAAGAGTCGGACTCGACTGTGCGACTGAACAACAACAACAACAATCCCACAATAGAAAGTGTAGTTCTAGTCACTGGACCCCATATTGTTTTTATTGTTGGTGAAATAGCAGCTCACAACATAGCGGTGCCCACACAGTCCTGTTTCTCCTATCTGTTACAATTTGTGATGTACAAAGGGATTATTTGGTTGTGAGCATCTTCTTTCTGCAGGAGACACTCATAACCACCATGTGTTCATTCACAACCATGCAGTTCTATGATATTATTTCTACATTGCACAAGTCTTTCATGGTAAATTGGCAGAGCAGGACGTTTGCTCCATTTACTAAATAGAGAATGTAGTTTTATTACTCACAAACTATTATCTTTTTGCATTTTAGAATCATTGTTGTATTTATATTGTAAGCCACCTCAAATGCTGGATGATAGAAAGGTGTCTAATAAATGTTTAAAATTAAATAAATAAACCAATTGTGGTACATTGGGGTTGCTTAATTCCCACTGGGACTGGGAGATCTTCTGGTCTGAGTGGCTGCTGCCTGCTGGCACTGCAGCAAACAGCAAGGGGGGGAAATTAAAAATTGCTGTCAGCAATGGTATGACATCAGTCCTCTCTAGGAATCGCAGGAAACTCTGTGATAAAACAATTCCAACAATTCCTAGAAAGGATTGATGTCACTTCTGGGGGTTTCCCTGAAGTGATGTCACACTGTCATTGGTAGAGACCCTCCGAAGACTTCTGCTGCTGGCAGGGCATGGTCTGGAAACCCTGTAAAACATTAGCAATATTTATCCATAAAACTAACTGATCCAGCAGTCCTGCTGAGTTTTCTTAGCACATTATTTTATTAGATGAAAGCTGGGAGTTCAGCGATCATGACAATACATCATTAGAACATTAGATTGCTCCAAAACATTAAATCTCCAAAAACCTTCCAGTGGCATGGTGTGGAAAATGGAGTCCAAGGCTGCAAGAAAAGGCAGTTGCATTGTACTGAACTCTTAGGAGGGAATACAGTGAAACTGTCTGTTAAACACTCCTTAACTAGTGAACAGTTGAAATGATCACAAAAAACCTGGCTGCTTGTTCACGACAGGCAAACAGCATGTGAGCCAGACCAGTGGGCATTCAGGCATGCCTACCTTGTTTTTAACCTTGCAGATGGAAACTTAAGGGTAGCCATATCTTTTCCCTAGAAGGACCCAGAGCAGATCTTGGTCTGATTTTCAGTAGTGTAAACCCCTTTCCTTTGCACCAATTTTCTACCTTAAAATTTTAGCCTTAGCAGCTCTTTTTATTATTTAATGAATTTTTTAAAGGCATACATGTGTCATTCCAGCATGTTTAAGGAGTACAGGTATTCTCATACATGTTGCTTAAAGACTAAGGACTATATATTCACATCTAATGTAAATTTTAAAAGCTTCATTGTATTCCTAGTGAAATTAAGCTGCAATGAATGAACCATTTACTCTGAGGAAGATGTTTGGAATAATTCTGTAGACTGATTAATGGGATCTCTCCATGAGATCTTTCTGGAACAAATGGGTTAAAGGTTAGTGTGAAAGGTCTAGATGAGAGAATATTATGAAGAAAGGTACATAATTAACAAACATTGGCATTACTGGAAACAAAGTTCCCACTATTAATTATAAAAGCTGTGATGTTGCAAGGCTGAGCAGAAATGAAAATTGCATGTAAACTAGATTCAGCCATTTCCTAGCAGTCACCAAGTATAAAATCATTTCCTCAACTACTAAGGAAACAATAAATAGTGCCTCAGTTTATGAATATGCATCACATAATAAATAGAGGTTCTATAATAATATTTTCCTTATCAGTTGCTGTTGTGATTTATATCAACTGACTGGAATCATCGACAGGAAAGAGTGAAATTATATTTAATGGTATTACAGTTGTCTGAGATTTCCTCCCAGAAGTTCTGGGCAGGGTACAAGAGATTAGCTTGTTGAACCCAAGGTAGGCCTGGTTCACACATGTAAAGGAATCAGGTGGCAAAGATGTGGTAGTCCTGAAATGGTAGAATGTACTGTAGGCAGAGAATGATGAAGAATCACATTTTAAATGCTCTCCTACAGTAAACAATACACTAATTGCAACAGCAGACAAAGAGAGAAGCCAGAACCTTTCTTACTGCTGTGAGACAACATTCAAAACTGGAACCCAGCCCTGCAGTCTGAGATGATACAGCCCATTCTACCCTCTTGGGGCTTTGCTACCTCATCATCTTCTGTTGTTTTTGCTGCCAAGAAACTGCTGATTTATGGCACCCCCATGGGGTTTTCAAAGCAAGAGGCATTGAGAGGTGGTCTGCCTCCATATCACAACCTTAGTATTTCTTGGTGCTTATAAAGTACTGAGACTGATGCATGGAGGAGTGATTTCAGCTCATACATTATTAGTTAAATGGAGAACTTGAGATACTTGCGGGACCCGAAGTTCCACTTATATTCCTGTTCCAACCACACCCAACACACACACCCATTCCCGTGATAGGTTTATTTACATTGCCACTGTCCCTCCTTGGTTCCCTTTAGGATCCGAACTGGCCGATTGGCAAGTTCTAGGATTCTCTGCTTCTATTGTTGTGGATGCGAAGCTCGGCTTGTGTGCATGGCCACGTGTGAGCCCGACCATGTGTGCAGTCTCTCTTGGTACACAACAGTGCTCTTAAATCCAAATACTAGTCAGGCTGACCCTGCTTAGCTTTTAGATCTGATGAGATCAGGCTAGCCTGGGCTATCCAGGTCAGGGCTCATCATCTTACAAGTATGCATATCGGCTTTTACTTCTTAGAAACATCTAAGTTCAAACTATAACACCTTAAGAACTAAAATAATTTCAGTACAAGTGTCTGCTTCTTCCCTCCCTTCTCCAAGCATGCCCCTTGTTTAAGTCTTAAACTGGAAGTAACATCTAAATGATTGAACACAACATTTAAAATTACTATTACTACCTTTCACATGGATGAAGATTAAGAATTATTTGTCTGAGAGTACCAAGGAAACTTTTCAGCTACCCAAGACCTTGAGCTCCGGCTTCCACAATCCAAGTCCACACGTTTTTTTTTTTTGTAAAACTCTCTTAAAAAAGAGAGAATTTTATTCTTTTTATAAGAAAAGGGAAGGGTAGACAGATGGAGAAAGAAAAAGGTGGAGTGAAATTTTTTTCTGTTAGTGAGAGTTAGTTTAGGTTAATAACCAATACCAAGTTTTGGCATCTATCATGGTTAGAAGATCTTCTTTTAACTAAAGCAAAGTCCAAAATCACTCTGTTAATGCAGTTAGTAAAGTCCATTGGGGTTAGTAATTAAACAGCTCCTTCCAGATGTAACACGAACAGTCCTCAAAGTATCTTCTTCTTAATTTTCTTCCAGTTATGGATTAAGTCCATTTTAACTTTGAAGTCTTCCGTTCCATCACCTTCCCCTGGGCTGCTGTCTTCTGCACTTATCCCAATTTTGAATGCTGCATCCTTCTTCCTGCTGGCGTGTCTCTTCAGGAGTTTCTGTATTTTGAAGATGAAATCCTTCTTCTTTCTTATCTTTTTTTCCTTAAATTTCTGGCCTTCAAGCTTCCAGGGCTCCACAAATTCAGCAGATGAAATTAGATCTCCCGTTTGTCACCTGCTATGCTCGACATCCCCTTCTACTGGCAGAGTATTTCTTTTTATAAAGGCGGAATAGGCTTTGGGAGCCTTATCCACCTCTTCTTTTAACTTTATCGCTTCACTGCCAGTTAGGGGTGTCAAAACATTTGTCAAGGTAAATCCGAGATCTTCTTTCTCCTCTTCTTTAGCGCCCTGGAAACCTGGAATCAAATTCGATTTCTGTTCAATCTCCTTCATCTTTCTAGTTGTTTCCAATATCTGTTTCTGTCGACTGATGAGAACACTTTCCATTTTAAACAAAGTTTGGTTGATCTTCTGCAATTGTTCCAGCAGGGGGCACAATCCAAGTCCACACGTGAACACATTCCATACATGGAATTAGTGGACTTCCTAATAAGTGGCAGCATAGTACAATATGTAAGAACCATCATTAAACAAGAGAGTTCATTTTACCAATGTGGCATTTGGTGAGCTCTGGAGATGGGGCCATAGGTTGCTCTAGAGCTAGTACAGTAGCTAAGACCCTGTGGTATGAGTGCCCAGTTTAAATCATCCTCTACTATGGGATCCCTGGCTGGTCTTAGGCAATACTCTCTCTTTTCAGGATAACAATACTGGCTTATCTAATGGTATTGTTGTGAGAACTATGTAGTTAAGGTGTAGAAGAGGGAGAATTAATAGTAGCCAAATGTCTGTATATTATGTCACATAGGGTAGCATATAGGAAGGAGGGCTTCCCACAGCTCCTTATCAGCCCTCTTTGCAACACTGTCCTGTGTTTTATTTTTTATCGCTACTGTGGAAAAATGCATTTTATTTAGGGGTTTGGGCTTGACCAAGCACCCACCCCCACATTTAGTTTTATTTTTTTCTCTCTCCCGGCAGGAGTCAGGCAAATAGAGGTAGCCAGTTTCTTCCAAGTATTGCCCATGCACCAACCATCGAAGCTTTGGAAATGATCATGGCCATCCTGGCTGGAAACTGATAACTCACACCTTGGCTTGATTTTGACACCTAGAAGGAACACAGAAGCTTTGTAGTGAAAGGGGCTAGAGTACAAGCTTCCCAGAGGATTCAGGCGTGCTTGGGCTGAATGCATCTGGAGGAAGGAGCTCTCACATCTGAGCTCCATCTTGATGGCCACCATTATCATGTGGAGCAGAGAAGGGGCTGGCTGCCTAGAAAAAGACTCCAAGGTAATGGGAAGCCTTTAGAACTGTAATTTCTAAGTAAAAGACCCTGTCTTAGAACAAGATCAGCTAGGGCATGTGCCAAATGAGAGACAGGGGAATGCTGCATGTCATGGATGAGAGGCAGGGGGACAAGAGGTTCTGTGACAGTTATGGAGATGGAAAGGGCCCCTAGCATCTCTGTGGCTGGAAAGGAGAGGTGCTCTTTGCTGGATAGAGAGCATCCTTTCCCAACTGACAGGAAAACATGTTAGCCCTTTGATGTGTTACCACCTCTTGTTCCTTTGTCTAGGGTTGCTGGGAGCTCGTTTTTAGAGCTGGCTGGGGGAGCTGTCTCTCCCATGTGTGTTGCCATGAAGGATGACAGAGAGGAATGATGCAAAAGATGGCTGCAAATGCATGAGGGATGGGGTCGTCATGCAACTAACAAAGACCAGAAACGTCATGGATTATAAGTGTTATGTATTGTGCATACATGCTGTGCCTGAGCTTCATCCATAAAGGCTGGTATCGTAAATTGCACGTTCTGATTGGCTGCTCTGTGCAGTAGACCAATCAGAGCATAAGAAAAGTTCTGGACGGAACTGCAATTATTGGTCCTTATGTACGCATCGTGATTGGTTACTAACTCACTAGGGGGGCGTGGTTATACATCCCCGGAAAGTTTAAAAGAGAGCCTGTTGCTCTCCTGTTTGTTGTTGGTTTCTGTCATGTTCAAATAAAGCTGAATCACTTGTTAAGAGCTGACTGACGTCTCATACTTAACAATAAGTACCTAGCTAGTAATTTTCCTTCTGTTTCTTTTGATTAATGCACCTAAGTCTGTTCTTGTAATATGCTGGGTTTGTGCTTTGTAGTAATAAAGTTGTTTAATTAGAGTGTCCACAGAAGTCCTTACCCACCTGCCTTGGCAACTTGGCATGCTACAGTGATACACTGGAGACAGCCTCAAGCAACTTGTGAGAGAGAGATGGGCTGGATTTTACCCGAGGTGGTAGTGGTGACAGTAAAGGGAAGGCCACACAGTGGCTAGTTTTGCCCCACAAGCTGACAGAGATCACAACATCACATTTACCTCTTTCTGTTTTATTCCTTGCTCAATTCACTAAATAAGTAGGTTCATTTAAAGAACAACAAACTTTGATAGAACACAGAAGAGAGAGAAGCATAACTGTCTAACCTAACTGCTGAAGGAGGAACAACAGCCAACAGAAGCTCTGCAGAAACAGGAAGTCTCCAGAAGATCCAATCAGAAGATGGGAAGGACATAATTTGAAAATGTGGGAGATCCCTAATCTAGCTGTGCTAACTAGCAGTTCTTCAGCTGTCCCCCTGTAGGGTGATCTTCTTATCTTCTTCATAAGCCTGCACTATAGACCTTGTATATTCAAACTCTTATGATAGATAGATCAAGATGGGTAGTGGTGTTTGTCTGTCTGCAGCAATAGAAAAGAACAAGAGCCCAGTCGCACCTTAAATACTAACAAAATATGTGGCAGGGTATGTACTTTCACTTTTTTAGCTATCAGAAGTGAGCAGTGTCTCATGAAAGCTAATACCCTGCCACCAATGCTCCCTCTAACCTGTGGAGTCTTGTGAGCAAAAGTTCTACTTTGTGAACTACTGGCATTAAAGTTGTGAGGGAGCAATCTGGCTACTGCATACTGGAGCCATCCTTCCTGAGCTAAGACAAAAATCTGTGAGATGGAGGCTAAAAAACTGTGAGCTAGCTCACACTAACTTATCTTAGAGGGAACACTACCTGCCACATATTTTGTTAATCTTTAAGGTGCTACTGGACTCTTGCTTCTTTCAACTTACAACAGAGTGTGACAGTGAGGTGCGTGTGGAGAAGAGTAACGAATTTCTTACCATTACTGTCTTCCTGGCTGGGTGGAGGGCTTGAGGCTGAAGATGGGAAGTACTCCCCCAACCACTTTCTTACTATTGCTCCATACTGGCTTTCTTCCACCTCTGGACAGGATATTCTAAACTGGCATTGATGCTACTAGGTAAATAAGTAGAGCTAGTGTGGTGTAATGGTGGTGATAGTTTGGAGACTTGACTTCAAATTCCCACTCCATCATGAAGCTCTTTGGATAACCTTGGCTGATCACTCTCTCTTCACTTAATCGTACTCACAGGATTGCTAATGAGGCCAAAATGAGGAAGGGAGAACCATGGATGCTGCTTTGAGTTCCTTGGAGGAGGGGTGGCATAAAATGTGCTGTCTAAATAGACAGAAGTAATGCAGCATAGTTTAAGGTAGTAAATTGTGAGAAATGTAAAAATGAAAGAGTCCATTCCCTCCCCCCTTGTTCTATCCTATTTGTAGATATTGGCAAGCCCAAACATGAAAGTCAAGCCAAACATCTTGCTGTAGATTAGGCAGAGGCAGTTTCTTGTTCAAGTGATGCTGTTGTTCTAGCATGATGTTTGCAGTAATATTCTTAGCTGACTGCCAGCTTCTCCATTAGGCACCATCCCCGCTCCACCCCTGCGCTCCTGGGGTTTATAATTTGGCTGTAACTTTCAGTTTCCTCTTGGTTGAAACTTGTCATGTGAAATCTCAGCCCAAGGGATTTTTTTTTTCTTTTCTCTTTGCCTCCCAAAGCATTTTGCATTTGTGAACATATTTATAAAACTGGAAAGGGTTTTCCGGCTCAGAGGAGTTGAGCATATGGTTCACAGCTTGGATCTGGCTTTCATCCGTTATTTATGTGGCCTGGATACATATTCTGAAAAATGCAGTGTCTTACCTTTAAGGATATTTCTCCACCCCTCATGCTTGCAAGTAAACCATTGTGAACGGATTCTATGATATCATCTCACATCTGCAGATAATCCAGAGTTCGGGCTTCAAATTATTAAATTTGCTGGGTTCATGTTTTGCAATGTAATGGGTGCCTTGTCTACTTAAATGGGAGTCCAGGTTGAAGCAAATTAGATGGCCCCATGGTTCAAACTGCACAGGGAAGAAGAAATACAGAGTCAGTATTCAGGAAACTGCTGAATCCGTCTTTAATTTTAAAGGCCTTGGCCCTCAAGAAGGTAGCAGGATGGAATTTTTCTGCCTTCTGACCATCCAGAATATACTCAGAACAGTCAGAATCCTAATAATTTGGTTTGGTTTTCATTCACATGAGATATCTGAAAATACAAAATGTTTGAAGGGATCCTATCGGCTGGCCCCATGCACAGCAGGTCCCCAACCTGGAGCCAGCAATGATGGGTAAGTCACCTTTCAGGGTGTCCTGGGCCGGCATGGAGAAGTCCAGACCCAGAAATGGGCACAATCCACTTTGAACATTAAACTGTAATTTTGGCTGCTTTGAAAGAAGCAGTCATGAGACTCATTGTGAACAAGGTGTCCCAGGACCCAAAAAGCCTAAATAATTACCACCTTGGGCTCAACTCTGTATGGTCCTGAAAGAGATGAATTATCTAGACCCATTTCACTTCAGATTGAGGCCTGAGTTTGGGATAGAAATGGCCTTAGTCTTCCTGACTAGGAGAGTAGGGCAGCAATCAGATGGGCTGTTTGATCTGATGTTGTTGCTGTTTCCCCACAGATTTAAATTGCACGTTCAAACAGCATAATCAGTATCCTGTTCCCCAGTCATCCCCCCCCACATCCCACTCTGATTGTGAGTTTTTCAACACCAGGGAAATCTGATCTTTACAAATGTAGCTGGTTTCATCTCGCATTTCCGGATGTATGAACTCTCCATTGCAATCTCAAGCCATTTGGGAAGTCTGAACCTTTCCTTCCATAAGAACATAAGAGAAACCAATTTTGGATCAGGCCAATGGCCCATCCAGTCCAACACTCTGTCACACAGTGTCCAAAAATACCAGGTCTCATCAGGAGATCCAGCAGTGGGGCTGGAACATTAGAAGACCTCCCACTGTTGCCCCCCCAAGCACCAAAAATATAGTGCATCACTTGCCCCAGATGGAGAGTTCCTATCTATACTTGTGGCTTAAAACCCCCCCCAGCAGTGTGTGCACTTGTGCGTTTCTTCATTGCAATACTTTGTTGTGATTGGGAGCCCATAGGGGGGTTGTTTTAGAGTGACAAATTCAAGAAAAATGATCATTTCTGCCATTTCTTGGGGTGGGATGGCACTGGAAATAGTCCCTATTTGGGCTCCCATATTGGCAGCCAGGATTCTGCCCCTGGAATTTTACTCTAAGCCACTTCATATGATTGCTCTGGCAGGACAGCAATATGGGGAGAGAAAAAGGGAAGACTTCCCTATGAAATGAGTGAGAAAGGGAATAAAAGCAGATGGGTGATTTCTAGCAGAGTGATTTCTAGCAGAGAAATGCAGTTGTACAGGAACCAATGATCACAGGACTTGGTGGAGGGATTGTGGAGCTGTCAAAAAGGAGCCGGTGCTTTGGCTACATGCTTATGCATGAAAAACAAAAAAGGATGCCACCTGACTGACCACTTCATGGTTACTGTGCAGCAATAATCTGAATGGTCAACCACAGGGTGAGTGAGCAGAGCAGCGAATTAATGGTAGATGTTTAGACAAAATTCTCCAGCACAAAAAAAAAAATGAGGACCAAATTAGAGATGCTGCCAAAATGTGCTAAGCCTGTCATCTGACTGCAGCCTGAGAGGGAAAGCTTTTAGCAGCTTTCAATACTGCTGGCTGTGGTATCCTTCTGGAGAGGATGCTTGGGCTGAGAGAGAGAGGAACTCTCTGCAAATTGGTTGGTTTCAGAAGGTGAAACTGGGGGACTGCTTTTGGATCCACGTCATTTACAATATGGAGTCCTGCAGGGAACATTTTTGTGCTTGTACTCTCTAACATCTACATGAAATCACTGGAAGAGATTGTCTGGGGATCTGGAATAAAGTGTCACTAATATGTGGGTGACACTCAGTTCTGTTTCTTCCTAAAAGCAGAATCTGGTTGATCTGTGGAAGTTCTGAACATGTGGCTGGAGAAGGTAATGGGATGGATAAGAGCCAATAAGCTGAAGTTCAGTCCATACGAGGTTGAGGTACTGGCAGTAAAGTTATTCAAGACTGCACTCCACTGAAAGAGCAGGTCCATAGTTTGCAGGTGTGGCTGGGAACTACTTCACTATGACTGTAGCACCTTTTATCAGTTTCAGCTGATACATCAGTTACAACTTGTTTTCAGCCATGATGGTCCAAAACTAAAGCCAAAAAGCCAAAAAACACCATCCATGTAATCCCTTTATTAGGACAAATGTAACAGTGTGCAAACTTTTGAGATCCCCAGAACACTTCATCAGGCCAGATGTTATAAAATTAAAAAAGGAGAAATGAGATCTTTCAGGTCATCATTCTCTCATGTCAGGATGAAGTGGAACTTGTGACTGGCAAGACTGGGTTTCAAGTTGCTGCTGGCTTGTTACAGCCATTCCTTGAAAGATATAATCTAGTCACAGTGTTCCATGCTCATCCAGGGTATATATATTATACAAGTGGAGACCCACAAGAAACTTGCGGGATGGTTATCTCATTCATCACACCTTTGCTTCCTCTGCTCACCCCCTACCTCTCTCACACTATTTCTCCCCTCTGCTCCCCTTTTCTTACTCTATTTCTGCTCCATGCATGTGATTTCCTCTCTCTTTCTGATCTGTCATCTTTCTCTTTGTTTTTCTGCCTCCCCACTTCATCACTCTTTCTCTCTCTTTCTGCCCCCCACCCCATCATTCTTTCTTTCTGCCCCCAGCCTCCTGGCTGCTTTCTGCCCCCAGCCTCTCTCCCAGCCTCCTGCCTGCTTCTTCCCCCACTCCGCAGAGCAGCAGTAGCAGTGGTAGCAGTGCTCTCAGCCACCCACCTGCTTTCTCTCCCCCCCACAGCAGCAGTGGCAGCACTCTGGGAATCACAATGGATCTCCCAGCTACAGAGATCAATTCACCTTAGGGTTGCCAGCTCCAGGTTGGGAATTTCCTGGAGATTTGGGGGTGGAGCCTTAGGACAGTGAGGCTTGGGGAGGCAAGCAGCCTCAGCAGGGTATGATGCCATAGACTCAACCCTCCAAAACAGCCATTTTATCCAGGGGAACTGATTTCTGTCTCCTGGACAACAGTTGTAATTCTGGGTGATCTCCAGTCCTCACCCAGAGGTTGGCAATGGTGGTTTTCATGGAGGAAATGGCTGGAGGGTGGAGTCTATGGCATTACACCAGTCCAAAGTTCCTCCCCTCCTTAAATCCCACCCTCTCCAGGCTTCACCCCTCAAATGTCCAGGGATTTCCCAACCTGGAGTTCGCAACCCTATTTCCTTCAACCAACAGCCAACCTACCTTTATCTGCCTCTCTGTCTCCTGTTTTCCATCTTTACCCCCCAGCCTCTACCTAGGAAAATTACAGTCTTTCTCCACAGTGAGGGCCAAAGCAGCTTTCATTATTCCCTCCTCCTTTTTATCTGCACAACAACCCTGTGAGGTTGGTTAGGCTGAAATATGTGACTGGTCCAAAATCACACAGTCAGCTTCCACTGCAAGATGGGGATCTGAACCTGGGTCTTGCAGATCCTACTTTGAAGCTCTAACTGCTGCACCTCACTGGCTTTCATAGGGTGGCTGCTGATGAATGGTAGCAAGCAGCCGAGGCTAGATGAGTCATGCAAATCAGGGGGGACCTGGCAACCCTAGAATGCTGCCAGGCCTAGAGTGGCCAACCTGCAAATGTGCCCTGGAGACCCCCCAGAATTACAACTGGACTCTAGACAGCAGAGGCCTGTCTCCCTGCAGAAAATGGCTGCTTTGGAGGGTGGACACTGTGGCATTATACACAGCTGAGGCCTCTCCCTTCCCAAACCCAGCCCTCATCCTTAGAGTCCACCACAAAATCTCTAGAAATCCCCCAGCCTGGCCCTGGCAACTTTTGTGAGGCCTGGCCCCAAGGCTCCTCCTCCCTCCCTCCCTCCCAGGCCGAAAGACGCCTGGAAAGGGCCCTCCCCCACCCTTTGACTGACAGAGCCAGTTAGAAGCCCCCCACCCCAACGTTCTAATCTCTCACCGTTGCTGCCTGGAGTCAGGTCCCTGCAGAGGCCATTTCAAGAGGCTTTTTGGGGAATTCAAGAGTTCCTGAAGGGATTTCGTCACTTTTTGGATTTTTCTACAAACCCAGGAAGTCTACTGACTATGCAGGAAAAGCTGTTGGGGGAGAGTGAGGCCCCTGTTGGAGGGAATAGGTATCCGCACTTTTTGGCTATTAGAATAAGGATATATATCCAGGACTTTACATAGACTTTGAAAACTGCATGGAAACTTCAACTAGTCCAAGATGTGGCATTCATGTTATTGTCTGAAATCAGATGTATCACATCTGTACTGATCAACCAACAACACAGGCTTCCTGTCTGTTTTGAGGCACAATTCAAAGTGCTGGCTCTTACTTTTAAGGCCTTAGGCAGCTTGAGGTCAGAGTACTTGATGGACCACCTCCTCCCATACTTTCCAGCTCTCCGATTAAGCTCTGCTCTCTGCATCCATTATCTAAAAAAGGTAAGATGAGTTGAGAATGATCAGTGACAGAGGGTTTTTCAGTTGGCAATGCGTTGCCTGTTTGAGTGCCCTCTTAAGGTTTGTCTGGGCCCTACCTTGCTGTATTTTAGGTACCAGGGCAAAACATATGTCTTCACCCAATCTTTTGACTGAAGAGTTCCAACTTTAGTAATTGCTTATTTTTTAATTGTAGTTTATTTTTTTTATTTGCACTGCTTCTAACCTTGAGACTATTTTACTGCTACTTTAGGCTGCCAAATGCATTTGTGTCCCTAAAGGGTTTGTGTTTTATTGATGTTTTTAGTACTGATCATTTTAATTCTTACTTTGATTATTCATTCATTTGTTCTTTATTATGAGCATTTGACCAGTCATGTACACAATATTACAATTAAAAATTCAAAGTTTACAATATACCTGATAAAAACTTTGATGATTTTATTTTTGCATTTTTAAAAACTTGGTTAGCCACCTTGAGCAGGTCTCGGAAAGTGCTGCATATCCATTCCCTAAATAAACAGAAGATATTTAGTTTCTACCCAGTGATGGGGGCGGTATTCCTAAAGAACACTCTTTGGCTGCCAGGATTGCTTCTTAATAGAAACTTCTTGCACATCGTGCATTTTATCATTAACTGTATAACTCCAACACAAGTTTTAAAATCCATAAATCATGCTTATTCATTGCCAAATAATATGGCTGCTCCAAATTTGAACAAAACCTAGTTTTGTAAGTCTAGAGTGGGGGGGGAGAAACGTTCCAAAATGAGTACTTGTGCTGGGGATGAGCATGAATGTGAATGGATATTTGTGGTAAGGGGAACAGAGATTTGCTTGTCTGGCTTGGTTTGACCCATGGGGACATTTAATACAGCATCTACATCCACTTCCAATGCAGTTTGAAAAAAAAATATTTGTAGGGCAAAATGGGTGATGAGTTTTGGCCAGAGTATGGTTCATGGATGTGGTTTTGTGTGCATGCACACAAAAGCTGATACCTCGAATAAACCTTTGTTGGTCTTAAAGGTCCCACTGGACTCTAAATTTGTTGTTTTTGCAAACAATTACTCTGCATACTTCAACATTCTAATTGTGTTAATGAACTCCAAATAAATAGTTGTGTCAGTAACTTCTGCACAGGCACTTTCTGAGGAGGAAAGGAGTAGGTACTAGGGTTGTTGCTGGGTTAGTTCTTGCACTTTTTTTGCTAGGTGGCAGGTAGACATTTCAAAAGCCCTATACTGATCAAAGGAGTTGTATGGATTGAAGCTACTGTTTCTTTCTGATTTTATACATTAGAAAATTAGACAAACAAGTTTTGAGCTGAACTGAACTGAGACTAACGGGCAGATGCCTCATCGATTTAGAACTAAATTAGAAGTGACCTGGTTCAAGAGGAAACCTTTTCAGAACTCTTGAAGGAGAATTGTAAAAGGTTCCTGACAGGTTCCACATTCTGAAACCATAAGAACATAAGAAGAGCCCTGCTAGATCAGACCAGTAGTCCATCTACTCCAGCATCCTGCCACACACAGTGGCCAGCCAGTTCCTCCGCAGAGCCAACAACAGGGCATAGAGGCTGAGGCCTTCCCCTGATGTTGCCTCCTGGCACTGGTATACAGAGGCTTATTGCCTCTAAATGTGAAGGTTCCCAAGTGTACTACAGAACCCTGGACCAACAAGTTGCTTTCCATAGCAGTTACTCATTTGGTTGCTATTTAAAATATTTATGCCCTGCCTTATATCTTTGTACTCAGGGTGGCTAACAGAGTAAATTCAAGAAGCAATGACACAAAACATAGAAGTCTATTAACAACTAAAGTAATGCACAGAGTTTGAGAACAAGGATTTTAAAGCCCACAGAGATTTTAAAAAGCAACACAAATCTGCTGAGACATTTCACTCCTTATTCAGTCCTTTCTCTCTTGCAGCAACCTGGCTATCTTTTTAAAACTTTTTTTTAAAAAGTTGAGCTTATACTTCTAGGTACTTGCCTTTGAGTTTAAAGAGAAATTTATTTATTTATTTATTTAATTAAAAAGTTTCAGAACTGCTGTAAGGACAGGGTGTGTTGGCAATGCAGGGTGTAATGATTCCTTGTTTTAGTGTCTGTGTGTCTTTAAACGTTTGGTTTGGGTGCAGTGCTGGAAGGAGAGTGAGAGAGGGAGACAAGTGTGCTGTGATTGGTGGATGACTGAGAGTGTGGAAGGAGCTGTTCTGAGTGAATCTCTGTGTGTGTCTTGAGGGAATTCAGTGAGTGATATGACAGAGTTCTATTGGGAAACTTAAAGAGTTCAGTGTATATGTCCTTAAAAAGTGAAGTGTGGAAAAGCTATGAGAAGGGTCTGTGTGACTCTAAAGTTTTGAGAGAGTCCATAAGATAAAGAAACAAATAGTGCCTAAATTGTATGGTTAGACAAATGCTTTTTTGTGTGTGCCTAAAACAAAGAGCTTAGCCAGTGTGGCTGCCCATATGAAAGAATGATTCCTGTAAGTGTGGAATTTTAGTGTCAGAAAGACTGTGTGTGATACCTTGCCAGTTATATTTACAAGTTCCTTATTCCCCAAACAGTTAATGATTACCAGCAGCAAAGGAGAGAAGATTTGGAATTTCTTAAATTCCTGGTGGCAGCAAAAACTACCCAGTTTATAAACACAGAATATAATTTTAAAGTAAAAACAGTCCCCCCATATAAGCAGAGCACCATACATGGGCACCCACCACTGCTGGCTTTTCCAAGTTTATACTCATCCATAACAAAAACATGAGAACTATTATTTTTCTGAGCCATATCAGGACAGACAAATGTGTATATGTATGCTGAGGGCACCAGTGGTATTATAAAACCATTTTTGTCATATTTAAATGGGTATCTTAAGTAGACGTAACAGTCTTCATATGCTTTTTACAAAAAACACATCTCAAGGCAACACCTGTGCATCACTTTTGTGATGGGGACATTGCTTGTACATATATCTCTGTTTGCCAAGACATAAAAATAGCCATGTCTTGGGAACTATCACAAGGCAATGCTTGGGGAGGATGTAATGAAATATTGGGCCATGAGGGGGCACATTCTGCAGTATTCACCATGAGAAAACGAGAGACAAAATCACATCATCATGACATGATAAAGAAAAATGAACATGCAATGAGCTAGATTATTTTTGAAACAAAATGGGATCCAGAATTTGACTGCACACATGCCTTTCTCAAAACTAGCTAAATGTGTCAAAAGTGTCCACATTTCTTTTTCAGAAATGGGAATACTTTATATGAGAGACTTCTATGTTGCAATATCCTACTATGGAAAGGCAAAATTTCCCTAAGGGAATCCTCAACCGTGTAAAAAACATATAGATACCATACAGGCACCCACCTATCTCCCCCACCCAGCAAAAAAGCAGTCCCAGGAAATAAATGAGATCATTTATTTATCTATCTATCAATTTATTTTGTTTAATTTCTATCCTGCCCTCCCCACAAGTGGGCTCAAAACAGCTAACAACAAAGAAGCTACAAAACAATTAAAATCAATTATAACAGTACAATAAATTATTTAAAACAGCGGTTCTCAACCTGTGGGTCGCGACCCCTTTGGGGGTTGAACGGCCCTTTCACAGGGGTTGCCTAAGACCATTGGAAAATTACATATTGTTTTTGTGGTTAATCACTATGCTTTAATTATGTTCAAGTTGTAACAATGAAAATACATCCTGCATATCAGATATTTACATTATGATTCATAACAGTAGCAAAATTACAGTTATGAAGTAGCAACGAAAATAATTTTATGGTTGGGGGTCACCACAACATGAGGAACTGTATTAAAGGGTCGCAGCATTAGGAAGGTTGAGAACCACTGATTTAAAACATTAAAAATGGCAAACCAATGCATTTGTTCATATCCTGCAAGTGGGCTCAGGGCAGGTAACAGCATTTCATTTATACAATATATATTTCATTAATACAATAAAAATTTAAAATTTAAAACATAATCATATATATTAAAGTCGTGGTCACAAGCTGATAACAGAAAAAAACATTGATTGTGGGAGGTTCCCTGGCCCATTGGTAAAATATAAATAATGGCCAGCAGTTGTTAAGTGGGTGACAAGAACATCAGGGAGGCCATACATGGACATCCGCTGCCTCAACCAAAAGCCTGGTGGAATTGAAGAAGATCCCGCAGGGCCCTGATCTCAATAGGGAGCATATTCCACCAGGCAGAGGCCAGGGCAGAAAAAGCCCTGGCCCTGATTGACGCAAGACAGATGCGTTTCAGGCCAAGGACTACCAGGAGATGTTGCTCCATAAAGCATAACACTCTTTGGGGCTTATACAAGAAGAGGCAGTCCCTCAGATATGTTGGTCCCAGGCCATGTAAAGGGTATTACCAATATCTTGAAGCAGATCCAGAACTCTACCAGTAGCCAATGCAATTAGCAGAGCACCTGCCAAAATATGAGCCCGTAAAGGCATCACCGTTAGCAGGCACACCACCACATTTTGCACCAGCTGTAATTTCAAGGGTAAGCCTGCACAGAGCAAATTACAGTAATCAGGCCTGAAAGTGACCATTGCATGGGTCACTGTAGTGAAGTCTTGAGGGGGGGAGGTAGGGTTTCAGCAACCTAATCTATCGAAGATGGAAAAAGGCAGATCAAGCGACTGCAGTAACCTGGGCCTCCATAGAGAGAAAGGCATCCAGTATTGCTCCCAGGCTCCTCACTTTCTGGGCCAGCACCAAAGGTGCCCCTTCCAGCATGGGGAGCCTGATTCCCATATCCCCTTTCTTTTAATGGACTCTGCAGCAACCATCTAGCCACAGCCTCCAAGGCCTCAGCCAGGGGCAGAGAATGGGTAGACTTCCAATAATAGATAGAGCTGGGTGTCATCTGGATATTGATGGCAACCCAGACCATACCTTCAGACTAACTGGGTGAGGGGGCGCATATAGATGTTAAATAGCATTGGTGAGTGGATTGCCCCCTGCAGCACTCCACATTCTGGTGGGTATCACAGAGAGATCCTCTCGCTCTGCGCCACCCTCTGTTCCTGACCATATAGTTCCAGCCAGGGGTCTTTTTTGGGGGGAGTGCACCTGAGCGCAGCTCCGGCAGCTCAGGAGCCAAGCCCCACCCCCAGCCGGTGTCCCAGGAGTCTTTCAGGCAGACAAATGTCAATTTCAACTCCATTATATCCTATGGGCCATTGAAATCAATGGTGAAAACATAGGGTATATTCTGGGGGCTGGAGGGGAAGGGGTTTGAGGGAGAAGCTCCAAACTCACAGGGTAGCTGATGAAGCCTCTCCCCAAGATACCCACCAAGTTTCAATAACATTGGACCAGGGGGTCCAATTCTATGGGCCCCCAAACAGGTTGCCCCTATTCCCTTCATTGTTCTCTATGGTGGGAAAAAGGTACTTTCCCCAGGGTGCTGTTAGTAGCTCTGGGGGGGAGGAGGTTTGAAGGAGAGGCTCCAAACTTTCAGGATAGCTTTGGGAGCCTCTCTCCACATACACCCTCATGTCCCAAAGCAACGGGACCAATAGGCCTAATTCTATGGGCACCGAAACAGGTTACCCCCATTACCTCCATTGTTTCCAATGGGGAAACGCAGCCAGCAGCACTTAAGGCAGGCAAGCAGGCAGCACCAGCAGTCAGACTCTCCCAGAGAATCTCAGGGAAAGTGAACTGTCTTGGGAGGTGCTTGTTTGCCATGAGAAAAAGTGGCACATTCCAGAACAAGTGGCACTGTTGCTGACCCACCACTTCACTGACATGGGGATCCAGGGGCTTGCTTGCCTTGCAATGGCTTGCTTCCTTTCTCCAGGGACGGGGACAAAGAGTGGTGCTAGAGGAACAGCTGTCCAGAAGACACCCACTGGAATGTGGCATGCCTCAAGGGGCAGTGCTGTCCTCAATGTTATTTAACATCTACATGCACCCCCTTGCCCAGATTGCCTGGAGGCATGGGCTGGATTGTCATCAGTACGCTGATGATACCCAGCTCTATCTGATGTTGGGTGGTCGGTCGGACTCCAGACCGGAAGATCTGGACCAGGCTTTGCAAGCTGTGAGTGGTTGGCTCAGACTGAGTCAGCTGAAGCTGAACCCAGCAAAGACGGAGTTCCTGTGCCTGAGTCGGGGCAGTTTGGGGGTGGGGTTCCTGTTCCCGACCAGTGGGGCATCATTGGTGCCAGTGCCAGAGGTTAGGAGTTTGGGAGTGCTCCTGGATGCCTCCTTAACAATGGAGGCCCAGGTAGCAGCCACTGCTAAGTTGGCCTTTTACCATCTTCAGCTGATTCGGCAGTTGGTTCCCTTCCTTGGCCGCGATGACCTGGCTACAGTGACTCATGCAATAGCCACCTCGAGACTAGACTACTGTAACACTCTCTACATGGGGCTGCTCTTGTCGCAAATCCAGAAGCTGCAGCTAGTGTAGAATGCTGCCGCCAGGCTTGTGATGGGCCTCCCTAAATGGGAGCATATCCAGCCTGTACTGAAGGCACTGCACTGGCTGCCAATAGGATACTGAATTTGCTTCAAGGTGCTGGTATTGACCTTTAAAGCCCTATATGGCCAGGGTCCGACATACCTGTGGGACTGCCTTTCCCCATACATACCCCAGAGAGCACTATGGTCAGGAACACAACATCGACTGACTGTTCCTGGCCCTAAGGACACCAGGCTTGCTGCCACCAGGGCCAGGGCAGTGGTGGCTCCATACTGGTGGAATGAGCTTCTGAAAGAGATCAGGGCCCTGCAGGACCTTTTGCAGTTCTGCAGGGCCTGCAAAATGGAACTCTTCCACCAGGCTTTCAATTAGGAGCTGGCACACCACCACCAACAACAACATCTGTGGTTATGGGTTGGCTCTGGTCTGGGATTGCGTTATACCATCACACTATGCTGAAGATCACTAAGTTGGTGAAAATTGCTAGTATGGCATCTGAATTACTCAAAAATTACCATCACTAGTACTTTAATTGTTGGACTGTTTTAATGTTTTAATGCTTAATGTTAATGTTATGTTTACTGTTTTAATTTTTGTATATTGTTTTATGGTGCAGGGCACCAATTAATGTAAGCCACCCTGAGCCTGCTTGCAGGGAGGGCAGGGCATAAATTGGAATAATAAATAAATACATAAATAAATTGGTAGCCAGTGCAATTGGCATAACACTGGCTGAATGTGCGCCCTCTCAGATGTCACAGTCAGCAGATATGCCACTGCATTTTGTACGAGCTGGAGTTTCCAGATCACATTCAAAGTTAAGCTTGCATAAAGCAAGTTACAGTAATCTACCCAGGAACTGACCATTGTATGGGCCACTGTAGCCAAGTCCTGGGAGGAGAGGTAAGGAACCAATTGCCTGATCTGCCACAGATGATAAAAGGCAGACCTGGCAACAGTGGTGATCTGGGCTCCCATAGAGTTCGGATGACTCTTATCTGGAAAGGGGAGACACCATCAAAATGTGAAATACGTTGAAGAGACTTCATTGTGCATCTGTTTTTGCAGGCATTATTTGTGTATTAAATTAGCTATTGTTCAGACAAGTTAGTGAACTGCAGACACCTCACCAGTCACATGAACAAGAACCCATTCCACCAGAAATGGAAAGCTAGATTAGCTGTCATAACAAATAACTTCTCCATTTAACTAATTGGTGCTGAAGCAGATATGAACATCAGTTATTTAAGCTAGAGGGAGATTTTTTTTTCACAGCAAAGCTTGATTAAAATAGGCACAGCTGTTTGTGCTCAGATGCAAGCATCTCACGTTCAAATTCATTGGTGCCATCAAAACCTCATATATCCCCCTCCCCATTCTTTTTGGATCCCTGTAGCTGGTAAGTGAGCAATGCCACTTATGTATTTTAGATATATACTTCCTCTTATTATTATTCTCCAAAGCTTTACTTTGGCTGATTCACAAAGGTGGGAGATTGGACTTCAGGTTAATTTGCGGAACTTTTCCTTTTATTTTCTCATGAGCTCATGTATGAATAGAAATTATTTCCATAATTCTCTCTCCCCCCCCCCCCCATGAGAGCTGCTGAAGCTGATCATGGCATGGCAATAGTTTTGGGAATCTTAAATAATATTGTAAATTGTTCCATGTCTTAATTCAATCTGCTATTTGAAATTTTTTCCCCCCAGGGTTTGATTATTCACAAGATCAGTACGACTCACACAAATTACTGGGGAGAGTAGGGTTGCCAACAGCCTGAAAAAACCCTCTCTGCTCCCTCTAACAGAAGCTTAGAGGGAGGAGATGTTATTCACCTCCATAACCATAAAAACTTCAGCTGCCCATTTCCACAAATTAAAAGTCTCTGTGAGGGATCAGGACACTTCCAGCCCCCCCAAGCAGTTGCCAACTCTAGGGGAAAGGTTGTCTTTCCTGTGAAAAATGATTTTGTGTCATGTTCTTCACTACTAAAAGTAGACTGCAGGCTGAATATTTTCCATAGGCTCATATGGCACCAAAAGCTTTTCTGTGCCAGGACACCATTCATTTTGCACCTGATGAAGTGGATTAAAGCTCATGAAAGCTTATACAACAATAAACATGTTATTCTTCAAAGTGACATGAGACTATTTTGACTGCAACAGACTAACGTAGCTGCTTCTGTGAAAGTCAACAACCAGCTCAAATTTTGCATACTGAATTTCAGGTTGTTTTTTTTTAATATTCCTCTGTGAGTTCACAATCCAGAAGGGAAAATGGTATGTCACTGTCCAGGGGCAGCCTCAGCATCCCTGAGGTTACCTGAGGATCCAAGAGAAGAGAAGGCAGAAGCCAGTAGTCTAGCACAGGCACACTGCTGTTCTTGGCCATTCATGTCTAGTTCCACTGCAGAAAGGAAACCCATGCAGCGGCCATGCCCCAGATATGCTGGCCTTTTGGACGAGTGGGCTTCTAGTACCACTAGTAGGGAGGAGACTGCCTCTACACTGGGATGGATCTAATGGTGGCTAAGCTTAGAGAGACACCACACTCTCTGTTTCTCGTGAGAGGTACCACCACACCATGTTAGTCATGGGGAGGAGAGAAAGGGACAGGTACAAGCTGGAAGCTGGGCTTCATAAGGGCCAAGGAAACAGGCCAAGGAAGACCAGCTCTAGTGGCCTCCAAATCTACAGGAGGAAACATTAGGCAGAAAGGAAAAAAGACCTGGGTGGAGTTAATCCCTTCCCTTCTGTGGGGTGAGGCCTGTTGAGGGCCTCACTGAAGACCGGATCTGGAGAATGCCCTGCCAAGATTGCAGACCCTCAAAGTCAAAATCAGTCCTGTGATCTTGATGATCCAAGTGTTTTGCAATCAGTATGATAGATTTAGATGATCCATAGCAAATCTTTGCATGCAGGTAAAGAATTTATTCCCAAACAAATATTAACTTTGACTATAGGGCCCCACCTTAAATTTCTAATATTTGAGAACTATAAAAAAGTAGACTTTATCTTCATTATATTCATCACCTGACAAATGTTGGTAAGATTAAGGAAGTGAGAAAAAGGACCTTTTATTAACTGTGCATACCCCCTTCCCCTAAGCCATGTTTGGGAAATTATATTGAGTTACAAGAAAAATATTTGCTTCCTTCCCGTCTCCAATAATGCCTGTGTGTCTGTGTCTACTCTACATTGTTTCTAATGCCATTCACTGAGAGCAAAATGCAAAGTAGTACTTGCACCTGCATGTCAAAGTATGCTTTGGACAGCAGTAAATGTAAGTTCAGTGTAGGTTCAGCATATGAGATAAAAGAGTCTCTTGTACAAATAAGTAAAACCTTGGCATATAAACTGCAAATTTAAATAGTAATTTATCCAATGGCATAGATTCATTCCAGAGAAATTTTGAAGGTCCGTTGGTTTTGTTTAAACAATAAAAGGGCAGACATTTTCCTAGGATCATTTTGCTCCAATCTGACTTTGTCACTACAATCGTTATTCTTACTTGTTTTGCCATTTTTCATTTGCTAAAAATATGACAAGGCTAAACACAAATATGAGAAAGCTATAGAATACATAGGTGGCAACTCGTATTTGTTTAGTTGGAGTGTAAGCAGAATAGATCTTCACCCAATGAAGCTGACCAGCAATAAATTCTGAACCAAAGGAAGTCCTTCCACCAGTCTCCAATTAAGTTCTAATTAACCATTGGAAGAGATGGTTGTTAGTGTTTAGCAGGTTTTTCAAAACTATTAGACAAATTTATACAGGATTCATCCTATTAGTCTAAATGGAATCTCTAAGAGAAGACTTCTGAATATCAGAAGCTCAGACAAACAAGAGGGTAACAGTAATGCACTGCTTGTAAACCATCTGGCTAGACATTGCTGGCAGCAGCATGCTGACTACATGGATCTTGGTTTGATCCAGGAACACAATGTGTATGGTCTTATTTTCCTCTGTCATAAACATAGCCTAGATTTTGTCTCTCAGTCTTGAAAATAACCTCAGTAAGTGCCAAAAGTTATGTCAACAGAACAATCACCATCTTATAGAGCGTTATGCTTAGCCTATTGCATCTTTTTAGTGAGGGACTTTCAGCCACCTCATTATCATTGCACTAGGAAATGTTTCCTGTCTTCCAGACCAGCTAACATCAGTTTGAGTTTCCATTCCAAATACAGTTTAGAAAGCAAGAATCAGGAATCCCCACTTGTAGTCTTCCAGTCACTCCTATAATCTACCTTTAGAAAGAATTTCCTTGAGAGACTTCAGCAAGTTTTAACCAAATATCAACCTGAGCCTAGACAGTCCACACAGCTATGCCAGCTGCAGGTGGTTCCTTCTTTAAAGGTGCCAGTATGAAAGGGCTGAGTCTTCTATACTTGCAAGGCCATTATGCTAAGTCTGGGACAGACCATGCCATAGCTGTTTCTCAGGCAATGCCTACACTTTCCCCATTTCTTCATGCCTTAAGGGGATTTTGCCTTTAATCTACTGAGCCAAGAAGGTGGGACAGGTGCAGTAGTGGAGAGGCTGGCAAGAATGGATCTATGAAGTTGCGAGTCAGACCATTGGCCCACTGAGCTCAAATATTGTCTCCATGGCTAGCAGCAGTTCTCCACTGTTTAGAGACATCAGAGAATGACCTAGAGCTTTTCTCTATGCACAGCATGTGCTCTGCCATTAAGCCACAATTGTTCTCCTAAACCTGAGTGCCAATTTAGCTCTGTGCCACAGCAAAGCTCACAGGCTACAAACCCCTGCATCACATGCTGCTTGTGCTGCCATGTTCCCATGGGCTAAAAGATGTCAAAGCATTAATACAACCAGAAGTCTCTACAAACAGGAGGCCAAGTTAAATACCGGGATTGATTTAAACGGAGGAACAAGCCTTGTTCTCAGCTCTGTCCTCCAGAAATCAATGGCACTTTAAAATGCTTAACTTTGGTTTGGACAGTGCCCAAGAATTTTGCATATCTGGAATCTGATTGCAGGGCAACAGCAGCGAAAAGAGCCTATCACCTCCAACCTCGACTGGATTGCTAAACTTGTTTTCTACGTTAATGTGGGTGTTGCCAGACTGCCATTAAAGGCACAAGAGCAAGGCCAGTAAAAAAAGATAGCAAGCTTAGGTGGGGTCTGCCACCCCATAAAAATTAATGAGCACCATGCCTTCTGCATTGCAGTTGTGTTGAAGCACTGTTATGTTTTTTTCTTCTTCTTGAGCTCTGCCTTTGCGCTTTCCAGCTCTCTCAAGCTGGCAAGCGCATTTGTTTCTCTTGCATACAGCCAAAGGGGAGAAGGTGGCTTGTTTTCACCTGGAGGACTGGGCTAAGAATTCTCCTTTCCTTGCCAAACCACGGGGGATTGCCAAATAAGCCATGGGGTCCAGTCCGTGATCCCTGCTTTCCCTTCATGGGTGGGAAGTCCCACAGCAAGCCAAACAGGTTTCATATCCTCATGTAAATTTGGAGAGACAGCTGAATTTTCTTACAAAGTGTAAGCTTCAGAAATTGCGGCTGAGATGAGACCCTAATCGGAGGGGATTTTCTGCCACCTGTTAAAGCTCCAGGCTTAAACGGAGAAGCTTCCCCCACCCTCAGCTAGCACATGGAGCAGCCGTGTGAATTCAGGCTGCTTCTGTACCCTGCCAGCAACAATTTCGACAGGTGAAGGTTTCCCCTACCACCAGGATGCAGTCATGGGTTGCAAATGCATCTCTTGAATTGCTGCTGATTGTAAAAATCGCAGGAGCTCTACAGTGAAAAAGGAGTAGAATTTATTTGTGAGTTCCCAGAGATATGCTTTCTTACCACTGTTTATTTCTTTTTTCTTCTTCTTTATTTTGTATTTAAAATAATAACCTTTTATGATTGGGATGTAGTTCTGTGCATAGTCATACTTGCCTCATGATTATGATTTATTTTGGGTTGTGAAAAGTACTGAGTCTGACACATCATTTAGAGATTTCAGCTCATACTTTTACTAAGTGATTTCAGAAGATACAGGCATACAGGGCAAGCCTGCGGGTTGCTTAAATGTACAACAACAACAACTCCACCCACACCCACCCATACACCCGTGATTGGCTATTTACATAATCCCATCTCTGATTGGGTTCCTTTAGGATCCTGGCCAGCTGATAGGCTGTTACCAGGATCCTATGTGTCCATTGTTTCCTAGATCGAAGCTCTGGTCACCTCGCTGACCCCATGTACAGGAAAGCCATGTGCTTGGTCTAAGTTGGTACACAACAGGTTGAATCCTATGAACTGTGAGTGAGCTCATGGAATGGACTGCACTTCCCCATCTCTCTTTGCCCTGTGAACTCCTGCAAAGCAGCTCTTCAGGGTTGTGGGACCCTGGGAGAAAAGTGGGATGCAACTCAGGGGTCTGAGACCTTTCACAAAGCAAGCAACCACTTGTGCAAGAGGTGAAGGGGGGCTGGTTTTTTCTACAGCCACTCTATGCCACATCCCTGTGCTCCTGTGGGTCCCCTGGACAGGAAGGTGCCGGAGGCAGCAGGAGAAAGGGGAGAGAGACTGGTCATGTGCTCTGTTTCTATTTGCAGTTTGGTTTGTAGGAGCCAACTCAATGTTTGAAAGAGACAAAGGAGCACAGCAATAGCTGGATCACAGTCCAGAACATTTTAGCAGTGCTGTTTTTCTCATTCCTATTTGACAAGCAGCTCCTGCCAAAATTTCCTATCCAGCTATTAAACATACAGAAGTTCTATATTCCTCTGCTTCTGGTCGCCAGAGTGATTTAATTTTTTAAAAAGAATATATACAAATTCCGTCATCTTTAGAACTGTTTTTGAAACCTACTTTTTCTGAGTCCAGAAAATTATACTTGGCATTATTTCCCCAGACTAAAAGCATGTTCTTTCCCCCCTTGCATGATTACTAATTAGGACCATTAGTTCAACTCTTAAACACTCTAATTTCTCTGTTCTAACTTATAAAGGAGAAATTTCTAGCTAGCTGTACCTTTTAGCTCAGGGTCACTGGTTCTAGGCATTCTCATTAACAGGCCACTAAGATTCACAGTTCGGTCACTTGCTGGAGGTTTTGTTTTGCAGCCTACTTCATTTTCAGTGTGTTTCATTAAAGTAATGAGCTTGAGGTTAGTGCAGCCCACAGGCCTTTCATGGGTCATCCTGCACCCCATCCCACCCCCTTATCAGAAAGCTTGTACTTTTAACACTGCAGGTAGCGACTGAACCAATGAAGCAAGAATATCTACAGAATCACTATTGTAAATGATGTAAGTGCTGATGGCCCGGTGGTTGTTCGATAAGACAGAGCTTGGCTAGTGCATCAGAGCTCACTATTAAAAAGTACTCTGAGCCACAAGTTCCATCTCCAGCTTCCCAAAGTGGTGAAGCATCCTGGAGTACCCTCACACTGTCAACTGTCATGCACAGTTAGTAAAACCACCCCACTAAGAGACCTCATCCTGCTCACATGTAGCTGTAAAGGCAAGTATATTCTGTGCATACACATGCATACACCAATTTGTTTGGAAGAGACAACGCATGTTCACTTTACAATTGAAGCTGAGGACCAATACCTGGGTAAATGTACGGTTTATGTCACATGTTCAGCTATACATGCATTGAATGGACCATGCATACATATAAAGAAAAATGAGAGCCAGTTTGGTGTAGTGGTTAAGTGCGTGGACTCTAATCTGGGAGAACTGGGTTTGATTCCCCACTCCTCCACTCACAGCTGCTGGATGACCTTGGGCAAGCCATAGTTTTGACAAGAGCTGTCCTTGAAAGGGCAGTTCTGGAAAGAGCTCTCTCAGCCCCACCTACCTCACAGGGTGTCTGTTGTGGGGAGGGGGAGAGAAAGGAGTTTGTAAGCCAATCTGAGACTCTGTGAAAGGTAGGGTATAAATCCAATCTCTTCTTCTTCTCGTCTGTGTTGTACATGGACTCTACACTGGTTCACTGTAACTTGTGAACATGGCTCCTGTTTTTTCCAGTTCACATGGAGATCTGGCATAAGATACTTTCAGATACAAAAAGTTATAAGTCATTAATAAAAAAGTCATTCATTAAAAATCAAATTTAGTCTATAAGTAACACCTATGTATTTCACTGCTGATCATCAAACACAATGCATACTTAGCATGGTGGTTTTCTGCTATATTCCAGATTTGTGTAATTATGTAAAGCAGACATGCACACACACATACAGATAGAGAGGGAGATTTACTGTATAAATAAATCATAGGGAGACATAAACTTCCTTTATTTAAAACATTCATTGTGCAGCTAGAAGGAAATATTATCACCGCAAGTGCTTCAACAAGTTTCAGGATGTAAACTTTGTTCTTAGGAGGATTAGTTCTATGGCACTTGCTAACCTATCAAAGCATTTGAGGATTACCTTGCAAACAACTACATGTCTCAACTTCAACAATATATGCCAGTCTGTTCCAAAGCAGTTTAATATTACCTTACAAAGGGTCGAGGTAGATAAGACATTCAACAGTCATTGATCAGGGGAGTGTAGCGCTCCATGATCAACTTTCCAGGTGGCTCAATTCAGAATGGGAGCATAGTGCAGGGGCAGGTAAATATATATATATATATATATATATATATATATTTACATGCTGGTTTCTGGTTCTCAAAGACACTCTGCTCATAGTTCCTATTTGCCCCATGTGGGGGAAATTTCAGGCAACCTGTATGTTTTCCCCAATTGCAGCTAGGGAGGCAATTAAGACCAGGAAAATAGCATGGTGGAATTTAAGTTTCTCCTGTGCCATGGCTCAATCCAAATGCAACTCCTTGGAACTACTGTTTATACATAAATATCAAAGACCTGTCAGGACCAGATGTAATCTGACCCATTTTTTCCATTTTTTTTCAGAATCCTATGGGGTGAAATGTCAGAGGCACAGCTATTGACATTCTAATACTTTTCAGACACCAACCCTGAAACAACCATGGTTGCGGAATGAAGCACTACATTCATTTTTTCTTCTTTGGCTAAGAATGCCTTGAGACTGAATCACAGCAACAGTAAATGGTGGTGGTTGTACAGTTTCTAGTATCAAATGTGGAAGCAAGGCTGCTCTTGAGGAGGGAAGTTGAGTGATTTACACTGCAATCCTAATCAGAGTTACACTCTTCTAAATCCATTTAAGTCAATGGGTTTAGAAGGGTGTAACTATGCTTAGGATGGCAGTGGTACTGTTATATGTGTCTTCTGTCACAGGGTTTCTTCTGGTGGCTCTCTCTGCTTTCCAGGAATACAAGAGTCTCTTGAGTGTCTAATGGTGAGAATATTTTCCCCATCCCAGTCTTCTGTTGTCTCTGTGTCACATTCCTCTTCCTAATTTGGATTTAACTAGGGGAATTTCTAAAACAATTCTAGAATTAGATCCTGTGCAACTGAACACATATGTTCACTGCATTCTGGTCATTTACTTTTCTTTTCCTAACTTACCATTGCACATGTGTGAATTAATTAATTTTCAAAAATCTTGACGTGATTGTACATATGATTGTCATCAAGATTCTTTTTGTGTGTGGTGTTTTATTGAGACACCGGAGCTCCTTCATGTTGGTAAAATGTCATGATAAAGAATATTTATTTTATTTTATTTATTCAAATTTATATTCCACCCTCCCCACAGTGGGCTCAGGGCAGATCACAGGACAATATCAAAAACATATCAATAATCAAACATATAAAGTATAAATATAAACAATTAAGACAATTTAAAACAACATAAATTAAAACAAAGTGCACTATTTATCCCCATATAGAGGTTTCCAGCTGGTGCCATTGGTCTTTCAAATTTTTTAACCTAGGCCACGTGAGATGGTAGCTTCAGCTGCAACAGAATACTGATGTAGTGATATGTGCAATAGCATCAAAATTACCTTTGTGCAGTGTTTTATTAATCTGCATTTACACAGCCATTAACATAATGAGGGACTCAAATTATGGCATGACACTCTACAGACAACTTAAAAATTAAAAAATGGATCAATAGAAAAATCCTAATGGATTGGTTCTGATTTGGAAACAAGATCAGATAGACTAGAATTGTAAAATCTGAAGGAAATAGGATGAGAAGAATTTTGCAGCATCAATTCATTAGTGCCCAAGAACACACAGCAACGAAGCAGCCAGAATAAGCCTTTTACTGAACCGGAGATATAAACAGGAAATAGACCTCAAGGGTGGGGAAAATTGAAAGGAACAATACATCTATAACCAGCTACAAATGGAACATTACTGTAACTAGATAGACTTCATACATTAAAAATTAACTCTTGATTCTTTGAAATGCCACCAGTCTTTCTCAACATATAAACTGCCTTTAATCTTTTATACATGTGATGCTGAGGTTGCTTGAAAAAATGTAGGTGTCCTGGCCTTGGCTCAGATACTCAGTTTAGAAATGCCAGAATATGTGCTTGTTTAGGCTAGCCATCATGTTCTTTCCCATTGCTAGATAAGAATACTTCACATACTTATTGAATATATGTGTGTGTATACACACACACTAGCAGGAAAGCCTATGGTAAAAGGAATGCAACAGGCTCTAGAAAGAGGCTTCTCCTGGCTATACACAGGGTGCCCCCTGCCTTCTCCCTCCTCCTCAGAGGGCGCAGTGGAGGGAGACGGGATGGGCCACAACTGCCTCCCCTCCTGGCTGCATGGGCCACTGCCCCGGCAGCTCAGGCAGCCTCGTGGAGTCATGCGCCAGAGGTGGGCAAAGGTGTGCTGGGGAATGGGCCATGACTGCCTCCCCAGCCAACTGCCTCCAGTGGCTTCCCACCCGGCTGGGTGGGCCACCGCCCCTGGCGGCTCAGGCAGCATTGTGAAGTCATGGGCTGGAGGTGCCGGAACTTGGTGAACTCACTGTATGTAGGGCTCACCTTCGTCTGTGACCGGCTTTTCTTCCATGGGACTAACCCCCATCCCTCGGCCTGATGATTCTCTGGGCACCAGAGCATCCTACCCATCCGTTGGCTCCCAGCACAATGAGGCAAAGATGCTGGGTGCCACCTCTGTGAGCAGGATGATGCCAATGCAGGCATCAATGCAGCCAGTGGATAGAGCCCCCTGGTGAGTGTATGTATGTATATATAGTCTTTAGACTAGCCATGAACAACAACAGAATTATATGTAGCATCCTACACTTAGAAAAACATTAGCTGCTACTTCCAGATTACAAATCCATGGACTCCAAGGCTACAAAAGATTCACAAACATGCTAGTTTCTGCATAGAAAGTCAGTCATGGAATGTTGATAATCAGTTCAAATGTGAGGGAACTAAAACATTGAGTTGCTTGGGGAAACGTTTCCCACAAGATTTATAGGCAGTTCAGTATATTCATGGTGTGATGAACTACAGAGAGATGAAGAAGGGGAAACATACTGATTCAATAGCACCAACCCAATCTCTGGCTGTGTTCTGGGCAGGGGTCTTTTCATAGAAAAACAACTGCAGGAGTTCATTAGCATATGGTATGCTAATGAGCTATTAGCATATGCCACGCCCCTTGACATCACAGGAAGTGATATCAGAAGGGGAAGCAAAAGGGGGGAGGCATCTTCAAAAGCCTCCCCTTCCCTTCCCCGGCTGGCCTGGGTGGGGGAGCTAAGAGAGAAGGGGTTTAAAGTTTAAACTCCTTCTCACTAGAGTTGGGCCACAGAAGGAGGAAAGAGGGAAGGAAAGAGAGAGAGTAGAGAGAAGGAAAGAGGGAAAGAAGGAGAAGGAAAGAAGGAGGGAAAGAAAGAGAGAGAAGGGAAGGAGGAGGGAAACAGGGAAAGGAGGAAAAAAGAGAAGAGAAGAAGGCAGGAAAGAGGAAAAGGAGGGAAGGAAAGGAGGGAATGAAAGAAATTTGGCTGCAATTCGGCCTCATTATATCCTATTGGCCATTGAAGTCAATGGTGAAAACATAGGGTATATTCTGGGGACTGGAGGGGAGGGGTTTGAGGGAGAGGCTCCAAACTCACAAGGTAGCTGATGGAGCCTCTCCCCAAGATACCTACCAGGTTTCAAGAACATTGGATTATGGGGTCCATTTCTATGGGCCCCCAAACTTTTCCCCCACCATAGAGAACAATGGAGGGAATGGGGGCAACCTGTTTGGGGGCTCATAGAATTGGATCCCCTGGTCCAATGTTCTTGAAACTTGGTGGGTATCTTGGGGAGAGGCTCCATCAGCTACCCTATGATTTTGGAGCCTCTCCCCCAAACCCCTCCTCCAGCTCCCAGAATATACCCTATGTTTTCACCATTGACTTCAATGGCCCATAGGATATAATGGAGCTGAAATTGACATTCGGCTGCCTGAAAGACTCTGGGACGCTGGCTGGGGGGGGGGGCTTGGCTTCTGAGCTGCCAGAGCTGTGCTCCGGTGCGCTCCCCCCAAAAAAGACCCCTGGTTCTGGGGCAGGACAGAAGGATTGATGTTCTAAAACACTTCATCTGCAAAATTTCCCCACCAAATTAACTTTGTCTATTGTCATGGCATCTGAAGATAGAGACAACAGTGCTTTTTTACTCCCACCATTCCCCAGCCTATGAAATAATTATTTAAAATGCATTTGCTTATGTATTACTTATGTATCTCCTGTTTTAACACAATGACAGAGCACACAGAAACAAACCTGTGGAGCAGTGTTCCCTCTAAGTTCACTTCCAGGCTTGATTACTGCAACTTGCTGGACATGGGCCTACCCTGAACCTGATCCTGAAGCTTCAACTGATACAAAATGCAGTGGTGTCATGCCTGCTGACTATGACACCTGTGTGGGCGCACATTCAGCCAGTGCTGTGTCAAGTCAGGTTCAAGATTATGTTATTAACCTTTAAGGTCTTATGTGGCCAGGGACAGGCATACCTGCAGGAACATCTCTCCACGTATGTGCCCCAAAGACCCTTGTGCTCTTCAGACCAGTACTGTCTACTAGTCCCTGGCCCAGAATAGACATCCCCTGCTTCAAGTGCTCCATGGCACTATTTACATCATGGATGCCAGGAGTAACTGTCAGAATCAAACAGAGCAATCCTCCGCCCGCCCACCCCCCACATGAGCTCAGCATACAGTGGACTTAAATGAATCACTGAGCTGCTGCTTGTATTTTTAATTGGCATTTAATGTTATTTTAGATGAATTGATGGTTTCATTTTAATTGTACTGATGTTTAATGAGAAGGTTTTACTGGTTTTATGACATGTTGGAAGCTGCCCTGAGCCCACTTGTGGGGTAGGACAGGTTAGAAATCTCAGTAAATAAATAAATAAATAAATAAATAGGTTGTGATGTGAGTGGCTGCCCATTAACATAGGAAGCCCCATTCAATAACAATCTGGAGCAAAGAAGGGTCCCCACCCAACCCCAACAAGCCCCTCTCACACATACAACCTGGGGGAACAATGAGCGGCCACAGCATTCACTGAGTCAAACAAATATGAAATGTCATGTTGCAATGCAGAATAAAATATGTATTTAGATATGCATTTTGGGGTGAAACCTGAAAAAAAATTCTAAAGATGAAAGGAATGCCAGATGAAATAATTGGGCGTGGTGTGGTGTGTGTGTGTGTGTGTGTGTGTGTGTGACTATGGAACAAAGTCAGGGGAATTTGCTTATCCTAGGTAGATGTTCCCAATTTAATGCTTACTACATTTGATACCAAGTGGTGAAAAATGATTATAATGATAACATAGCATTAAAGAATAAAACTTTAGTTAAACTGTTGTTTACATAGAAACTCACTGAATAATATTCCAAGGCATATCCGTGAGCCTATATTTATCTTGCCCCATTGTGGTTTGGGGAACATGTTTCCAAACCAAAATGCCATAGGCAAATTTGCTGACATCTTAATATGTTGGAAAGTCAGTTAAATTGCTTCTGATATGTTTTAGGGAAAACAGACTGTGGAGTTTTGTCAAATTGTGAAATTAGCCCAACTACAAAGGACTTCAGATAGAAAATCCTCTTTAGCGCTGTTTACCAATACATAGTTTGTGCAATTTGATCATATTGATACATTTAAGTTGTGATGTGATTTGCTCTTTTTATACACTGAAATATTGTCATTTTCAGTACACAAACATTGTAAGAAATCCCATGATGGGTCTTTTTCTTTACTGAGATGAATGCAGTGGGAGGGGAAAAAGAAAACGTAGAGCTGGCAGCAATTACAGGATTGAGGGTGGTTATACTGACTTCAAAATCCAGTGACAAAATCAGGATTTATGGCAAAAATGTTCAAACCTGCAAAAGCCAGACTTATAATTAGCTGTTAGTATTGAATAGAACTGGCAGTATTTCAAAGGTTGACTTTAGTAAGGAAACCTTTTTTATATACTAGATTTTAGACTAAGAAGTTCTCTCTCCCCTCTCCTTCCATTACATTCTTGTTTTCCAACTAACCATAATGCCAAATGAGACACAATTGGATAGTGTTTTCTAGATAGCAAGACAGATTCTGTTTTCCATAGGCTTAGACAACATACCCCGCTTTTCTCTGCCCTAAGGAGTCTCAAAGTGGCTTACAATCACCTTTTCTTCCTCTCCCCACAACAGGCACCTTGTGAGGTAGATGGGACTGAGAGAGAGCTGAGAAAACTGTGACTGGCCCAAGGTTACTCAGCGGACTTCATGTGGAGGAGTGGGGAATCAGGCCTGGTTCTCCAGATTAGAGTCCACTGCTCTTAACCACTACACCACATTGGCTCTGTAAAATGATATATGCTTGTCCCTCCATTTCTATTACTCTCCTCTTCTATGCAAATGAAAACTACTTATTAACAATGCCATCCTAAACATTGTTACACACTTCTTAGCTCATTGAAATGGAGTTCAATACTAAATTGAAGTGGGTTGAGGCAAATCAATGTTGCTGTTATTACTTGACCTAACAATAGCAATTGATATGGTTGATCATGATCTTATGATCCACTGCCTAGCCAATGTGGGGATATGTGGGATAGCCTTGCAGTGGCTTTCTCATTTTTCTACAGTCGGGAATAGAGAATGGTGCTTGAGGAGAAGATTTCACAGTGTTACCCGCTGGAATGCAGCTTCCCACAAGGGGCAATCCTCTCTCCCATATTATTTAAAATCTATATATGCCCCCTCATCCAGCTGGTGTGGAGCTTCAGGCTGGGTTGTCACCAGTATGCTGATGACACCCAGTTGTATCTGTTGATGGACAGCCAGCCAGATGCTGCCCCAAAAATTTTGGCCAAGGTTTTAAAAGCTGTTGCTGGGTGGTTAAAACACAGTCAACTGAAATTAACTCCATCAAACATGGAGGTCCTGTGCCTGAGCTGGGGGTGGGGGTGGAATTAGGAGTCCAACTCCCAACTTTTGATGGGGTGTTATTAACACCAGCGTCAATAGTAAAGAGTTTGGGTGTGATCTTGGGTGCCTCATTATCAAATCACAAGTGTTGCCAGATCAGCATTTTTCCATCTTCATCAGGTCAGGCAACTGGTTTCCTACCTCTCTCCCCATGACTTAGCCACAGTGATCCATGCAATGGTCACCTCCAGGCTGGACTACTATAACTTGCTCTATGCAGGGCTACCATTGAAATTGACCCAGAAACTCCCGCTGGTTCAGAATGCAGCAGCACATGTCCTCACTGAAGCACCACTAAGAGCCCATATACAACCAGTGCTCTGCCAGCTGCACTGGCTCCCAGTTGAATATCAAGTCCAGTTCAAGGTTCTGGTTTTAATGTTTAAAACCCTATGCAGTCTGGGACCAACATACCCTCAGGACCATCTCTCCCAATATGTCCCTCAAAGAGCATTATGCTCTATGAATCAACATTTTCCAGCGATCCTTGGCCTGAAGGAGGTTTGCTTAGCCTCAACCAGAGCCAAAGCCCTTTCAGCTCTGGTGCTGGCCTGAAGAGAGATCCAGGCCCTGTGGGATTTAATGCAGTTTTGCAGGGCCTGTAAAATCCTTCTTTACACAACACAGTCAATGTACAGGAGGAAAGTAAGACCTTAGCAGAAGGTCCAACCCCATCGTATATGTGTTCAGAAGAATGCATAAACCGACCTTACATACATATATATGTATATTGGCTCTGTTTACTATTTTTGGATGTGACTATATCCTGGATGTGACTATGCTCTGGGGTAATCTTTTCCTTTATGTTGCAAAGTAGCCAGTTCATGAAGCAATGGGTCCGATATGTTTCTAATCCATCCATCCATCCATCCATCCATCCATCCATCCATCCATCCATCCATCCATCCAATGAGAACAAACTCCAGTTTCCCTCAGATATTCAAGTTCTATTTTATGTGGAAAATACTTCTGTTTTTATTTCGGTGGACAGGTAATCTGGTGAAGCACCCTTGGGTAGAAATACCAGTCTTAAAAATATTGCTAATTGGCTCAGACATTAAAGTAGAATTCAGTGAAAACCATTGTCCTTGAGGCAAATGAAAAACAGAACAAGAAATTTCACTGACTGAAGCTAATTACGAACATGAGTGTGGTCCCTGTTCACTACTTGGAAATCCCAGTGCATCTAATTGGAGACTGTGCTTAAGCATCACAATAGGCTGGGCTGTGAGTTCTTAAAACCACATGATATGTGTGTAGATGGGAGAGAAAAAGTACACCCAAAATAGTAGTTGCTCTAAATGAAAACATTAGATGTACATACATAGCTAACTTCGAGAGCTGAGCCAAAATTGTGTTTCAGATGAAGGGCAATCAGGAAAAAATGTGATATGTCCAACCCACTTTGGCATAGGAATGCAAAAGCAAAGGTCTGTATATAATTCATCTAATGGGAAAGCATGCAATGACAGAATCCATCTGAAGCTATCAACATTTGTAAACAAAGCAGTAACTGGTGAATGAATTCATTTGTTTCAACATACAGATGTTTCAGTTCTGACTGACACTGAAGGTTAACTAAAGATTAAATAAAAATCACAATAGTGGGGAGGAGGATTCCAGCACCTATGAAAGAAGGATGTATTTTGCAAGCAAAATGACCAAAAATCCCATTCAAAATACAAATGCTATTATTGGAAGAGTTCCACTGGCGTATACTTTACTAATCATTCTGTTAAAAAAATCTTATAATGTTTACTAATGTTTTCCAGTCGCTAAAACGTTTTTACCAATGATTTTTCTTATGGAATATAGGCATGATAAGTATAGGAGGAAGCCGTGCCTCTCCCTCATCTCAAATACTCTTTATGGGCATAAGTAAAACACAAGGAGAATTCTGTACTCTTTGACTTCTTACTCTTTGGCATTATTAAATGATGAAACATTTAATGTTGAAGACCATAAGAATTCTGTGGTAATACCAAACTCTGGTGTATGGTTACTCTTCTTCATAAATGGTGTGAGAAAGTACCTCATTTCAGTGTGTCCACTGATCCAGTTCCTGGTTTTCTGACCTGACAGTTGAGCACAATGACTCACTTCCATGATGTGAGGAGTCTACCTCCATAGATTTCCTTCAGTGAAACAAGAGGCAGACTCTTCATCTAGCAGAAGGGAGTAATTGGATTCAATCTCTAGCTGTGAATTGATTGCCTGGTTTCAGTCCATAATTCCTCAGAAAATTTGTCCTTTCTGTGCACTTGATTGCACCACTATTTTAGGGCTTACTGTTAGGTCAGTAGCCTTGTGGGTGCCAGGTCACTCATCTGCTGCTCAGGCCTAGAAGGAGATGCATTTTCATATACACATCAAAAAGGGTCACTCAGACAGTTAAATGTGGCTCAGATGGGCATGGTGATACAGAGGCAAATAGAATTTCAGGATGGAATGAAACTGGATACAGGAAGAGTACAGGGGATAGTATCTGAGTTGTTAAGCTAAAAGTGACAATGAGAAATGGGTCCCAAGTAAGAAATGATTGGGTCTGGGGTCAGTGGACAGTGACAGCTCAGGAACTGAAAAAACTAGGGACACTAGAGCTGGATGTGCCAGAAATTTGGAGTGAAATTTCTGTATGATGACAATTCTCAAACTTCTTAATTATTACACAATCTACCATGAAAAATGTGTTTTGCTCAGAAGCTGACTTCCCTAATTCCAAAATACAACCCTTAGAGCCTACATTCTCTACTGTACTCACTGTTTAAAGTGTGACAATCCATCCTCAAGGTTTAAAGACATCTAGCCATTAACTTCAGCTTTGTGAACCAGATGTGGAATTTCACACACATTCTACTGTGGTCCCTGAAATCCATGTAGTGGATTTCCATCTGCTCTCTTTGCTCAGAAGAAGTTCCCATGGTGTTCTAGCCAGCCCTTATGAAATATTTCAGAAGCATTTCACTACAATATCAATAGGATTAATGTATAGTTTTGGCCTGCAGATTTTTTCTTTTTAATGGAACAAGCTGGGGCCCAGAACTTACCCGGGTCCTGTTTGCAGCGCTGTGGGGAGGGGAGAGTAAGGGCAACCATTCTGGCCTTCACTGGGTGGAGAGGGAAGGCCAACAGCAAGTGCAGGAAGCTGTGACCTGCCCAACCTGATGCTGGCCCTATCAGCAAGGTTCTGGATGTCTGGGGGTGGAGGTGCCCTGTCCACTACTTAGGGCACCGTGCCACTCCTGCCTGCCATCTTTTGGTGTAGGTGACTAGGACTGTGGAGGCCGTGGAGGGCCCTGGGATTTGCCATCCTGATATGTCACTCGAACCGGAAGCCCTTGCTATGCCTGGCTGCCCTTTTTTGCCTGGAGGGGGTTCACTTATCTCACTGAGGAATGGATATCTGGCTGCCTGGTATTAGAGATGTCCTGAAGGGGTTCACTTATCTCACCAGAGGGCGGATTTCTGGCTGCACAGTATTAGGGATGGCCTATGTACTTGGCTACAGCTGTAGGAGCAATGGTGGGTGCTGGGCATTGCCCAGCTCTTGTAGTGGTATAAGCATGGGGCCAGATCCATTATCAGGATAGCCAGCCTGCATGCCCTGTAATGTACCCAAGCAGACCATTTGCTCCGACTGGTTCTAACTGGTCCAACATGTGGCCAGACAAGGTGCCTGAGCTTGGACCTTGAGGACAATAGATGCTCGGATCCTGAGTCCCCTCCAATCCAATGCAATTACTGTAAACAGACCACTCACGAGTCCTTGGGGCATATAAACTGGCCTGTGAGCCGGTTACTTTGTCTTGTTCCTGATCTTGAAATAAAAGTATGAGATGATTTCGCTCTACCTGATGCTTCAGTCTCACTACTTTTCACTGGCTATGAGGATGGGATCCTACCCCCCATGAACAGAGACCATGCATCAAGCATCACATCAAGACCAACGCGGAGAATACTGCACGCCAGCATCTCCAGTTGCCACTTCCTGCACCGCTCCTAGACCCGAGCATCACACCGCTGACCCTGTGTGCAGCACCGCACCACTCCTTGTTCCAACACCACCACTCCTGAGCATCCATGTGGAACCCATAAGATGGCTGCTGCCTCCGAGAGCCTTCCCTCCTTCGACATCTCCCAACCTATCCAATGGGAGACCTGGCTGGAAACCTTGGAGAGCCACTTCACCATCTACGATGAAATGGAGCCTGGTAAGAAAAAGGTGTACCTCCTCCAGCACTGCAGGATAGCAGCCTACCTCCTGCTGAAAGACTTAATACAGCCCTGGCTGACCAAAGATGAGTCCTACGGCATGCTGGTCAAAGCACTGACCAACCACCTGGCCCCTAAACCCACAAAATTTGTGGAAAGGATGGACTTTTTTGTGAAAGTCCAGCGTCCTGATGAAACCACCTCTGATTTTCTTGCAGCTCTGTGCCAGGCCGCCATGAGATGTTCATTCTCCGATTTGACGGATGCACTGCTGAACCAGTTCCTCATGGGCTTGCAGGACCCCAAGTTACAGAGGAAGCTGGTCAGCCAAAATGACCTGGATCTCGACAAGGTGATCCGGGAGGCCACGGTGTATGAAAAGGCCCACCAAGACCACCGCATCAAGGCGGTCCACCGCACCCAAGCGGCTGTAGGGTCCGATGTCTCAGATGATAAGGAGGTCCTACAAGTCCAACGCCACCCAGCCCAGTGCTCCCAACGCACCCTGGGAACTGCCACAGCAAAGGTCAGCTCCACATCCACACCCTGTGCCAGCTGTGGCGAACCCCATGAGCGCCGGTCTTGCAGATTCTGGGATGCCATCTGCCATACCTGCCACAAGACCAGCCACATCACCAAGGTTTGCCACTCCAAAGGACAATACCAGAGAACCACAGCACAGCTTGTCTCGTCGGATCTCCCCACCGTTTTGGTCCACCACCAACAAACGGTATGTAACTTGCCCCCAGATGGCCCGGACAAGTTGCATGTGACTGTCCTTATCGAGGAGTCCCCCTGTCCCATGGAAATTGACTCAGGCTTGTCATTTTCCATAATCTCAACATAAACCTTCCATTCCCTGTGCCCAAAGGGGGGACCCCATTTGCACAAGCCACAGGATCTCACATTACAGAACTTCAATAAGAACCCAGTGGCGGTCCGCGGCTGGGGCAAGTTCTGGGTCCAGTTTGAGTTCTCAGGACTCCTAGACCTGCTGGTGGTGGAAGGGTGCCTCACTAGTTTGTTGGGCCTATCATGGTTCGGGCCCCTGGGGCTCAAGATATCAGGGATCAACCAGATCTGGACGGCGGATTTGGAGACAGTCTGCAGAGAGTTTCCAAGGGTGTTTGATGGGACTCTGGGGCTGTACACCAGGCCCCCCATTTCTCTGGACCTTGACCCAACTGTACGGCCCATCCACATTAAGGCGCGGTTCCCCCCCAGGAATGAGAGCAAAAATAGAGGCTGAGCTCGATCGTCTTGTCGAGCAAGGGATGCTGGAACCAGTCACATCCATGCGCTGGGAGACCCCCATTGTCACGCCGGTTAAACCAAACAGTGACGTGAGGATATGTGCTGATTACAAGTGCACTATCAACAAGGCCCTGCAAGACCATGCTTACCCAGTCCTGGTGGTAAGCCACATATTGGTCTCCCTAGCGGGGGCCAAGGTCTTTTGTAAGCTGGATTTGGCGCGAGCATACCAGCAACTGTCGGTGGATGCGGCCGCTGCTGAGGCACAGACAATCGCAACACACAAAGGGGCATTCCAATTAACGAGACTACAGTTTGGGGTCTGTGTGGCACCGGGGATCTTTCAGCCATTTATGGATTCCCTTCTGAAAGTCATTCCAGGAGTGCAACCCTTTTTAGATGATGTGATTGTCACAGCGCTGGACTCCACAACTTTCGCAGACCGGCTCTGGCAAGTGCTCCAGAGGTTCAACTCCACCGGCCTCAAAGTGAAGAAAGAAAAATGCCTCCTTGGAATGCCCCGCACTGAATTTCTGGGGTTTGCGGTGGATGTGCAGGGAATCCACCCCCACAGATGATAAGATACGGGCTATCACACACGCTCCCCCCCTCTTCCAAGTCAGAACTGCAGGCTTTCTTGGGCCTGCTCAACTTCTACCATGCTTTCCTGCCCTTGAAAGCTGCTGTAGTGGAACTGCTTCACCGCCTCCTGGATAAGGAGGCACCCTGGGCCTGGGGACCCAAGCACACGGCGGCATTTCAGGGGGTCAAGGACTTGCTCACCTCTAACTCTGTCCTGCACCATTTCAATGAGGCACTCCTGGTGGTCCTCGCTTGCGATGCCTCACCCTACGGGGTTGGGGCAGTCCTAGGCACTGGTTACCAGACAGCCGGGAGGTCCCAGTTGCCTCCTATTCACAGACTTTGTCTTCTGTGGAGCACAACTACGTGCAGATAGACAAGGAAGCATTGGTGATAGTGGCTGGGGTTAAAGAATTCCACCACAATCTGTATGGTCGGCCCTTCACGGTGTTGACGGACCATAAGCCTCTCCTGGGTCTACTGGCTCTGGATTGTCAGACACCCCAAATGGTCTCCCCCAGGGTCCTCCGCTGGTCCATCTTCCTGGTGGGGTACACCTACACCCTTCTCAATTGCCTCAGGAAAGCCATGGGCCATGCTGATGCCCTCAACTGCCTGCCACTGCCGGTTACGGACCCCAACCCTGCTCCTGCCCACACGGTCATCCTTTTGGAGTTGCTTCCCGACCATCTGGTCCACATGCGCAAGGTGGCCCACCTCTCTGCCTGGGATGAAGTCCTCTGTCAGGTCCTGGACTAGGTGGGGAGGAGTGGCCTTCAGCCGAAGAAGGCCCAGAGTTTACATTTGTCGCAAGAAAGGACAAACTGTCATCATATAAAGGGTGCTTGATGTGGGGAGGCCGGATGGTGATCCCAGCCCCACTCCAGCAGCGCATCTTAGAGGCTCTGCATGAGCACCACCCAGGGGTCGTAAGGATGAAGGCATTGGCGAGGAGCTACATCTGGTGGCCAGGCCTTGATCGGGACATCAAAGACAAGGTAAAAAGATGTCAGCCCTGCCAAGCCTCTCATCCCAACCCACTCAGAGCGCCAGAGAGAGCTTGGGAGTCCTCCCACCACTCCTGGTCACGGCTCCACCTGGATTTCATGGGGCCATTCCAGAGACAACTGTTTTTCATTCTGGTGCACTCTTAAAGCAAGTGGCTAGAGGTTGTCCCCATCTCAGCGACCTCATCAAGAGCAGCTATAAAAGTGATGTGGTGGATTTTCAGTGCCCAGGGCCTCCCGAACACCCTAGTGATGGACAACGGGACAGCCTTCACATCTGGGGAGTTCCAAGACTTGCCAACTATTATGAGATCTGTTATGTCTGTTCGGCTCTGTTCCACCCTGCCACCAATGGGCAGGCCGAGTGCATGATAAGGACAACCAAAGATGCGCTCAGCAGGTTAGACTCCACAGACTGGGACTACAAGTTGTCCTCTTTCCTTTTCGGCCAAAGAACCATGCCATACTCCACCACGGGCCGGAGCCCTGCCAAGCTGCTTATGGGCAGACGTCTCACATCATGATTAGACTGGCTCCACCCGGACCGAGCACCTGAGCGAGAGCCTGCCATCAAAACTCCAGAAGCCACATGAGGATTTTTTCTAGAGGATCCCATTTATGCCCAGAACTTCACCCAGGGGCCCCCTTGGATTCTGGTGAGAATAGTGAGAGTACGAGGGCCCTGCTCCTATGAGGTTATCAGCGAGGATGGACGAATACTATATCGCCACATTGACCAGCTCCGCAGATGCACCCTGCTGGTGGAGCTGGAAGACTTCAAGGAGCTGGACATGCATGAGACAACAGAGCCAGTCACCACAACAGGCCCGCCAGATGAACCGTGCAGCCCAGCCATCACTCGCCAGTCTCCGGACCCCACAGGGCAACCCCAGGGACCTGTCAGTGTCATTCTGGCCCCATTGCCTTTGGACAGCTGTACACTGAGAACGTCAGCGGTGGCTCCGGTTCCAGCAGCGTCAGGACCCCACCACTCAACCCGAGAGCGCAAACCACCCACATATCTGACGGACTTTGTTTGTGGGTGTCTTTTGGACCAAGGGGGGAGGGGTATAATGTACCCAAGCCGACCATGTGCTCTGACCAGTTCTAACCGGTTCGACATGCGGGCTGGTGAAGTGCCTGAGCTTGGACCTTGAGGACAATAGATGCTTGGATCCTGAGTCTCCTCCAATCGGGAAACTAGGATCCAAGAGGTTAATGCAATTACTGTAAATAGACCACTCATGGGTGTTTGGGGTGTGTGGGGTGTGTTTTCCTTAGGGCATATAAGCCGGCCTGCAAGCCAGCTACTTTGCCTTGTTCCTGATCTTGAAATAAAAGTATGAGCTGATTTCACTCTACCCGATGCTTCAGTCTCAGTACTTTTCATGCCCATTTTCCTGTGTGGGGATCCTCTTAAGGGATCTTGGCATGTGGATCAAATGGTATGCCCAGCCTGGGGGGCATGACCAGGGATTAACCTCATGCTTAGGTAGCAGGGGAGACCACCTCAGGGCATCTGCCCTTGTGGGATCCAGAGACCTGTCATCCCAAGGTTTCCAGCAGATCATCGACTGGCAGGCAGGGCAGTCAGTGAACAGGATCCAGTACCCCATGCTGTGCCAAAGCATACTACAGCTGTAACCAATAAAGTTGTGGCCAATGTTATTCCACTTTCTGAAAACTATGTGTGAGTGCTTATTATTTCAACTTAAGTTGTAAACAGGGTTTGTATCTAGTGGGGAGAGAGGAACTCTTTGCCTGGGGCCCCCTCCTCACCCCATCCCCTTGGTGCTGGGGCTGCAAACAAAGGCAGACAAGCTTCAGTATTCAAGCTGAAGAATTACAAAAGTGATGGGAAGCTGCTTCAGCAGGGGTAACTGAACTGCAAAACAGGAAAGTTCACAATGCTTCCTATGGAAATTTTAATTCTGGCAAAGACTAAGGGAGATAATTTTTGAGGGGCTACAGAATCCAAGGAGTGCCTTTAAATTTGACTCCTATGCAGCATCTATTTCTGTTTGCTAAGGATCTTTTAAAAAACACTCTCACACACCTTTGGCTACATCTTCATTTTTCTTGGCATTTGCATAGAAAGAAGTGTCCAAGATCATTCGAAAAAAAAAGGAACAGCCAGGTGGCAAGTCTATTTGCCACCTAGTCAGCTGTGGAAAATACAGAATGATCGAATGAAGTTTCTCAAAATAACATGAATGCTGAGACAGAAAATGTGCCAAAGCGAGCAATTTCTGAGTTAAAGGAAATTCTGTTAACCCCCCCCCCGCAATGGGATTGGAGTGTACATTCTACATACTAGCCACAGTTATTTCTGTTTCAATATTTTCTCTCTGTACACTTTCAGGTAATGTAAAATTTAAAGCTGTGCTTCCCAAACTGTATGCTGGGTGCCAAGTGTTATGCTGCAAGACAAAGAGTTTAAAATGTGCCTGGAAAAATTATTCTGCCATGTTGGATGCACCCACTACGTCATGGCAGTTGGAGCGAGAAAGTCCCATGCAGCATCTCCATGCTTCTAAAGTCATGGTGAATCCAGTGAGGGAGAACATTTATACCTTTCCTCATCAAGTCACAAATCTTGATAGTGGGTACAATGAGAGAAGATATTGTAGCTTTTCCTCAGGGTTCTGTGGTACAGAGCACAATCCAGATCCCAACACAGAATATTTTCAGTCAGGATATGATTAGATTTTATTTCTCCCTTGTGAACAAATAAGCTCATAAGTTTTTTGTTGTCATACCAGCTTCTCTTTCCTCATGTCAAATTTTAAAAATTATGCATTTTTATTTTTGCATCAATAGTGTAAGAATGTGTAACTGGTGCAAAATGAACATGTAATGATGGCAATGGTGTAAAAGAAACAGAGGCATGTATCCAACAAAACATCAGTGGCATCCATTTCCATGTAAGCAGTGTTCCATCAACACAAGGATTGCCGTGGAAGCAGTAGCACTGGACATGGCATGCTTATTGTGCAGCCAGTCATGAGTACTACTTCGAAAATGTATTATTTAACTGCACTATTAAACTATTAATCGAAAATATTGTGCAAACATACATAGACTAACATGTCCTGAAGAAGCCGAGATTGGTCACTGGGTACAATGAGGTTTTATTTGTACAACACCTTACTGCAACTTTAACTTTATGCTAGCAGAAGTGGACCAGAGGATCTGTGCCACAAGAAACAGAAGTATCATCTAAGACAGTAATTAAGAAACTAAAATCAATGGCAATGAGAGAATGCAAATGAAGTTAGAAATGAAAACCTTCACTTTGTCCTGAACTTGCAATTCAGCTAAAGAAGAACTTTAGAGTGTACTCTAAGACAACTCAGGGGTTTTCTGAACCAAGACAGAGGAAGCAAGACACTCCCTGCATGCACCATAGGCCTAAGCATATCTCTATAGTGGGACATAGGTCTTTTCCCTAAGCACCAGCATTGCTCAGAAAGCATGGCACCATTTCTAAGCCCTGCTTGACTGAGATGGGACAATGGCGGGGAACTAGGAGTCAATATGAACCAGTCTCTCTCAAAGCTTGTGAGGAAGATGCCTGCCTATTGTTCTGGTAGCTTCTTGAAATAAGAGTGAGCTGTGACTCCAGTTCTGACTCCTAAATCCTGTGTCCCAGGTATCATGAGTTTTGGAAACACTGCCTTAAAGCTTTTCTTTTTGTTTCCAAAGCACCTCTGCTCTCACCACACCCATCTAGTTTAAAAATGTGTACCTCCCTTTCTCCAGAGTACAATGTATGCCAGCAATTAATCCACATTCCTCAGCCAAGAATTTTAAAGGAAGGGGGGGTACTCGCCATCATTCCTCTATTGAAACATAATCTCTGTAAAGTAGAGTATAGGCTAAGTGGTTTTTGCCTAGACTATTGGCTGGAAGAGTTTAAGCAACAACAACACAATCCTTTGAAAGAAAGAAATGTTAGATCTCGAATTGAACCTTTAAGTGACATATTGATTGCAAAAGCTGGTCAGCCTGGAAAAACAAAGGAAGGCATGGTTAGTTTTATTATTGTAAATCCTGTTTTATGCTTGTTTTCTCACAACCTGAAAAAGGCCATCTGGTTAAAATATCACCTCTAACCTTATTTTTTTGTGTCTGCTGAGCATTCATGAATTGGAAACCCACTAACCTAGGCTAATAAAGAGAGCTGTGTTTCGGAGATCAGGGGCTGAGAAAATATTCCAGATGAATCTGCTGTGGGATTTAAAAAGAGGGGGAGGGAAGAAATTGTTCTGAAACCAAGTGCATTTACTATCACAACTTGCAGAGTCACAACACTGGTTGGTAACTTGAAATGCTGTTTTTAATTTTCAAAAAGCAATAACCATTCACATGGTCACTGGGGCCTGTTACATGTCTGGCATTGATGAAAATGAGTCTGCTTATTTTATACTAATGGGAACACACCATAATGAACAGATCACACTTATTCTACAAGGTCTATGTTGGGTCCTGATTTCAAAATGCAATTTGAAGTCCTGGGTCTGATCTTGAAACTTAAAAGGGCCTGGGATATGCCCCACTGTGTCTTCCCTGTCACTGTCATCAGAGATGAGATGTGGGGACCAAGGAGAGGGCCACTACAAGTGGCATGCCACACTTGTTGAATGCCCTTAGGGATTTGTCAACTGTAGGAAAATTAACCTTGAAAAATACTGTCCTTATAGGTTTTTCCACACCACACAAGGTGATACTACTTAGTCTGGCTCTCTTGTGCACCAAATGAAATTAATCTTCAGTGCTGTTAATACAGTTACCATGTTTTTCCACTGATCTCAACCTTCTAAGGGATCTGTGTCCCCTGTGTAGTGTTAGGGAGACATTTGACCAACTGCTGGTTTTCTTCATTTCAATGGGATGCTTCCAGTTGTTTCTTCTTGCTAGTGTATCAGTGGCACAATCTGATACCAGCTTGCCTCACCCTGTACGCACTGGTGCATCCTGAAGACACCTTATGGGATGCAGACAAAGAGGACTTAGAGGCCCAGAACCATAAAAAATCTGTCACACACACACACCCCTCTGGATTTTGTAACATACAGCCTGGTGAAGAGTTCTGGATAATTCACAAGTTTGTGCACTGTGTTGTGTCATTTTTCATTGATCCTAATAAAAGATATTACCTGGGTTATATTTTGAGATGTTGCTTAGAACTAGTGCAGCTACTTGCAATCTCTTTTATTTTGGAGAGGGTGGGATGTGGCTCAATGGAAGAGCCTCTGCTTTGCATGTGGAAGGTCCCAGGTTCAGTCCCCAGCATCTCCAGGTAAAAAGATCAGGCAGGTGGTGTGAAAGACCTCTACATGAGTTAACATTAGTCATTATTCTGAAGTACACAAGGAGAACAAATTTAGTTTATTTTTTTCCTACAGATTCTAATGCTAAAGATGCTTTAACTTGCTGAAAACTGCAATTCCCAGACTGCCCTGTCTTCCTTCTTTATCACCACCCCAACTCACATTGTCTTTCCTGTTCTTATCCTCATTCTTCAGCATTGTTTGCAATATCCACAATGTTTTTACTTTTCTTGAGAGAATGTGCAAATATATCTTGGGGTTATACTTCTTAGCTTCTCTGCCTTTCTGCAACTGAGAAATCCCCCCCCCCATAGGCTACTGCCAGATAAAGTCCAAACATCTCAACAGTTTCATTCAATCCTTGACATCCAATATTAGCCCAAAGATGTCTAGAACCAATTTTCTCTCTTCTCTGGTCATTCCTTAAAACATAACCCCCAAAAGCTGAGTATATCAGAAAATACAGCAACAAGAATCAAAGTCTTCAAATTGAAATTGAAGTACTTTTCACACAGACCATCCTTGATGTGTGATGTGTCCTGCCCAGATTGTGGGATACCATTACGGAAGCAAATATATATTTTGTTTATTATTTTAATGCCATGGGATTTGATTCTTCAAGGCCACACATGTTTTAAACATCAGCATCGATAACTACTTTTCTGCTGCTAAGCCTATTAGCACAAAGCAATTTAAACCATTCCTGAAAAAAATACTTCATTCTTATTCAGAAATCATGGGGCCTTGTGTTCTTATGGAATTACTGTTGATCTCTAGACTACAGAGATCAGTTTCCCTGGATGAAATAGCAGTGTCAGACAGTGGAATCCATGGCATCACATTTGTGCTGAGCTCCCCTTCCCCAAGCTCTGCCCTCCTTAGACACCCAAAAGAGATCTCCAGGAATTTCCCACACTGGAATTTTAATCCTAAAATGGACTACTTGGATTAATGATGGGCAAACTTCCCCAAGCACAAATCTGAAAAAGGCCAACAAATTATCAATACTAGGAATAAGGCCCATTGTGGAAATAAATACAAAGAGGTCTAGAAAGAGGCTCTGGGACAGTGCCCCAGCCTTGGGCACTCAGTGTCAATTTGCTGTGGTGACCTCAGCAGGGTATAATGACACAGAGTCCACCATTTTCTCCAGAGAAAGTGATCTCTGCTACCTGAAGTGATCTCCAACCCTCACCTGGAGATTGGCAACAATGGTTCCCCAGGAGGAAATGGCTGGTTTCAAGGATGGAGTCTATGGCATCCTACCTGTCTGAGGTCCAACCCCTCCTCAACCCCCCCTCCAAGCTCCACCCCTCAAATCCCCAGGAATTTGCCAACCTGGAGTTGGCAACCCCATCTCCTTCCCAGCTAACCATCAACTTACCATTATCTGCCCTTGTGACTTCAGCAAACTTCTCTCCTCCCTCCTGGAGAGCAGTTGTAGTTCTGCATGGTCTCCAGCCCTCACCTGGAGATTGGCAACAATTGTTACCCAGAAGGAAATGGCTGGTTTCAAGGGTGGAGTCTATGGCATTGTACCTGTCTGAGGTCCCACCGCTCCTCAAACCTCACCCTCTCCAGGCTCCACCCCTCAAATCTCCAGGAATTTCCCAACCTGGAGTTAGCAATTGTATCTCCTTCCCAGCCAAGCATCAACCTGCCATTATCTTCTCCTCTGATTTCAGCTTTCCATCTCCTCCCCCATCCCTCCTGGAGAGCAGTGATAATTCTGAGTGATCTCCAGTCCTCACCTGGAGTTTGGCAACTGTGGTTCCCCAGGAAAGAATAGGTGGTTTGGAGAGTGAAGTCTATGGCATTGTACCTGTCTGAGGTCTCACCCCTCTTCAAACCTCACCCTCTCCAAGCTCCATCCCTCAAATCTCCAGGAATTTCCCACTTGGAGCTGACAACCCATCTCCTTCCCAGCCAAGCATCAACCTACCTTTATTTCCCCCTTACTCTTCAGCTTTCCATCTCCCCCCCACATACCTGCAGCCTCTACTGTGCTCTGAAGCCCTGATTGCCACGTCACATTGGCTGTCTTGGGTGTCATCTCAGTGGAGTATAAGGACACAGAGCCCACCATTTTCTCCAGGGGAACTGATCTCTGCCATCTCGAGAGCAGTTGTAATTTTTAGTGGTCACCAGCCCTCACCAGGAGGAAAAGTAGTCTTTCTCTGCAATGGGGACCAAAGCAGCTTATATCATTCTCCTCTCCCCCTTTTGACTTGAACAACAACCTTGTGAGGAAGGTTAGGCTGAAAGTCTGTGGCTGGTCAAAATCACCCAGTCAGCTTCCACAGCAAGAACCTGGGTCTAACAGACCCTGCTGTGAAGCACTGACTGCTATGCCTAGGGTAGCCAACCTCCAGATGGAGCCTGGAGATTACCAGGTATCACAACTGAACTCCAGACAACAGATCTCTCTCTCTCCCCCTGGAGAAAATTAATTGCTTTGGACAGTTGCCTCTATAGCATTCTGTTCAGTGGAGGCTTCTCCCCTCCCCAAACTCTGGCTTCCTTAGATTGGCTTCCTTAGACACAGAATCTTGCTACCTGGAGCTGGCAACCCTAGTCAGGACTGGCCCCAATGAGTTTTCTCCCAAAGGCCAAAATAGGTGTGGAAAGGGCCTTTTACTGACAGAACCAAACTTGGTTGCCTAGCAACAGGCACTGAGGGGAAAGTAGGGTTCCCAGCTCTGAGTAGGGAAATACCTGAAGATTTGGGGGGTGGATCCTGTGGAGGGCAGTGTTGGGGGGGGCAGAAGGACTCAGCAGGGATTTCCCAACCTGGAACTGGCAACATTAGTCAGGACTGGCCCCAATGAGTTCCTCACAAAGGCATGGAAAGGGTTTCTTTCCTTTGTCTTTTTACTGATAGAACCAAGCTTCGTTGCCTAGCAACAGCCACCGAGGGAAAAGTTAATCCCACAGAGCTGCCAAGCAGGTGAAGTGTCTTCCTCAGGAGAGAGAGCGTATTCTGACAAGGAACAGTGGCTGGAGTGGGCAGAGAAGAGGAGCAGACCCAGCCCCCAGCCAATGGCACATGAGTGCTCTTGAGTGGTGGCTGATGGGCCAATGGCTGATGGAGTGCACTGTGAGCAGGACACAGGCAATGCAGCCAGTGGATAGGGACAGCTTCTGAGTAACACATCATGGAGCCAACTGATTTAGGAGCGTGTGGAATGTTCAGAAAGTGCCACCCCACTACTCAATTATAAATAAGGAAAGATTGGAAAACGGGGTGGTGGTGGTGGTGTTTCCTGAGTGTTCTAAACAAACTTGTAAATACCCTCTTCATGGTCTTCCAACAATCCCTGTCCCCGCCAGCCAACCTATCAACATCACGTTCCTAAACCTCAGATATCCCAAGGACTACAATGATGTTGCCAATGCTCACTCTGAGATGGGGGGAGTGTTGGAAGGAGTGGATTGTGCAATGTCACTCAATGGTAGCTCAGCCCTCCCACTGCTGCCCCCTCCAGCAACAAGAATAGAGTGCATCACCTGCCCCAGACTGAGAGTTCCCATCTATACCCTGTGGCTAATAGCCACTGGTGGACTTCTGCTCCATATGTTTATCTAATTCCCTCTTGAAACTGTCCATGCTTGCAGCTGCCACGACCTCCTGTGGCAGTGAATTCCATATGTTAATCACTCTTTGGGCGAAGAAGTATTTCCTTTTATGTGTTCTAACCCGACTGCTCAGCAATTTCATAGAGTGCCCACGAGTTCTTGTATTGTGAGAAAGGGAGAAAAGGACTTCTTTCTCAACCTGCTCAATCCCATTCATAATCTTATAAACCTCGATCATGTCACCCCTCAGCCGTCGTTTCTCCAAGCTAAAGAGCCCCAAGCATTTTAACCTTTCTTCATAGGGAAGGTGTTCCAACCCTTTTATCATTCTAGTTGCCCTTCTCTGCACTTTTTCCAATGCTATAATATCCTTTTTGAGATGTGGTGACCAGAACTGTACACAGTATTCCAAATGAGGTCGCACCAATGATTTATACAGGGGCATTATGATACTGGCTGATTTGTTATCAATTCCCTTCCTAATAATCCCCAGCATAGCGTTGGCCTTCTTTATTGCAGCTACACATTGTCTAGACATTTTCAGCGAGTTATCCACTACGACTCCAAGATCTCTCTCTTGGTCCATCTCTGCCAGTTCAGACCCCATCAACGTGTATTTATATTTAGGATTTTTGGCTCCAATGTGCATCACTTTGCACTTGGCCACATTGAACCCCATTTGCCACGTTGATGCCCACTCACCCATCCTCAACAGATCCCTTTGGAGTGCCTCACAATCCTCCCTGGTTTTCACCACCCTGAACAACTTCATGTCATCTGCAAATTTAGCCACTTCACTGCTTACTCCCAATTCCAAATCGTTAATAAACAAGTTAAAAAGCATCGGACCGAGTACTGATCCCTGTGGTACCCCACTGCTTACCACCCTCCACTGAGAAAGTTTCCCATTTATACTCACTCTCTGTTTCCTATTTATAAGCCAGTTTTTGATCCACAAGAGGACTTGTCCTTTTATCCCATGACTATTGAGCCTTTGATGAGGAACTGTATCAAAACCTTTCCGGAAGTCAAGGTAAATAATATCTATTGGGTCCCCCTTGTCCACATGTTTGTTCACTCCCTCAAAAAACACTAACAGGTTAGTGAGACAAGATCTTCCCTTACAGAACCCATGCTGAGTCAGCCTCAATAGTTTTTGTTCATCAATGTGCCTACTAATTCTTTCCTTAATAACAGTTTCCACCAACTTACCCGGTATTGATGTCAGACTGACTGGCCTGTAATTTCCCGGATCTCCCCTGGAGCCCTTTTTAAAGATGGGAGTGACATTAGCTACCTTCCAGTCCTCAGGAATGGAGGCAGATTTTAAAGAAAGATTACATATTTTTGTCAGGAGATCCACAAGTTCACATTTGAGTTCTTTCAGAACTCTCGGATGAATGCCATCCGGGCCTGGTGATTTATTAGTTTTTAAATTGTCCATCAGTCGGAGGACTTCCTCTCTTGTCACTGCAATCTGATTCAGGTCTTTCAAACCCCCTCCCGAAATCGGTGCTTCTGGAGTGGGCAAACACTTCTCTTCCACAGTGAAGACAGAGGCAAAAAATGCATTCAGCTTCTCAGCCATTTCCCTATCATCCTTCACTACTCCTTTTACCCCTTGGTCATCCAAGGGCCCCACTGCATCCCTGGCTGGCTTCCTACTTCTAATGTATTTGAAGAAAGTTTTATTGTTGGTCTTTATGTTTTTTGCGATATGCTCCTCATATTCCCTTTTTGCTTGCCTGATCACAGACTTGCATTTTGCTTGCCATAGTCTGTGTTCCCTTTTATCAACCTCACTAAGACTAGCTTTCCACCCCTTAAAGGAATCGTTCTTACCTTTTACAGCTTCCATTACTTTATTTGTTAACCATGCAGGCTTTTTTCTATACCTATTTGTACCTTTCCTAACCTGCGGTATATATTTTTTCTGAGCTTCTAGGATTGTCTTTTTAAATAGTCTCCAAGCTTCCCCAATGGTTTTGACCTTCTCCACTCTTCCTTTCAATTTCTTCCTCACATGTCCCCTCATACCAGAGAAGTTACCCCTTTTAAAGTTAAAAGTGGTTGCGTCAGTCTTTTTGGGCAACTCCCTATCTGTACAAATGTTAAACTCAATGACATTATGGTCACTGTTCCCAAGTGGTGCAATCTAAGCTGTGGAGTCTTGTGACAAAAATTCTACTTTGTGAGCTACTGGCATTAAAGTTGTGAGTGAGCGATTTGGCTGCTGCATAAATTAGCTTGCTCTGGAGCCATCCTTCCTGTGCTAAGACAAAATGTGTGAGCCGGAGGCTAGAAAACTGTGAGGGAAAATTGCTGGCATTGTACCTGTCTTAGAGGGAAAACTGCTGGCAACCCTAGTACAGGGATAGATGGTGCTCTCTGACTTTTTCCTTTGCCCACTCCTGCTGTTGTCCCTTCCTTGCCCAGAATGCTGTTTTCAGGGGTTCATTCTTTCCAGTGACTTCCCTTCTCTCTCTCTCTTCCTGTGTCCACCATGAGGATTGTACAATCTATCTGCATCCTGGCTTACTAGCTAGAAGCATTTACTCTGCCTTTCCTATCTAGTATGGAGTTCTCTCACAACAAAGAACTTCTATTACTTATCTAAGTAACAAGCCTAAGTGTGAATGTATTCCAAGCTGTCAGATTATAGAATTTCACTGTGCAGAAACAGCTCTGCTTTCACAGGAGAGAAGGTAAGACTGATAGGAATGAAAAGAAACTCTTCCCTCCTCTCACTCCCTGTAGCCTTCCCAAAGCCTCTGCAGGTGTGTGGGTTTGGGAGATGGGTCAGAGGAGGAGGAAAGAGGGCAAGAAAAAGAGAGTAGAAAAAAGGAATATTTTATTTGGCTCAGAGTGCAGTACAATCTTGAGAAGAACTCAGATATAACTAATTCTGGCATTGTCTCAGACAAGGACTGGGGAGACCCTGGTTCAGATCCTGTAGCTGTGACACTCAGAAGAAGAAGAGATTGGATTTATACCTTGCCTTTCACTACCCAAAGGAGCCTCAGAGTTGCTTACAAACTCCTTTCCCTTCCCCTCTCCACAACAGACACCCTGTGAGGTAGGTGGGGCTGAGAGAGCTCTGACAGAAACTGCTCGTTTTCAAGAACAGCTGTGCCAGAACTATGGCTTGCCCAAAGTCATCCAGCAGGTGAAAGTGGAGGAGTGGGGAATCAAACCCGGTTCTCCCAGATTAGAATCTGCTCACTTAACCACTATACCAAACTGGTTCACTGTGCAAACTTGGGTTTCTCCCTCTCTCCCTCTCTCTCTCTGCCTAGCTTCACAGCACTGTTGTGAGGAAGAAATGCAGCAGTAAGAGCCATGCATGCCGTCCTCAGCTGCCTGGAGGTAAGGTAAAGGTAAAGGTTCCCTTGCTCGAAAGCCAGTCGAATCCGACTCTAGGGTTGCGGTGCTCATCTCCATTTCAAAGCTGAAGAGCCAGCACTGCCCGAAGACGTTTCCATGGTCATGTGGCCGGCATGACTAAACACCAAGGCGCACAAAATGCTGTTACCTTCCCAGCAAAGTGGTATCTGTTTATCTACTTACAATTTCTTGCTTTCGAACTGCTACGTTGGCAGGAGCTGGAACTAGAGACGGGAGCTCATTCCGTCATGCGGCACTCTTGGGTCTCGAACTGCTGAACTACTGACCTTCCACAGCCTGCAGTTCAGCATCTTAGCCACTTGAGCCACCGCAGCTCCTTACCTGGAAGTAGGGCAAGGTAAACATGTAATAACATTTTACTCATTTTCTTTTGATAACCCAGGATTTCTTTGTCTTCATCCTCCAGTTAGGGGTAGAAAACGACCCATACTAAAAGCATGCAGCCAAAAGACCTCAGTCTTCTGTCACCTGCCCCACAGATATGCATGAGAGGTGAACAGCTAGGAACAGCTCAGCTGCCTTTAACATGGGTTTGGTTACTGTATGAGCTGCTGAGAGTTGGGTAAACAGCTATGCCCAGCACATTCTATCTCTAACTACACATAGGTTTGGCTGAACATTGGTTATTCCAGAGGCTTAGATTGGAAATTCAGTATTGGGAGTGGCTGCAGTTTCTTTCATTTGGGAACAGCTGATACAAAATTTTCAAGCAAAGTTTCTTTTTTTTAAAAAAAAAGCTAACTGTTGTAACTAAGCTGACTGGATGAAGTTCAGAAATATAAGAGGTTTTTTTTTTTTTTTAAATCAAGGTAAAGTAAACAGCAGTACTTTGGTTCTATTGTAACCGCACAGAGCCCATCTAAGCATAGAGCTCTTAGCCTTACGGCTAAACTGGTGTTAAGCAAATAAAATATCTCAGTGCTATGGAAAGATCAGCTGATAAATGTGCTGAGGAAACCGAGCCCAGGCCTTGTTTGATTTATGCAGTTTGAACTATGCGTGGTTGCAGATGTCTTTCCAGAGTTTTGCACGCCTTGACTGGCCACAAATGGCATAAAAGCAGCCCTCTGGAGGAGGAAAAGGAATTCAAAGAAACAGATTAGTCAGCTACAGGACTGCATTTAAAAAGTTATCTTGTTCGATTTGCATATCCCCATTCAATTTCATTTCTCTCTTGTGAAACACAAACCTGCATATCTTTGTTAATACAATCCACACATTGCTGGATATTACACCAGAGTAATCATTTATCTCCTGGATTTTCCTGTTTGGAGAGGAAAAAATCCAAGAAGTAAATGATCACAATAGCACGGGGTCCCCATTCTTCATGAGCCTAATGGACACTTTTTTGGAATTTTGAGGACCGTGTGCACCAACACAAAATCTCTGCTGGGAGTAGTATTGGGGCCAATCACAAAACGTTGGACGATTGCAAGCCAAGGATAGAGGGAGACAAACGAGTGTCCTCTATAGACACAAAGATGATGTGTCTTGGGCTCTTCTGAAGCACCTCCTACTCCAGTGAACTGAAAGGAATACAGAACTGGCTCTTTGCTTTGTGGGAGAGATCCTTAGTCAAAGAAGCAAACAGGCACTGAGAAACTCAGTGGCAACATATTGGAGATCTCTGCAATAGCACAATATCCAACAATGTGTGGATACAGCCTTTATTTGTACTTCAGTTTCTTTTTCTTATGGAATCATAGAATTGGAAGGGGCCATTCAAGCCATCTAGTCCAACCCCCTGCTTAAAGCAGGATCAGCCTAGAGCATCCAAGTTTTTGTCCAGCCACTACTTAAAGATCCTGATCAGACGGCTCTTTAGATTCCTGGTGGATTTAAGCGGAACGACCAGACACAAACAACTGGGAAATGTCCCTGTTCCATAGACAGCAATTTCATTGAGTGGCCATGAGTTCTTGTATTGTGAGAAAGGGAGAAAAGTACCTCTTTCTCTACCTGCTCAATCCCATTCATAATCTTATAAACCCCAATCATGTCACCCCTCAGCCATCATTTCTCCAATCTAAAGAGCCCCAAGCGCCTCAACCTTTCCTCATAGGGAAAGTGTTCCAACCCTTTTATCATTCTAGTTGCCCTTTTCTGCCCTTTTCCCAAAGCTATAATACCTTTTCTAAGATGTGGTGACCAGAACTGTACACAGTATTCCAAATGAGGTTGCACCATTGATTTATACAGGGGCATTATGATATTGGCTGATCTGTTTTCAGTACCCTTCCTAATAATCCCCAGCATAGCATTGGCCTTCTTTATTGCAGTTACACAGTCTCCACATTTTCAGTGAGTTATCTACTATGACTCCAAGATCTCTCTCTTGGTCAGTCTCTGCCAGTTCGTACCCCATCAATGTGTATTCATAGTTAGGATTTGTTACTCCAATGTGCATCACCTTGCACTTGACCACATTGAACCCCATTTGCCATGTTGATGCCCACTCACCCAATCTTGACAGATCCCTTTGGAGTGCCTCACAATCCTCCCTGGTTTTCACCACCCTGAACATCTTCATATCATCTGCAAATTTAGCCACTTAACTGCTTACTCCCAACTCCAAATCATTAATTAACAAGTTAAAAAACATTGGACCGAGTACTGATCCCTGTGGTACCCCACTACTTACCACCTTCCACTGAGAAAATTGCCCATTTATACTCACTCTCTGTTTCCTATTAATTAGTCAGTTTTTGATCCATAAAATGACTTGTCCTTTTATCCTGTGATTTTTGAGCTTGCTTAGGAGCCTTTGATGAGGAACTTTATCGAAAGCTTTCTGGAAGTCAAGGTAAACAACATCTATTGGGTCCCCCTTGTCCACATGTTTGTTCACCCCCTCAAAGAACACTAACAGGTTACTGAGACAAAATTTTCCCTTACAGAACCCATGCTGAGTCAGCCTCAATAGTTTTTGTTCATCAATGTGCCTACTAATTCTTTCCTTAATAATGGTTTCCACCAATTTACCCGGTATCAACGTCAGACTGACTGGCTTGTAATTTCCTGGATCTCCTCTGGAACCCTTTTTAAAGATGGGAGTGACATTAGCTACCTTCCAGTCCTCAGGAATGGAGGCAGATTTTAATGAAAGATTACATATTTTTGTCAGGAGATCCACAAGTTCACCTTTGAGTTCTTTCAGAACTCCGGGAAGTATGCCATCCGGGCCTGGTGATTTATCAATTTTTAAGTTATCTATCAGTCGTAGGACCTCCTCTCTTGTCACCTCAATCTGACTCAGGTCTTTCAACACCACTCTGGAAATCAGCGGTTCTAAGGGACTAAAACGGTATAAAATGGCATAAAAAACAAAGACAACAGCAACAAAATGAGGCAGACAAACTGATGACAGTGACAATATACAAAATCAAACAGGAAATTAAAACATTCTTATTGGCTCAGTTGTTTTCTGTGAGATTTTAGAATGTTTATGTCAGCTTCTGCTGTTAAGGCTCCTGACAAAAATAAGCAGCAGAAAACATGGGAGAATCAACATGTTTCACCTGGGTTTTAAAAACACGCAAGTTGTTACCAGGGATGTTTCTTTGGGAAATGAGTTCTATAGTTAGTATGCTTGTCTTGGATACTCAGCCAACAGATTTCTGAAGGTGAGAGCACACAGAACAGAGCCTCAGGAACAGATGTTAACTTATAGGCAGGTTTATACAACAATAGGTAATTCCTTAAATAATCCTTAAATAATTCCTTAAATAATCCTTGAGCCATTTAGGCCTTTATGTGTAAATACCAACACTTGAATACTGCCCAGAACAGGCTCAGTAGCCCTTTTAGCTCTTTCAGTATCAGTAAGATATGTTTATACATCTTCAAACAACTTGATGCTTCCAAGCAGTTTTCAAAGACAGTTCCATGTACAATGTACCCTAGTGACCTGAAATGTGATCAGACCATGGATAACTAAGGCCAAAGAATGGTTAAAGCCAGTGGTATCAATCAAAAAGGCTGAAGACATTACATGTGAATGTTGTGTAGATGATTATTCTAGCTGTGGTATGCATATACCACAAAGAAAGGCCAGACCCTTTTCATAGTACTGCATCTCAAATGTATCTTTTGGGCAGCTTCACATATTATGCTTTTTAGATGTACACTGAAGAATGTTTTAAGTGTATTTCTAAAAATTAAATATAGAAATGAGACAACCACATATATGGAAATGTTGTTGTTGTTCAGTCGCACAATCGAGTCCGACTCTTCGTGACCCCATGATGATTGATGATGATGATGGTGATTCATGGTTACTCATCAGAAAGCCAAGCCTGGCTGCAACTCCCTGTCATATGTGCAACCAATCAATAAAAACAAAAGACAAAACAAAACAGAGTTTGCTGCCATGTCACATGTGGCAATGGCCCTGAGAAATACATGGAGCCATTTTCATATTACATATTTCATATTTATTTATTTAATTTGTTTATACTCCACCTTTATCCTCAATGGGGAGTCAAAGCTGCACACATCATTTTCCTCTCCTCCTTTGTGTGCATCTGAAGAAGTCATATCTGACTCATGGACACTCATGCTGAAATAAATTTTGTTAGTCTTTAAGGTGCTACCTGACTCCTATACTTTTGCTATGCCTCTGGATTTAAAAACCTGATACTTATATAGGTAAAAGTAATTAATATTGGAATTAGTCCTTTACCAAAAATGGCAGGAGGGCAAATGTTATGAAAAGCCAATGTTTGCAGCGCCTCCCAGTTCCAAAACTTGAATTGCCCTAAGGAACCAGTGACAACTAGTGAGGCCAGTTGCCAGTTCAAATTACAGATTGCACAGTGTCAACTGATCCCCCTCATCTGGGGCCCTCCTTTTTTGGAGGTTTTCAAACAGATGCTAGATGGCCATCTGACAGCAATGTGGATTCTGTGAACTTAGGCAGATCGTGAGAGGGAGGCCAGGAAGGGTTGCCTCAGTGCTTAGTTCTTGTGGCCCTTTCTTATGTGCCCAGAGAAATGCTGGTTGTTACTTTGGGGTCAGGAAGCAATTTTTCTCCAGGCCAGTTTGGCCAGGGATCCTGGAGGTTTTTTGCCATTTTCTGGGCATGGAACAGTGGTCACCACAGGTGTGGAGAGGGAGATATTTGTGAATTTCCTGCATTGTGCAGGGGGCTGGACTAGATGACCCTGGAGGTCCCTTCCAGTTCTATGATTCTGTGATCCTATCTCCTCCATTGGTACTCAGGAGTAGGCACAGAACTGTTCCTCCTTCCTTTGTCACGCCACAACAGTGGCTGGCAGCTCTGACTGGGGAACCACCCCACTAGCCACCAAAATGACAAATCCTTGTCCATTTTTACCGGGAAGGTCTGAGTTAAGTATGAGACTCAACAACGAAATAAGCTCAACAAGTGATTTCAGCTTTATTGAACGGCAACACCAACTCAGGAACACACAACAACAAGGGGAGCACAGCTCCTTCTTTTAAACTCTCCCGGGCTTTCAAAGACACTCCCAGAACATGTTAAGGTCCAATCAAAACACAGGGCTAAAAGCCAATCAAGACCGTTCCCTCTTAGATACATTTTCACACAGTGATTGGATATTTACAGAGGTTTCGCAGAAACCAGCCAATGGTAATGCGACAGCTGAGGAGCCACATTCAGAGTTAAGCTTAACATGGCAATTTATAGGCTTGATTTACAGTTTAATACATAACAAATTCCTCCCCCCTAAGATGGAGCATTACCCTTCCATACATAATCTTTCAGGTGGGGGGGGCACCTCGGCTTCGGCTCGACCAGCGCAGTGGTCTCTGCTCCACTGTTGGAGTCAGAGTGGCACACACTTTGGGGACCCCTTCGACTTCTCTCGCAGGAGAAGGAGGAACACAAACAGGGATCTCAGGCTCTGGAGTTGGGGTCTGCCCAGACTCCAGTTCCCTTTCAGCAGCACTCACCTCCTCGGCGGGAGGCCCCTCCTGCTCGGGGACCAGCTCAGGTTTGGGCACCGACTCGGCGCTTGAGTCTGCCCAACACTCCCTGAGCTGGTCTACGTGGCGGCAAATCTCCCGTCCACTGGGAAGCCGGACCACGTACAGCCTGGGACTAATGATTTTGGTGACTACGGCAGGTAGCCACCGATGACCCTCCGCATAATTGCGGGCAAATACTTTGTCCCCAACAAGAAAAACTCTCCCCTGCTCTGGGGCCTCTGACCATTGCTTTGATTGGTCCAAGTCAGGGTGCAAACGGTCGAGAAGGGTAGCCAGTTTATGGCCCATTAAAAGTTCAGCTGGGCTCTGCCCCATAGCTGAACACGGGGTAATATGTTGCCTCAGGAGGAAAGAGGCAATTTTCTGGCTCCAGTCCCCACACGTCAGGCGCCCAAGTGACTCCTTTGCCGTCCGTACCATCCGTTCGGCCTGGCCGTTGGAGGCTGGATAGAATGGCGCAGAAGTCACATGGCGTATGAGGTTGTCCCTCAAGAAACCCTCGAACTCTGCTGACACGAACTGTGGCCTGTTGTCTGAGACCAAACAGTCCAGCAGCCTGTGAGTCGCAAAAAGTTTGCGCAGGGTGTTGATGACAGCCCCGGACCCAACTGACACCATATTTACGACCTCCAACCATTTGGAGTATGAGTCCACACAGATTAAGAACGTTTTCCCATGGTAGGGACCCGCAAAATCGATATGGAGGCGGGACCATGGCCTCCTTGATTTCTCCCAGGGCTGGATGGGAGCCTGTGGTGGTTCTGAACGGGATTGTTGACACGACATACACTGCCTTACCCAGGCCTTGATGTCCTCGTCCAGTTTAGGCCACCACACATATCCTCTTGCCAGGGTGGCCCACATGCAACGCCTCCAAGACATCTTCCCGTAGTTTGGCGGGAATCACTACCTGACTCCCCCAAAGCAGACAGCCCTTTGTAACTGACAACTCATTCTGGCACGAACAGAAAGGTTTAAATTCAGGTGCCATTTTCCCAGCTGGCCACCCCCTCCATGCCCAATTAAGGACACGGGCCAGCACAGGGTCCTTAGCCGTTGCAGCGGCAATGTCTGAGAAGGTAACCGGTGCCTCCGGGAGCTCCTCAAGCACCAGAACCAGGTTCAGAGTCACAGTTAGTCAGTGATGCGGGGCAATGGCTAAGGGCGTCGGCATGCCCGACAGCCTTCCCCAGGCGGTGCTCGAGCTCAAAATCATACACCGAAAGGAAAACTGCCCACCTCAACATCTGAAGGGAAAGGATGTTCGGTGTCTGCTGGTCCGGGGAGAAGATGCCCAGGAGTAGTTTGTGATTGGTCACAAGGAGGAACCTCCGCCCGTAAATGAAGTCATGGAATTTCTTAATTCTGGTGATTAAGGCGAGGCCCTCCTTGTCAATCTGGGCATAGTTCTTCTCCGCTGGTGCGAGTGATCGTGAATAAAAGGCGATCGGTGCCTCCAATCCGTCCAGCATCAGGTGGCTGAGAACGGTGCCCACCCCGTAAGGGGATGCGTCAGCTGCAAGAACCAAAAGTTTGTTCTCGTCGAAGTGGGTCAGCACCGCACTTGACAATAGTAGCTCCTTCACAGCCATGTAAGCTCGCTCCTGCCGCTCTCCCCACTCCCATTTTGCGTCTTTGTGGAGCAAAGTATGCAGGGGTTCAGCAACCGATGCCTTGTGTGGCAGGAAGGCATGGTAAAAATTGAGGATCCCCAGGAACGACTGGAGTGTGGTGGGGGCGCGTTCTTTGACCATGGTGGGGGCGCGTTCTTGATTGCGGTGACTTTGTCGGGCGTGGGGTGGACCCCATCCACATCAATGAGGAATCCGAGGAACTCAACTCTGTCCACCCCGACAACACACTTAGAACGCTTCACCCACAATCCAGCCTCACCAAAATGACCGAACACTGCTCTCAAGCGAGCCATCAGTTCACATTCATCAGCACCAGCTACTAGGACATCATCAAAGTAGGGCACTACTCCTGGGAGCCCATGCAGGAGCCCCTCCATAAGCCCTTGAAAAATACCTAGGGTAACATTCACCCCAAACTGAAGGCGTTTGACCCTGAAAGCCCCTTTGTGGGTCACGATCATTTGGGCCTCAGCAGTTGTGTCGTCCACCGGCAACTGCTGGTACGCTTGAGCAAAGTCGACCTTGGCAAAAATCTTACCCCCTCCAAGCGATGCCAGCACGTGGCTGATTACCGGCACAGGGTATGAGTGCTGTTGAAGGGCTCTATTTACAGTACATTTATAGTCAGCACATATTTGTATTGACCCGTCAGCCTTTACAGGCATCACGATGGGGGTCTCCCATCGACCATAGGGCGCCGGCTCGAGGATGCCCTGGTTCACCGATTTGTCTAGCTCGGCCTCGACCTTTGCCTTTAGGGTGAGCGGTACCTTTCTGTACTTCAGCCGTATGGGACGCACTGAAGGGTCAAGATCAAAGGAGACCGGGGGACTGGTGTACGTACCAAGCCCTTCCCCAAACACATTTGGAAACTCTCTATACAATGAGTCCCATTTATTATCACAAATCTTATTTACACCGGTAATAGCAATGCCCAATGCCTCGAACCAATCGAGGCCCAACAGACTGACTCTTTCCTCCTCTGCAACTAGGAGGGACAGCTCAGCCTTCCGATCCTTGAGTTCAACTCAGAAGGTTGCCTTTTCCGCCAATGGAATGCGCCTTCCTTGGAAGTCATTCAGGCAGGTCGAAACTGGTGACAGCCGGCAGTGACTCCGTGTCAGGAACAGGCGTTTCCATGTTTGTGTGGAGATGACCGTGACAGACAATCCAGAGTCCACTTCCATCGTGCAGGATACGCTGTCCAGACGGAGCGTGACATGGATCTTCCAACTGGGCTTGTCACCGGTTGCCAGGACGGTCAATGGGCAGCAGCAGGTGTCGGTCTGATGACAGTTGGGTGTCCTGCCATTATCTCGAGGCCGAAACTTGGGGTCTGCATGTCACGAAGATGGTGGCAATTTCCTGGCCGCTCGACAAACTCGGGCCAGATGACCTCTCTTTCTACAGGAGTGACAGATCAGCTCCTTTGCCCAACAGAGGTCTCTGTCATGCTCACCGCCACAGCCGGCGCAGGGATGCGTCGTTGTGGTTCTCAGTCTGGTCCGTGGTGTGCGTGTCCCTTGAGTTTGGCACACACTGGCGGCGTTGCTGGCGGACTCGCTGGCTGACTGTCGGTGAACTGCAGGCTCTTTGCTGACCTGGGTCTGCCGCTGTCAAACCTCTCACGTTGACTTGTCAGCAGCCTCTGCGGCAATGGCCTCAGCGTAGGCTACCGCACATGTGAGTTGGGTGCGGGTGAAGAGACGCTGTTGAAGGTGCTTGTCCCAAAGGCCGCACACCAAGCGGTCGAGTAGGGCTTCTTCCAGGTCGGTGAAATCGCATGGCCTCGCCGCCTTCCGTAAGGCGGTGACGAATTCAGCTATCGATTCAGATGGCCCTTGGCACCACTTGTAAAAAGCGTGCCAGCATGCGATTTTAGATGGTTGCAGCGAGAAATGGCCCTTAAGTTTGGCCGTGATATCAGCCCATGTTGCCGCACTTAGTTCAGTCGGGGCAACCAGGAACCGGGCGATGTCAAAAACGGCCTTGTCGCAGGAGCTCAGGAGTGTCGCCTTCTTTCTCGCCTCATCGGTGATCTGGTTCGCCTGGAGGTGGAACTCAAACCGTGCCAGGTAAGAGTCCCAGTCCTCCGTCGCCGGGTCAACTGCTTTGAACGCCGGATTGACAGCCATCAGGGCTGACGGTGCTGCCACTACTGCTTGTGGAGCCTCAGCCAGCTTGGCTGGGTGTGTGTCCTCGTCTGCCGTTGCGGTCTCGGTTCAGCGGGGCTGCCTACCCGCTCTAGCATCCCATCCTCATCGCCAATTGTTAAGTATGAGACTCAACAATGAAATAAGCTCAACAAGTGATTTCAGCTTTATTGAACGGCAACACCAACTCAGGAACACACAACAACAAGGGGAGCACAGCTCCTTCTTTTAAACTCTCCCGGGCTTTCAAAGCCACTCCCAGAACATGTTAAGGTCCATTCAAAACACAGGGATAAAGGCCAATCAGGACCGTTCCCTCTTAGATACATTTTCACACAGTGATTGGATATTTACAGAGGTTTCGCAGAAACCAGCCAATGGTAATGCGACAGCTGAGGAGCCACATTCAAAGTCAAGCTTAACATGGCAATGTATAGGCTTGATTTACAGTTTAATACATAACAGTCTGTCTTATGAAGCAGAGGATCAAGGCATTGTACATAAGGGACCAAGTTTGTTGCAGGCCTCAACTACTGATATCCCTGGCATCATCATAGCATAAAAGGTGGGTGGAACTGAGCTAGGTTTCTGTTCACCTACACTACCAAAAATCACTAGCAAAATAAATTAATCACTCATTATCAGTTAAGGCTACATGGGGGAAAACACTATAGTAAAGATATGGTTGCAGGATTTCACTATGAAGTGGGTACATAACTAGATGTGAAGCATCACTTTTGATTTTTAAAAAATTAGCTAAGCTGTGAAGTCAAAATGTGTATTGCTGAGTGGGCAGCCTAAATTTTTTATACTGGCACTTTGGTATTTCAAATGTTGATAGACCTGGAAGTACAGAAACTTTGACCTTTTGACATTTTGTTGTGTGCTTCAACAGCAAAAGTTTAAAGCTACATTACTGAAAGACAATTTTTTTAAAAAGTACTTTCAAGTCCCATTGGTTTGACTGAGAGACTCACACGCATGCAAAGCTAACTTTAAATTGAAATTGAAACATTCAAACTTGACTTCCAAAGCATGCTAGAAATTCAAAATAAAAAAATACAAAATAATCTCACTCATTCCTTTAGCTGTCAGAGAACTGCATACCAAGATACAACATTATAAGTGGAAGATGGCAAATTCACATGATAATATGAATAATGAAAGTAAACATCTAATAGTATATAAATAATGAAAGTAGACATCTGTTGTATACTGAATCAATGTGGTACAGTGGTTAGAGTGTCAGACTAGGATCAGCTTGCTGGGTGAATATGGATCCATTACACATTCTCAGCCTAACTTACCCTCACGAGGTGGTTGTTGTGAAGATAAAATGGAGGATAGGAGTGTAAGCCATTTTGCGTCCCATTTGGGAAAGGAAATAGGATATAAATATCTAAATAAATATTATACACAACAATTTTACTTCCCTGACTTTGACATGCAAGAATTAAGCAAGTAAAGTTTTTATCATCACTTACACATGCCTATATGCATCACATTCATTACAGCTGATTTCAGTGGACTTACTAGTAACTCTTGTTTTGGATTTCTCTGTTAATGGTACTTGAGGACTGGTAAACTGTATGTTTGAACTGGCTTTGGAAAAAACCCCAAGAGATTATGATATTATGCAGACTGCTAAAAAAGATCATAACTACAAAGTCTGGCATGTGATACCTCATTCTTACCTTCAAGACGACACTGCAGTTACTGAGTGTTGAATATGCCCATTACCTCCATGCAAAGAAATGTTTTGCCTTTTTAATTTCCATGTGTGGAAGTCACAGAAAACGGCTATTTTTAAAAAAGGTGATAACATTAACAACAGGATGAAAGAAAACTGTTTTCTGGGTAATCCTTTTGATATGGTGTTAATAGTTTTACATATGATTTCTTACAAAACATAGGCCATAGGTGTGATCACAAACAAATACAGATCCAGCAGCAGCTTGCATGGTAGGCCCCAGGAAGAATTCCAGCTGCACCACTGAGTGCCACTGAAAGAGGAAGGGGATGTGGTGTCAAGAGGTGGTGATAGAAGCACCAGGTCCACAACTACAGCACCATACAGTCAGGCAGCTGTTGAAATGATAGTTGGACCTTGCATGGGCATAGGTGGTAACATCGCTTGGGTCATCAGATTCTCCTGTCCAGTTAGTAGTGGCATACAACTTCCTGATGACCTCTGGAAAGGACACCGTCCATATTCCTTTTCAGTTATACTCAGTGGAGGGAACTGCAGTTCTTCTTGAGACCTTCTACATGAGCTACTGATATCTCAGTCTGCCCCAATCACACAGAAGAAGGTGGACCGAGCAGGTGATTTTAAAAGTGAAAATAATGTGCAGATACAGAAACGTCCTCCATCCACTGTATGCTTCTCAGCAGCTTTTTTCCAAGCCAAGTTCACTTCTAGTTTCAGAGCCCTTTTGAGGAGAAAAAAAACCTGGTGGGGGGAGGGAAGAGCACATATAGGGATTGTTTCAAAGCCACTGCCTATGCAACCCCTTTGGTCTAAAAGTGAGGGGGGTCCCTCCCTCTTTCTACATAATTCAAGCAGAGCTGGGGTTAAACACACAGATCTATTTTGACACATGTTTGATGCATGTTGAATATCCAGCTAAATGTGTGGACATGTATTTCCTTGTCTATTCTTTTAAATAATCAATTTCTCATATCTGAAGGGTAAGCAAAAATCCCCTGGATTGCATGCTTCAAGAAATGACAGACATCCTACGGGCACATAATACAACGTTGTGACTTTTATATTTGCAGATATTCTGTTTTATCCTGTTTTCCACCCACTTCACAAAGGCAACTCAGTGCTTGAGGGAACTGCAAACTGGGATATGCTAGAGTGGCCTAAGATAAATTTAGCAGAAGCCAAGAATGCCCCTGGTTTGGCTCCACACAGTATGCAAAGCAGCCAAGGACATTGGGCAGACTGCTTCAATGTCAACATCAAGTACATAGCGTATGGCACTTTACAAGGAACACAAGTAATTACATATATCTTCCTCTGCAGATTGTGTAAAACAGTCAAAAGAATTATGCATCAACCCTCATGGAAGACACCAGTATCTATGTGCACAAAAAGAGTGACAGCAGGCCATTGTCTACACCCAGGGAGACACTCTTCTATTGTGCCAGAAAGCTTTTGGAGGCTGACACTTTTCATTGATGCTCTTGGGGTTTCACTGAGTTTTTTTCTGTTGTTGAATATTTATTCTCTGCTGCAAAGAATAAGGCTGCAGTTCTATACACACTTACTAAACCAAATCTCTCAAACTCTGTGGAGCTTACTTTCAAACAATCATACAAGGGGCTGGGCTACAAGTTTATTTTATAAGAGTTTTATTGGGTTTCATGACAATATTACTTTTGCTAGCTGCTCTGTAAATAGGGTAGGCAGGATACATATTACTAGGAAAGTTTGAATACTTGCCAGTTTGGTTCACTAAAATAAATAAATTAATTAATAAGCTAACCCAAACCATCTAATGTTGCCATTTTAAATTCCTACACATTGGATTGATCTTTTTCTCTTTTGCAGCCATTCCAGTAAGTAATCATGTGCTGAATATTGTGTTATCATTGCCCTGTAGGAATTAATTGAAAGTGGACTGTCAGGTCACATAGGAAAATCCAGTTGTGAGTGATTGCTGTAGTGTAATGATAGCACAATATCCAATAGTGTGTGGAAACAGCCATGCAGTCCCAGTCTGAAATAATCAGAATGTTGTCCAATAGTCACTGCAATTCATATGAAATGGCCTTCAATAGACATTTCCAGTTCTGAGGCTTGAGACAGCAATATGAGAAACTTGATTGTTAAACAATAAAACAGAACTGAACTGAGCTTACATGTGTGGCATATTCATAATGGTTATTCTGTTAAATAATATACATTTTTTTTGGTTAGGTACCAGATACAGGTGTGCAACAAAAAAAAAAATCTGTATTTTCCAGGTTTGGGTTTATTGAACCTGGAAAATATCAGTATTTCCCAATATTCCCAAATCCCAATACTGGTATGATATTCAGATTTCTGATTTTTCCAAAATACTGATTTTTTTTGGGGGGGGGTCCTCATAGAGTATAATGGAGAATCAATCCAGGGGAATCTAGGGCTCTAGGGAGGCTTTTTTTGAGGCAGAGGCACCAAATTTGCAGCCTAGCTGCTGTGCCTCTCCTCAACCCCCCCCCAAGTTTCAAAAGATTGGACCGGGGGTCCAATTCTATGAGTCCCCAAAGAAAGTGCCCACATTCTCCATTGGTTTCAACGGAGGAAAAAAGGTGTTTAAAGTGATCATGGTCTCTTTAAATGCTTCTACAAGCCACAAGTGACCTTCAAAGGCATTTAAAGGGCTTGCAGTCCCTTTATACACCTTCTCCAAGTGATGAGTTCACCTGGAAGGCATTTAAAGGGACTGTAATCCTTTTAAACGCCCCTTAACTTCAACTATCAGGCACTTCTAAAGGTCCCAAATATTTTCAGGATTTTGGGGGCTTGGCCATTTCGGTTTAAAGAAAACCCCAAATCTATATCTGGCTGAAAGAATAGCTGGAAAATACTGACAAGGATGTATGTTTGGATTTTTTTTCCAGCTCAGATATAGTCAAATGCATACCCTAGTACCAGAAAGACACTGATACTCACACCATTAAAAGAATGCTGGGCTTTGTAATGCTGATGCTGATTAAAGATACTGAGTATTTCATATAGGTTTCACCTTCCTCATGTTTAATAATGGCAGCCATTGTGACTTCAGAGGGCTTTCTGACAACCAGTTCATGATGCTAGGTAATGCATGGAGGGAATGGGTGCCCTCTCTTGCACGTTTTTTTTGAAAGTGGTATAAATATGTTATATTATACTTCTAATAGTAAGGAAGTAGTGGGGAATTCCTGGAAATGATGGATGAGACAGCAACAAGCTCTGCCTTATTTCTAAGACATAAAACTGAATTTAAAAAAACAGCAACCACAACCTATGGTGCAAGTCTCTGCTTGCTCAAGCAAATCCATGCAGATGGTCAGGCTTATTTTTAAAGAACTTGCAAGAATGTTGAAATATGCACAGTGAGAAAATTTATGGAGCTCAGCTCTTAAACATTCTCAACTAATATTGCTTGATTAACACACACAAACAACAGTGTCAGAGCCACCATTTTCTTTTTATGTGAATATTTTGAAAGAAGGAAAATAATGGGTGAACAGAAGGCATTTGTACACTATTTGAACTGGTTTAATAGTCATTCTGTCCTGAGATCTTCACTCAGGGAAGGATGCAATAGGTGTCTGCCAAACCTTTCACTGAGACACAATGTCCAGGTTTCTTTTTGGGAAGCCATGAGAGTGAAAATAATATTAAACCAATTTAATTTTGTAGCATATGATGCACAGAGACAGTGAGAGAGAAAAGAGATGGACATTTACAATTTGTCTTTCATGTTGCAGAACAGACTTTAATCCCAGATCTTAAAAGGCTGAAGATGACAAGACTGAAACAATACTCAAATCCTACAAAAGCACAAATAATTAGCAACAATCCAATCCATTCAATGAAGTTTAAAATCCAAATTTCAGCACTGGAAGAAGTAACCAAGTAGCAAAGAAAAGGAAAAGCAGGGTTATAATGTGCTGAATTGTGAAGTTATAGGTACTTGGACTTTGTTTCAATTGATAAAGAATTTAGTACAAAGACCCATCCGGACATTGATGCAAACACAGAAGTCCAGAGCAGGCAAGTCACTTCCTTTCTTCATTAAAATTAATGGAAAAGACATCGTGGACAGTGAAGCGCCATATGTTTATCAGAACCCAGGTCTGGGGTCAATGAGTCCAAAATGGCTCATAAGAATGTCACCAAGCCAGTCTGGCTAGGAAGTCATTTCCCTTCATATCAATGTAGCAAGGTCTGTCATACCATTCATCCAAGCAAGGTCAGAGATTATCCGATAAGAGGGAAACTAGTCATTGTAGACCTCATGATAACTGCTTAGAAAAAGAAAAAAGAATACATTGCTAAACAACACCTTCATTTTTTACAAAAAAGAAGAACAGGAACTACAAGTTAAGCCCATAGATTTTTGTTCATAAATTATACCATTATAGGAAAGAAAAGGGCTAAGGCACAGAGTATATTTCCTTAGCAATGATAAAAATATGGAGATTCAAAATACAATGCTGAAATGCCCTAGCATTATAAGATGCAGGCACCCAGTGGTGCAAGTGGTATAATGCTACATTACAATAGAATTTTTATGGTCTGCTTATTTGGTTGTTAGTATGAATACGATGTGCTGACAAAATATGTAGACAAGAGCACATAGTAATTGAGACAAGAAAGGAACCTCTCCAATCCTGATTTCCCTCATTTGATATACAAGCAGCCTGCAGAGTTATGAGTGATAATCAAATCCCACCTGTTGGTTCACTACTTCTTTGACCTCTTTACACCTGCAATTCCCTTCTTCAGATCTTCTATTGATGCCACTGAATAATCAGCTGTAACGTCACGCTGGCCTGAAAGACAGACAAGGCATGTCATGCTTCTTCAGACTGGTTTAACTCTGCAGTGTGGCAGCTGCTACAGTGTGACTATTTCCTATCACACTCTGATAATGTAAGAAGGAACCTCAAGATGATATGGGAAAAGACCACCAAGGCAGCTACTTTCTACACAAGAATTATTCTACCAAAGAACTGAATTAAACTGTCACATCCCATTGTGGCCACTCAGACTGGTCACAGCTCTCGGTGGCTGCTAGAAAAGGCTTTTTTTACCCTGGTTATTCAATAACCATTAACTGGAGATTGAACCTTGGATGTTGTGCATCAAAAGTATATGCTCTGTAACTGAGCCCAGAATTAAGCTATGGCCTTCCACAGTTCTAAGTAGCAGCCTTGTGCCCAGGTACTTCACCCCACCACACAGTGCAGAAAGTCTTCTCTTTCCTAAATGACTCTGACTGCTCCTTATGCCTGGAACTTAAAAACCCAGAACACCCCCTTCTTCTTTGAATCCTTTTGTTTTAAGCCCTTAGTTCTGATCCAAAACCAAAATGAAGCCTACATATACATGACTACATTTGCTTACATTAATCCTTTGCTTAAAAACTTACTGTTTTTTCCTTGTATGTTTCTTTAGGAAGCGTTTTTGCTTAAATTATGCTACAATTGTACTAAATAATGGCATTAGAAACAATACAAGGAATAGCCGGATGGCAAGCACAGCCTGCCAGTTCTTCAAAATTAGGCATTTGTCAATCCTAACATCCTGATCCCATTAAATATACTACTACAATGCTTTGGTAAGCATTATAAGGACTATGACCATTTTAAGGCATCTAGGTTTCCACTTCACCTGCCAAAGAACTGCCATTTCCCTTGATTGGAGCATAACTGAATTGCAGGACTTTTCAAATAGGACACATCGCTGGATATCATTTTCATGCAAACTTTGCTGACTATTATGATATGCCCTTGTCATCCTATTGAAAACCAGAGCTCTTTATTTTCTTTCTGGAATAGTATATCCCATACATTTATTGGAATCTCAAACCACAAGCCATGTTAAGGTCAGCTGTTCTGGAGCATATCAGTGGTGAAGCTGTCCAAAAATACTGTGATTTATAAAGGCTAGATACACATCCTGAAGAGTTTTGGAAAGAGAACATAGAACAATGAATATAATTTGGCAGAGGTTATGATAAAACATATACTATGGGATGGGCAAGACTGACCAACAAGTTGCCTATCTCATGAGACAGCTTTAGTGGCATCCCCAACAGCAAGGGTAAGCAGAGTACATTCTGACCAGGCTGCAGTCCTAAGCAGAGTTATACCTGTTTGTGTCCATTGATATCATTGGCCTGAGAAGGGCATAACTTTGCTTAGAATTGTACTGCATGACCACTTTTCTGGGAGTATTCAGTTAGTATTCAGCAGACTTGTTTAGGATTGCTTCTTAAATTCAAGACAAGGGAATACCCAAGACCGATGATGGTAGAAACATTCTCCAAAATGCCAAGTTTTGTCAAGGTCAAAAGCTACTGGAAAGCAATCTTAGTAGTGGAGTATAAAAGATGGGGGGAGGTGGAGAGGAAAAATTGCTAAAGGAGAATGAAGGAGGACTTTGTTCAGTGCTGCAACACATATTTTTATACAAAAGATACCAGGATTATGTGTCCAGGTTTAAGGTATCAAATATTAAGAGTGGGAAAGGCTAGAAGCGAATTTTTAAAGGAAACGCGAAGGGGGGTAACAAGAAAAAATGTTGGTGAAAGTACCGTTGGGGTTTTACAGAAGATTGCGGCTTTAGTTGCTTTCTGGGGGATGTGGCACGAACTTTGAAAAAGTAAATAAAAAATAAAATGTCGATGCTGGGGAAAATCCTGCTTAGAACGGAGAAGAGAAGAGAGGAGGGACGTCCGCTCCAGTCAACCCCCCCCCAGAACTAGCTGTCAATTAACAAGAGACTGAGATACTGCGCCACCTGCTGGTGTAAATGTAAAATATCAATGAAACGCTTTTAAAATGGAAATTGTTCTCATCAGACTATAAAAACAAATGTTGGAATCAATAAGGTTGATGGCAGAAAATATATAGAAAATTAATTTGATGCTAAAGTTCCAAGTTATGGATGAAGAAGGGAAAGAAGATCTCAGATTTATTTTGACGAAAGTCTTGACACCTCTATCTGGCAGTGGAGCGAATAAATAAAAAGAAGAGGCGGATAAGGCTCTCAAAGCCTACTCTGCCTTTAAAAAAAGGATATACTCTGCCAGTAGAAAGGGGTGTTGAGCTTAGCAAGTAATGGAGATCTAATTTCAACTTGAGTGTTAATGGAGCCAACGAGAAATGACTGCCAGAAACAACAAGAAAAAAGAAGCGAAAGAAGATGGATTAAAAAATTTCTGAAGAGACATACCAGCACAGAGGAGAGGAAGCAGCACTCAAAATTTGGATTTTTGAAGAAGACGGCGGCTCGGGGGAAGGAAGTGACGGAACGGGAGGCACTAAAGCTCAAAGGACTTAATGATAATTGGAGAGACTTAAAAAGGAATTTGTTCGTGTAACATCTGAAAAGATTTGATTTAACCCCAGTGGACTTTACTAACTTTACTAACAGAATTGATTTGGACTTTGTAAAGCTGAAAAGAAGATCTTTCAACCGTGATGGATGCCGACAACTGGAAGAAATAAAACTAACCTTTACTAACAGAAAAAAACTCACTCCGCTCTTTTTTCTCTTCCCATCTGTCTACCTTACCCTTTTCTTATAAAAAATAAAATTCTCTCCTTTTTAGGAGAGTTATTTCATAAAAAAAAAAAAGAGTGGGAAAGGCTGAGAACCAGTGTAGTACACTAAGTAGTGTTCCAGACTAAGATTGGGAAGACCCCAGTTCAAGAACCCCTTTGGCCATGAAGCTCACCCAGTGGTAATGGGCCAGCCCGGCCTGCTGTAGCCCTACCCAATCCAAAGCACCAGATTAGTTTTAAGGGCTTTTCAGGCTAAGAAGGAGTGAGACATTGACTGTAAAAAGCAATAAACTTATTAGGAAACAACACTACTATGCTACAATATTGTAATAATTTTTCAAACATAACACGCACTAGTAACCAAGGCCATTATGACCAACTGCCATAAGTTAAGAAGTCACATTCTAGCAGCTATTATCACTCCTTACTAGCTAAATATCTTCCATCAAAACCAAATTTATGAAAACTGAATGCTTTCAAATGCAATCCAGTTGCTAACAATCTGAGAAAAATTTGAACCTAACAAAAGGTTATGAATGCATGCCTCATAATGACTAGGTGGGCTAATCCAATTTACGTCCCCTAAACCCTATAGTTAGCCACTAAACTGCCACACCTGGAGAAGAATAACAGGTTTCCTAGTGACACTGCTATTCATCATCAGCAATGAGTATCTTTACCACTGAATTTTGAATGTATGTATTTCATATATCTATGCAGGAAAATTGACAAATGTACTTTAGAGTGTTTATCTGAAGCTCTTGAATTTAGGCCCCATTTTGTGCTATGAATTCCAGATCTAAAATCAGATATTCTTTCATATATATATATATATATATATATATATATATATATATATGTCGACTTTGTGCATGCTTGACCTTCCCCACCAACAGTAGTGGCCCTGGAAGCCAGAGAAATGTGAATAGAGATGTTACACCTCTTCACTGATGCTAATAAAAAACCTGTATCTGTGAGAAAATGGAGTCACATAAAGAGCTCTGCTGGATCAGACCAGTGGTCCATCTAATCTAGTAACTCAACATATTATTGTGTCGTTTGCCAAGTTATCATCACTCTGCATTAGTCCCCACTTCATAAAACATCAACTGTTTGTGAATAAATGCTATAAAATAATTTGAAAATTAGAAGTGCAATATTAATCTCAACTCAGATATCAGCTCTTCAGAAAAACTCTGTTGGGATCAGCTGTAAAAAAACAGATTTTGACTTTGACCTCATTCCTAGAGCATCCTCATGGCAATTTCATTTTTATGAAATTCTAAGAATGTCCAGATTTTTAAATTTGTGGGGCATCATGGCACCCCTTTTTGTTCTGAAACTGAAAGTGGCATCCCAACATTGTTCAGCACCATCCCCCCCATTTCCCTCCCACTGCTCCATTGAACTAGGGAGCCAGGTGAGGAGCATCATTGGGAGCTGTCTGCCAGAGTGGATAAGTAGCAATTCTGGCAATGAAGATGGAGAACTTGGTGAAGTTGCTTCTTCCTCTTTCACTAGAAGAACCTCAGAAGCTCCATGAGCAGAAGAAGGGGGCAATTTTGTCCTATTCCCCCTCCTCATTGCAGCATAAGGGTCCTGAAACCTACAGGATTATCTTTTCAGTAGTAGTAGTTTATATGGGATAACTTCTCGCAAATGAAGGGGCTTGTGAAGAAGAAACAGAAAGGAAAGGAGGGCCAAATCTCTTTGGGAAGTTTGGAGACTATTTAAAACTACAATACTAGAAGCTCAAGTGTATACCACAGATTAGGAAATGTACAAATAGGAATTTTAAAAGGTGTGCATGGTTAACAAACTAAGTAATGGAAGCAGTAAAAGGTAAGAAGGATTCCTTTAAGCAGTGGAAGGCTAGTCCGAGTGGGGTAAATAAAATGGAGCACAGACTTTGGCAAACAAAATGCAAGTCAGTGATCAGACAGGCAAAAAGGGACTTATCCTTGAGGATAAGCTGGTTAAGTGTGGGCTGGATGGCGCAACCGTTGGTGGATTCATGGTTGGTTGAAAAATCGTACCCAATGAGTGCTCGTAAATGGCTCTGCATCTATGTGGAGGGAAGTCTCGAGTGGAGTACCACAGGGCTCGGTCCTAGGCCCGGGTGTTATTCAATGTTTTTATAAATGACCTGGATGAAGACATAGAGGGGATGCTTATCAAATTTGCAGATGACTCGAAGCTGGGTGGGATTGCTAATTCTGAAAAAGACAGAGTCAGGATTCAGAAGGATCTTGATAGGCTGGAACAGTGGGCTGAGACAAATAAAATGAATTTCAATAGAGATAAGTGCAAAGTCCTACACTTAGGTACAAAAAATCAAAGGCACAGATATAGAATGGGAGGGACTTGGCTTGACAGCAGCACATGTGAAAGGGATCTAGGTGTTATGGTTGATCACAAGCTAAACATGAGCCTGCAGTGTGATGCAGCTGTGAAGAAAGCTAATGCAATCTTAGGATGCATTAGCAGAAGCATTGTGTCCAGATCACGGGAGGTGGTAGTTCCGCTGTATTCTGCTATGGTCAGGCCCCACCTGGAGTACTGTGTCCAGTTTTGGGCACCACATTTTTGGAAGGATGTTGACAAACTTGAGCAGGTCCAGAGGAGGGCAACCAGGATGGTGAGAGGATTGGAGTCCAAGTCTTAGGAAAGGCTGAGGGAGTTGGGTATGTTTAGCCTGGGAAAGAGAAGGTTTAGAGGGGACATGATTGCAGTCTTCAAGTATTTGAAGGGCTGTCATGTAGAAGATGGAGTGAATCTATTCTCTCTTGCTCCGGATTGCAAGACTAGATCTAATGGGTGGAAATTACAAGGGAGTCGTTACCGGCTTAATATCAGGAGAAACTTCCTGACTGTAAGAGTGGTTGAGCAGTGGAACAGACTGCCTCGGGAGGTGGTGGATGCTCCTTCGCTGGACATTTTCAAGAGGAGACTGGACAACCATCTTTTGGGTATGTTGTAGGTATGTAGGGGTTTCGGCTGTGTTTGTGCAGAGTGCAGGGTGTTGGACTAGATGGCCTGCAAGGTCCCTTCCAACTCTAACATTCTATGATTCTATGATTCTATGACTATGAGGAACATATTGCAAGAAGCATAAAGACCAACAGTAAAAAATTCTTCAAATACATTAGAAGCAGAAAACCAGCCAGGGAGATAGCAGGGCTCTTGTATGGCCAAGGGATTAAAGGATTACTAAAGGATGACAGGGAAATGGCTGAGAAGCTGAATGCATTTTTTTTTTGCCTCTGTCTTAATTGTGGAAGATGGGAGGTGCTTGCCCACTCCAGAACTGCCAATTTCAGGAGAGGTATCAAAAGACCTGAGCTGGATTCACGTGACAAGAGGGGAAGTCCTATGACTGATGGAAAAATTAAGAATGGACAAATCACCAGGCCCAGATGGCATACATCCGGGAATTCTGAAAAAGCTCAAATGTGAACTTGTGGATCTACTGACAAAAATATGCAGTGTATCATTAAAATCTTCCTCCATTCCTGAGGACTGGGAGGTAGCTAATGTAGCCTCCATCTTTAGAAAGGATTCCAGAGGAGATATGGAAATTACAGGTTAGTCAGTCTAACATCAATACTGGGTAAGTTGGTGGAATCCATTATTAAAAATTAATAGACACATTGATGAACAAACATGTGAACAAGTTGACTCAGTAGATGTTGTTTACCCAGACTTCCAGAAGCTTTTGATAAAGTTCCTCATCAAAGGCTCCCATGTCTCAGCAGGCATGGGATAAGAGGTCAAGTCCTCTTGTGAATTAAAAACTGGTTAATTAACAGGAAACAGAGGCCAAGTATAAACTTGGTTTCCCAGTCGTCGGCCCTTGCGGCCGTTTGGCTGGGGGGCCGCCTTTGCCTCTCAGCGAGGAGAGGAGGCAGTGATGATGTGGCATTCACCGCATCCGGGACTGAGAGGGCAGAGCCTGAGATTTTTAAGCCGGCCCTTGGCTCCCACCCTCATTCTCTGCCCTGCGCTCGACTTGGTGAGCTCTGTCTGTGTGGCCTTGGGTGTTGGCAGAGTGCGGCCTGCCATGGGCACAGCTGGAGTGGCAGTGGGCTCACGGGTCCATGCGAGGAAGGGAGCAGTTCAGCGGTGGCATGGTGCATGCGGTGGCAGCCCGGTGGAATCGGCGACGGATCCCTCATGCAGTAGTGGGGCGTCTTTGTCATTTTGGCGGTGCTGGATCTTTGTGGCCTTTTAGGCATCCCCAATGAATATACAGTAGAGGTGAAGAATAGTTTTAAGGGACTAGATTTGATAGACAGAGTGCCTGAAGAACTATGGACAGAGGTCCATGACATTGTAAAGGAGGCAGCAATCACCGCCATCCCAAAGAAAAAGAAATGCAAAAAAGCAAAGTGGCTGTCTGATGAGGCTTTGCACATAGCAGAGGAACGAAGGAAAGCTAAAGGCAACGGTGAAAAGGAAAGATTTGCCCAACTGAATGCAGATTTCCAGAGAACAGCAAGGCTTTCCTGAATGAACAATGCAAAGTAATAGAGGAAAACAATAGATTGGGAAGGACTAGAGATCTCTTCAAGAAAATTGGAGAAATCAAGGGAATGTTCCATGCAAAGCTGGCCATGATAAAGGACAAAAACAGTAGGGAACTAACAGAAGCAGAAGATATTAGGAAAAGATGGCAAGAATACACAGAAGAACTATACAAGAAAGACCTCGATGTCCTTGACAACCACGACGGTATAATCACTGACCTTGAACCAGACATCCTGGAAAGCGAAGTTAAATGGGCCTTAGAAAGCATTACTAACAACAAAGCTAGTGGAGGTGATGGTATCCCAGCTGAGTTATTCAAAGTCTTAAAAGAAGATGCTGTTAAAGTGCTGCACTCAATTTGCCAACAAATTTGGAAAACACAACATTGGCCATAGGATTGGAAAAGGTCAGTTTACATTCCAATTCCAAAGAAGGGCAATGTCAAGGAATGTTCAAACTATCACAAAATTGCACTAATTTCACATGCTAGCAAGATCATGCTAAAGATCCTACAAGTTAGGCTCCAACAGTATGTGGATAAAGAACTGCCAGAAGTACAAGTTGGGTTTTGAAGAGGTAGAGGAACTAGAGATCAAATTGCCAACATTCGCTGGATTATGGAGAAAGCAAGAGAGTACCAGAAAAACATCTACTTCTGCTTCATTGACTATGCTAAAGCCTTTGATTGTGTGGATCACAATAAATTATGGCAGGTTCTTAAAGAGATGGGAGTACTGGACCACCTCACATGTCTCCTGAGAAACCTGTATAAGGGTCAGGAAGCAACAGTTAGAACCGGATATGGAACAACTGATTGGTTTAGCATAGGAAAAGGAGTATGACAAGGATGTATATTGTCACCTTGCTTATTTAATTTATATACAGAGTACATCATGCGAAATGCTGGCCTGGATGAATCACAAGCTGGAGTTAAGATTGCTGGGGGAAAGATCAATAACCTCAGATATGCAGACAATACCACTCTGATGGCAGAAAGTGAAGAGGACCTGAAGAGCCTCCTGCTCAGAGTGAAAGAGGAGAGCGCAAAAGTGGGCTTGAAGCTCAACATCAAAAAAACTAAGATCATGGCATCTGGCCCCATCACTCCTTGGCAAATAGAAGGGGAAGTCGTAGAAGTAGTGACAGACTTCACGTTCCTAGGATCCCAGATCACTGCAGATGGTGACTGCAGCCATGAAATTAAAAGACGCCTGCTCCTTGGGAGGAAAGCGATGGCAAACCTAAACAGCATGATAAAAAGCAGAGACATCACCTTGCCAACAAAAGTCTGCATGGTCAAAGCAATGGTATTCCCCGTAGTAAGGTATGGCTGTGAGAGTTGGACTATAAGGAAGGCCGAGCGCCAAAGAATAGATTCTTTTGAACTATGGTGCTGGAGAAGACTCTTGAGAGTCCCTTGGACTGCAAAGAGATCAAATCAGTTAATCCTAAAAGAAATCAACCCTGATTGTTCCCTGGAAGACCAGATCCTGAAGCTGAAGCTCAAATACTTTGGCCACCAAATGAGAAGGGAGCATTCACTGGAGAAGACCCTGATGCTGGGAAAGATTGAAGGTCAAAGAAGAAGGGGACGGCAAAGGATGAGATGGTTAGACAGTGTCATCGATGCAATGAACATGAAATTGAGCAGACTTCAGCGGACAGCGGAAGACAGGAGGGCCTGGCGTAATCTGGTCCATGGGGTCGCGAAGAGTCGGACTCGACTGTGCGACTGAACAACAAAAAGGCTGCGGGGCTTTCCTAGGTTGCCCCATGTGCCTGGTGGCTGCTGGTTTGAATGTGGGGTCTGGTTGGTGAGGCCAGCCTGTTGGTAGTGTGTGTTTGGCAGCCCTTGGTGTGGGTGTGTAGTGGCCAGGGTTTCTGAGGCACAGTTCCCACCACCCCTCTCTTTGAGCTGCCTAATTTTGTAGCGGAGCATTTTTCCCATTTCCCACTCCCCTCTGTTATCTGACACCCCCCCCCCCCCGTTTTTCTTCTTGCCAAAGATGGCCTGGGCTGTTTGTGGTGAAAGGGTTTTTTTTACAGTTGTTTCTTGTGCCTTTCTGTGCACGCAACTGGGCTGCTCAGCTGTTGCTGGGCCTTCACCAGGTAATTCAGGGCTGGCGGCCATTTTCCTGAGGCTGGTGGCCATTTTGGGTTCTTGAACCATCTGGTTGTTCAGTGGCCATTTGTGGCTGGGGCCCATTTTGTAGCTGGGTGGCAATTTTGTGGGACTAGGTGGCCATTTTGTGGGCTCGGGTGGCCTTTTTCATACTGCTTTGGTGCAGTGGTTAAGTGCACTGACTCTACTCTGGAAGAACCGGGTTTGATTCCCCACTCCTCCACTTGCACCTGGCTGGCTGACCTTGGGCAAGCTGTAGTTCTGTTAAGAGCTGTTCTTTAAAAGGGACAGTTTCTGGCAAGAGCTCCTTAGCCCCACCTACCTCACAGGGTGTCTGTTGTGGGGAGGGGAGGGGAGGGGTGAGTAGTTTTTTGAGCCACTCTGAGATACCTTTGGGTGGTGAAGGGCTAGATATAGATCCGATCTCTTCTCTTCTCTTTTTGGACCATCTTTTAATTATGGCTTCTAAGAAAGGCACGGGATGATCAAAAGGGAACCAGCCTGCTCCTAAGGCTCCCCCAAAGATGCTGGTCCCCATCCTATCTTCCTCTGAAGATGAGGGAGGGGATGAGGTACAGCAGGCCATCTTGGATCACCTGATGGCTGTGGAACAGGCTTCTGGGCTGGCTACACCCCATCCTCCTTTAGTTCCAGGGCAGGTTGGGCAAAAGGAAACTCGCTCATCATCTAACAAGCAGTTCCAGGCTGAAGTTCTGACCTGTCTCTCTCTTGTTGAGGGTAGGATTTCTGCAGGTGCTGGGATCAGTGCTGGAGGTCCAGATCGCCAGGGTGATTCAGAAGCAGGCCCATCGGGAGCTGGGCTTTCTCAGGGGATGGATTCACCCAGTTTGCCTGCAGCTCCAGTGGACACTGTGGTGGGTAAGTTGGCTGCTGGTTCTCCTCCTAGGGCTACCTGGCCATGGGGGCCTTGTGGGGCTCCTGCCACTCCAGGTCTAGGTGCAGCTGGTGCTTTCCACAATCAGGGTGTGGGGCAGCACTGGGATGCACTGCCCACTCAATTGCCCATGCTGTGGCCCTATGGGGCGTGGTATGGCCAGCCACCTGCTGGACTTGGTCAGTGGTGGGGTTCCCTGTCATCGCAGGGGGCATCTTATGCTGCTATGCCCACTTCTGAGCTACCTTTTGGGGATGTGGCTTTGCCGTTAGGTGATCATCTGTTGCCAGCCACCAGGGAGAAGATTTACAGGGGTGAATATGTGGATTTCTTTTCCCTTCTTTTTCGGGAGTTGGAAAAGAAAGACAAAACTGACCTGGATGATAAGGACAAATAAAAGCTTAGGAAGATGAAAGTTGATCAGACCTGGGCTAATTGGGTGGCTGGATTTTTGGTTTTTGCAGGTGTACTGGCAAAGGTGCAGCTGTGGCGGGCTAAGGCTTTATTTCAGTACTTTGATATTATTTATAAAGGTGATATGGGTTTCACTGGACCAGCATGGCTCCAGTATGATGAGGAATTCCATATGCGGGCAGCCATGAACCCTTCCATGCAGTGGGACCAGGTGCACCCTCACCTTTGGCTGCAGATTAGGTCCCTGGCCCGCCCTAACGTGGGTGACTGGTTGCACAGCAGACACATTGTGCAGTGACAGTCTGTGTCATCTAACACCCGCAGTGCCACGGGACAGGTGGTTCAACCCCCCCCCCAGCTCTGTTGGGAGTTTGGGTCACAAGAGGTTTGTAGCAGGAAAACCTGCCAATATCGGCATGAGTGCCCCCTATGTTTTATGTTTTATGTATGTACTTACATTGATTGTGAGCTGCCCTGAGCCTGCTTTGCGGGGAGGGCGGGGTATAAATCCCATAATAAATAAATAAATAAATAAATAAATAAATGTAGTGGACTGCACCCTTTCTCGGCATGTTTCCAGGGTAAGCTCCGGAGGGGCCGTAAGCAATTTGAACCTGGGGTTCTGGGACACCTGCTGGTAAAGGGACCCAGTCCCATAAAGCTGAAAGTGTTTGAGGGTTGGTTACACCAATACCCTAGGCAGGAGGATGGTTTATATCTGTTAAATGGTTTTCGGTTTGGTTTTCGTATTCCTTGCCAGGGCCCTAGGGCAGCTGTTATGGCACCCAACTTGTCATCCATCAGGGGTTTGGAGCACGTGATTAGGTGCAAGATTGAGAAGGAGAGGGCAGAAGGTAGGGTGCTGGGCCCGTTCCCCTTTCTGACAGTGGTGAACTTGCGGGTTTCCCAATTGGGCATCATCCCTAAAAAGGCCTGTGGTGAATATTGGTTGATACACCATTTGTTTTATCCCCGTGGGGCATCGGTTAATGATGCCATTCCAGAGTTTTTGTGCTCTTTGCGGTACACCTCCTTTGATCAAGCAGTCAGGGTGGTTCGCCACTGCAGGATAGGGGCTGAAATGGCCAAAGGAACATCAAATTGGCATTTAGGCTCCTTCCGGTTCACCCCAGTGACTTTGAGTTGTTGGAGTTTTCCTTTGAAGGTCAGTTTTATATGGACCGGGCCTTGCCTATGGGCTGCTCTGTTTCGTGAGCAGCTTTTGAGCATTTTAGCCTGTTCCTGGAGTGGTCCCTCCATTGCTGCACGGGGATTTCCACAGTTGTTCACTACTTGGATGATTTTTCATTTCTAGCACCGTCGGGCTCTGGGGGATGTCAGGTACTCTTGCAGAATTTTTTGAAGCTAGCTGATGAGCTAGGTGTTCCCTTGGCTCATGAGAAGACTGAAGGTCCTTCACAAGTTTTGACCTTTTTGGTCATCAAATGGAATACCCTGACACAGGCCTCTCGGTTGCCTATGTTCAAGGTGGCCGAGTTGCATGCGAGGTTAGCCACTTCCATGGTGTGTAGAAAGGCCACGCTTCATGAGTTTCAGCAGCTAGTGGGGCACCTTAACTTTGCTTGCAAGGTGGTTGCTCCTGGGTGTGCTTTCTTACACAGGTTGTGTGATGCTTTGAAGGGCCTGCGGCTACCACACCATAGGGCCAGGGTTACTGCTGCTATAAGGGCTGACCTCAGAGTGTGGCTGGAGTTCCATGACTCCTTTAATGGAGTCTCTTTCTGGAGGACTGAGCTGCAGTTGGGGGCCGGCTTGCAAATTTGTTCTGATGCTGCTGGGTCGCTGGGTTTTGGAGTGTATTTTCAGGGGCATTGGTGTGCCGAGGAGTGGCCAGCAGACTAGGTGAGAGATGGTATTTCCAAGGACCTCACCTTTCTGGAATTTTTCCCAATTCTGGTGGCAGTTTGGTTGTGGGGGGACAGGTTGGCTAACCACACAGTGCATTTTTGGTGTGATAATTTAGCTATGGTCCAGATTGTCAACTTCCTTACATTCAGATCACCTTGAGTCATGGACTTAGTGCGAGCATTCACACTCCGCTGCCTCCATCTCAATCTTTTGTTTTTTGCCAGACATGTGCCTGGGGTCGACAATTAGGTGGCTGATGCTCTCTCTCATAAACAGATGAAGAGGTTTTGTTGGCTGGCTCCAGAAGCTGTGGCGGGTTGGAAGGCGGAGGTGAACAGGGCAATTGGACTGGCCATTGTGCCAGGAACGAAGCGGGAGTATGACCATGCGGTCCACCAGTTTTCCAATTTTAGGAAGGAGGTAGGGTATTCCAACCTGTGGCCAGTGCCTGTGGACCATTTGCTACACTTCTGTGTAGTTTTCCAAGGTAAGGGGCTGGCGGTTAGCTTGATTAAGGGATTGCTCTTGGCCATTGCCTATTCTAGTAAAGCAAGGGGACTTTCGGAAGCTACAGGTGACTTTAGGATTCATAGGATGTTAGAGGGATGGTCACAGGAAGCTGGTCCACAATGATGACAGGCAGCCTATCTCTCCAGTCATGTTAAGAGGCTTGCAGGCCGTTTGGAGGGACACCTGTTCATCAGAATATGAGGCTTGTCTTTTCCATGCAGCTGCATTGCTTGCCTTTTTTGGTGCCTTCCGCATTGGTGAACTGGTAGCGCAATCCAAGACCAATGCGTCAGGCCGTGCTTTTGAGGTATGTGACATACGTTTGCAGGGGGATTGCGTTCAATTCACCTTGAGACATTCTAAGATGGATCAGCGTAGGCGTGGCACTGTTGTCACCATTGGTGTGTGTGCAGAGAAGGAATTGTGCCTGGTGTCTGCCTTGGCAGCTTATCTTGCAGTTAGAGGGCTGGGGGTTGGTCTCTTGTTTCAGCACCAAGACCAAAGCCCTTTAACAAGGCACCAATTTTGGTCCGTCACTTCTGTGGCCTTGGCTAGGCTAGGTTTGGCAGGGGGTCGATTTTGTACCCATTCTTTTAGGATTGGGGCAGTGTCCACAGCAGCTGCTATGGGATACCCGGCCAGGGATATACAGCATGTGGGCAGATGGAGGTCTTCAGCTTACAAGACTTATGTTCGCCATGTGGCAGGTCTGTGAATTGTATTTTACTGTTTTTGTTTGGTTCCACTTTTCATTGTTCTTTCATTGCAGGTTCTGTTGGCTGGCTGGAACGGAAGAAGGTGCTCATCTGCGGGCATAGTTATGTTTTTTGGGCAGCACATCAAGCAAAGAGGTCACCCATAGGCTCGCAGTTAGGGCTAAGCCAATGGGCCATTGTTGAATGGCTAGGGCACCGCGGGTTTGCAGTGGCCTGGCCTGTTACATTTGTTGTTTAATGAGAGGATTAGTCCTCCTCCTCATATTTTGGTTATTTATTTAGGAGGCAATGACTTGGGCTTTATCAAGGGTAAAGCCTTGATTCTTCAGGCCCAATCTGATTTTCTTGTAATTAAGCGGCAGTGGCCTGAAACGTTAATCATATGGTCTGCTATGGTGCCACACTTGGTTTGGCGTGGGACCTGCAACCCGTTGGCCATTGATAAAGCTCACCAACCGGGGATCCAGATTGCTCTGGAAAGAGGCCTGGGCCGATATTTGCCTCACCCTAGCATACATGCAGGTGTTGCGAGCTTGTATAGGAGTGATGGAGTGCATTTGTTGGAGGTTGGTATGGACCTCTTTTTGGAGGACTTACGGCAAGGGCTTGATGGTGCTTTAGGCTTCCAAGTGGGCATAAAGGCCTAAGCTGAGGCTTGACCTTTTTTGTGGCAGGATTTCATTCCATACAGATTGTGGCATGGTGAACACTGGCTATAACCCCTTTGGGGCATAGGGGTCTTGCCAATACAGTCCTTGGGCCATGTGATCTGGGGCAGGGAAAGCAGATCACCTACGGCATTCCTGGGATTTCCTTGCGGCTTGGGGGTGGCTAACTAGACGTGAGCTATATTTCCTTGGCTGTCATCTGGGGCAGGGTGGCTCTCCCTAGTTATCATGGTGAGGGAGGGGTCTTTGGTCCCCTGGCCTCAGCCATGCCGCAACCTGTCTGCCCTTGCTGTTGGTCTTTGTGTTTAGTTTAATAAAGTAGCCCATTAATACCCCAACTGTTGTCTGTCTCCTTATTCCGGCTTGGGGGGCAATGGGCAGTTTTCACAGGGGGAAATGGTAAGCAGTGGGGTACTGCAGGACTTGTTACTAGGTCTGGTGCTTTTTAACTTGTTTGTTAATGATTTGGAGTTGGAAGTAAGGAGTGAAGTGGCTAAGTCTGCAGATGACACTAAGTTGTTCAGAGCAGTGAGAATCAGGGAGGACTGTGAGGAGTTCCAGAGGGATCTGTTGAGGCTGAGTGAGTGGGTGTCAACATCGGCAAGTGCAAAGTAATGCACATTGGAGCCAAAAATCCTAACTATAAATGTACATGGATGGTGTCCGAACTGGCGGTAACTGACTAGGAGAGAGATCTTGGAGTCATGGTAGCTAACTCACTGAAGATGTCAACTGTGTGCAACTGCAATGAAAAAGGAAAATGCTATGCTGGGGATTATTAGGAAGGAGATTGAAAACAAATCAGCTAGTATCAAAATGCCCCTGTATAAATCTATGGTGTGGCCTCATTTGGAATACTGTGTACAGTTCTGGTCACTGCACCTCAAAAAAGATATTACAGCACTGGAAAAGATGCACAAAAGGGCAACTAAAATGATTAAGGGGATATAACACCTTCTCTATGAAGAAAGGTTAAAGAGGGTAGGGCTCTTTAGCTTAAAGAAATGACAATTGAGGGGTGACATGATAGAGGTTTACAAAATTATGCATGGGCTAGAGAAAGTAGAGAAAGAAGTATTTTTCTCCCTTTCTCACAATACAGGAACTCATGGGCGTTCAATGAGCAGTAGGTTTAGAACAGGAAGTACTTCTTCACCCAAAAAGTATATAACACGTGGAATTCATTGCCACAAAAAGTATAGACAGCTTCAAGAGGGGATTGGATAAACATATGGAGGAGAGGTCCATCAGTGGTTATTAGCCACAAGGTATAGATGGAACACTATGTCTGGGACAGTGATGCTCTGTATTTTTGGTGCTTGTGGGCAATAGTGGGACAGCTTCTGGAGTTCTTCCCCCCCGGGGACCTCCTGATGGCACCTGGATTTTGGTCACTGTGTGATACAAAATGTTGGACTGGATGGGCCATTTCCTTGTTTCAAAATGACTCCTCTTATGGTCTTATGGAAATGGGCTGTTGGGGAAAGGGTGACTTAGGTAAGATCCTGTTCCACCACTGCATTGCACTGGCAGTTGGTAGGATATAACTTACTGTCATTTTTAATGCTCTGCTTTTGGGAATCATTGTTTTTTTGTGATTAGTATGGCACATTGCCCAGAGTTGTTGAGACTGACTGAAAACCCAGTACAACAACTTTAAAATAAATGAGTTGCAAAACATTCTTTAAAGCAACAAAAAGTCTTTATTTAATGGGCCGCAAAGGATTTACGCACAACTCCTGTGGCGCTTGTAGAGTCTTGTTCTCATGAAGTGTTTGATTTCTCAGTCCCTTTGCTGTCTTTGAACGCTAATGCTCAAATTGTTATGCTGAAAAGAAATCTGAGCAGGGAAGCTATTTAGAGACCTTTTGCATGGTTCCCATTGTAAAGAAAGCCACTTCCTGACCGTACTGTGTCCAAAGAAAAACAAGCCACTGGAGTTTCCCTCTGGGGTAAATGGCTGAAGACAAGACAGAGACATGAGGGGAGTGAGGATATCCAGACAGATAAGGAAGAAAGCTGTAAAGCAGAAAAGCAGACAGAACTAAGTGTGTATCAATAGAGTGAAAAGCACTTATCTATGCTTTAACTAACCATCCTTCCCACTTGGTAGATTACACTGTAAAGCCTCCTTTCATTAACCATTCTGTGCTCCTCTTATAAAAACAGTGGTCCTGTCAGTCTTAGCTTCTGAATGCCCAAGCTTATGAAAGTCTCCAGAGCTCCTAGGATACAGAAGCATGCTCTGCATTTCAGACATGCTTAGTTCTACCCCATCCCAAAAGGAGCAGAATAAGCAACAAGAAGGAAATCACCTGAATGGCCATAAGAATTTGCACATATGTATGACCTTATGGAGGTAGGTTTAGCCTATCACCATCAGAGACACTGTCTGTTGGCTTAGTTCATTGATTAGTGATCAAATATTAATCAGGTATGCATGTTACATTTATCTATAGTATATTAGAATTGTATTTAAAAGCAGCCCTGACTAGCCCATGCATGTCAAAGATTGGAAGCCAAGCTGGGTCACCCATGGTTACCACTTGGATGGAAGACCCCAAGGAAACTCAGGGCTGCTTTGCAGAGGAAGGCAATGGTAAACCACCTCTGTTCATATCTTGCCCTGAAAACTCCTTGAGGGGTTAATTGTGACTAATTGGCACTTAATTATTACTATATTAAAAGTCACTTTGAACTTCTGCCACCACCATCTGGACTTCTGAGGACAACATAAGGTACCAAAGAATCTCCACAATACTAATATTGGGGAAATCTAATTTTAGTGCCCCCTTCCACATTTCAAAGACCACCAACTACGCTCATCTCTGTTGGATTCAGGCCATGTATTTGATATTTATCCCACCCTTCCCTCACTGGGCTTGGACAACATAAATGCCCCTCCCACTTTTTATCTTCACAGCAGTTGAGTGAAAGAAGCTGAACTAAAAGAGGTCACCCAGCATGCTTCACTGCAGAGTGAGATAAGAATGCAAAGAAGGTTTCCCCAGCCCTAATCTAGCACTGTGATCATTAGCTCACTGCATTCATTGAGCTCCAACTCAGAAATCAACCACGCTTTCCCATGTTCTGCATCTTTTGAAAATTAGAAATCCTACAATAATGCCAAGCCACTTTTTCATGTCCATTTTGGATCAGAGGTTTTCTAAAAGACTTCCCTCAGGAACTGCTTGTCTGAGGCTCAGTGGACCTGTACGTTCACTGAGAAGTGAGGCTTTTTTTTGAGGGGGGAGATAAATTTCCACATGAGGTATGATTTTCATACGGGGTACTTTCAAAGAAGAAACTCTGCATGTGAAAGCAGAGGTGCTACAGAAAGGACTGCACACCTGCAAACAATGAGCTGTCAATCTGTCCTATGACCTGCGTTTCTTGTGAACATTAACACAACTAATGTTATGCTATTCTTACTTTATCACATGATGACAAAGTCACATAATAATCAAGTCACATTTTCCTGAGAGTTCATTTTATAATGTTTTTGCATGTAACAAAAAGGGGTAGAAAGTCCAGTGGTTCTTCTTCTTTTTTTGGTATCCTTTTAAACATTTGCCACGCCTGCCCACCCTCCGGGGCAAGAATGCACTATTATCCTCGGAAGTATATCTCATTCAGCAAAACTCCTGCTCTTGCACTTTCCCCCCTTTCATTCCTTCGTTTTTAGCCTAATGAATTACTTCCTGTTCTTTCCCTGTTGGCTGCTATTCTCGCAAGGCCATGAATAAACAGTTATTTATCAGCTCTTCTTTGAAGGTGGTCTTAAGCTCTGTTTCTTCTATAATGTAACAAGCCAAAATATTACTCATATTTTTATGGTTTTATTATAAGAATGCAACTGCAAAATAACTATTCTAAAATCTAAAAAGTCGGTTACTTTACTTGCTACAGAGTGAAAAATGGCAAAGAACAGAAAATGAAATGCATTAAAGTCACCCCCAGAGATGCCTCCAAGAGTGCTTTGACTGGAGGAACATCCTAGTTCTACCATTGTGTTTTATTTTTTAAAAAAAATCTCATACAATTGAATCATGGCCATTCCAAATCCAAGAGCTAGCAGGGGACCAACCTGAGAGAAAATTAGCACAGGTTTCTGCCACTATTTTTGTTTTCTTCATTTCAAATCACAGCTCATGCCTTAGATGAATAGAAATTTCTACTGCAGCCTGCTTCATTGCTCTTCGAAGTGGTGCAGTAGGTTTTATTTTTTATTTTTCTAAAAAAAAAGGTTTGCAAAATAAAACATCTAGAGGACTAAAAAAGAGTTCTGAAATGATAACATGTGAAGAGTAAAGGGACCATGCAATCAAAATAGTTCTTGCCAGGGAGATATAAAAAGATACTACGCAAACATTCCTAGAATAATTTATGTGGAATTCAAGTTGAAACCATAGACATAATGGCATATTATGTGTTCTCTTGGTGTTCCATTTTTGAATCAACAACGTGAGCTCACCTTTTGCCCTCTGCACACAACCCTCATTTCCTTCATGTGGTATAACTTGGCCTGGGCAGACTCTTAAGAAAGTTTCTTTTCACACAGGAAAACAGCTTTGTAGAAGGAGGAGGTAGGGAAAGGAGAAGTCAATATTCGGGATGAATGAATGTTCTCTTTTTCATTTCTTTTTTATATTTGCTTATATTTTTGTCAACACATTTGGGTCTCTGCTTTTTCCTGGTGGTTTCGTAGGGTTTCCCCCCCCCCTCCATTGTGTGTGCATGTTGTACAGTTTTATTCACAATTAATATCATATTTACATGTACAATTTATCTCATTTATACATATACTGTGTGTATAATGCTGATCTATTGCAGCAGAAATAATGTTGGAAAATGTGTATATATTTTATCCGGGCACATTGGGGAGCTGAAAGTTGATTTTTGAGTCAAAACAACATGGATGAGTCTTCACAATAATCCCTAGTCAATATGAATAACTCTTCTCTATCAGTGCAGTACCAAGCTCAGTTCTACCCTACTAAGCCAAAGACTTCAATAGACTTAGAAGGGTGTAACTCTGCTCAGGACTGCACTGTATACCTAAGAAATTATTGAACCATTTATCTCTCTTTTTTCTTTTGTCTTTCCTTTATAGAGTCTATATTTTCTTCCTGATAGACAACCCTTCTCTCTCAGTTCTGGTTCCTTTATTTTTAATTGACCTAGGTGATGTCTCTTTACCTTTACAGTTGGGTTTCAGGTCCAGTTTGGGAACTGAGAAGTATTTAGGTGGTCTAGTGGATTGCCTTGACATGAGTAGCCCAGGATAGACCAAACTTGTCAGATTTTGGAAGCTAAGCAGGATCAGGCCTGGTTGGTATTTGGAAGGGAGACCACCAAGGAATAGCAGGCCATGGTATGGAGGCAGGCAATGGCAAACCACCCCTGAATGTCTCTTGCCTTGCAAAGTCCATGGGGTCACCATAAGCCAGCTGTGACTTGACAGCAAGAAGAAGAAGAATGGATCATTTTATTTGCAAACAGGCTGTCCAGAGCCACCCTGGGCCTCCAAACAACAATTCCATCTGGGGGCCCCATTTGACACTGATCCAAACTATGTGTCCAATTTTGTAATTTTATATTTGTACATACACAAATCTATTTACCAATATAGAATACACTTCTTATATCTGATGAAGTGAACTTTGGCAAGTACATCAGAAAGAATTCTATTTCAGTTTACCCTTATACATTTACCTAGCTCAAAAGCAGGAGCAAACTGATAATGTAGTGGTGTTAGATGAGAAATATTAGGATCTTAGGGACTGATTTTGTCGACATATTTTCTAAAAAGATTATGCTATTTGTCATATAGCACAAAGGTTAAAGTAGCATACTAGTGTTTACAAAAGGATATTAGATGTCCCACCAATACAACAACAACCACCCACTGCCTAAACAGTGTTTAAGATGTAAAGGTAAATCACATTTAATTAAGGGTGGAGGGAGTTCTAACTTCATTCCACATGTGTAACTACTAAGACAAGCTAACATTCTTTTACCATGCATGTAAGGAGTGGAGGGGGAGAGCATCTTTTTATTACTGTGATAGTTCATGGTGAAATATTAACTCTCCCTTCTGCTCATAGTATTAACAAAGGTTTGCTGCTATACTGTTATTAAGTGGGTTCTGAGTTGCCAAGCAGGGAGGAGAAAGAGTTGAGATCAAGACTGATAAATAATGGGGGAATAGAAAAATCAGAAAGGAGGCTGCAGGGCTGCAGGATAAGTCAGTGTTTGTCACTTTGTAGTAAACCTGCAGAAAGGCGTGGCACCTCTAGGGGCTGCAGTACAGAAGTGTATTAGAAGTAAAATAAATTGTGATATATTGTCTGAATGCAGCATGACACTGACTTCAGGGGACCTCCAGCTGAGTTGGACCCTATGAATTTTGTCCCCAAGTCTCCCACCTTCACTGCCCTGTCTGCAAATGGACAGATGCAATGTCTCTGGGCTAGATCTGTTGGATCTATCTGCAGTTTTATACTTTATACCTTGGTGATTTTAGGGTCCCCCCCCCCTTAGAACATACATATAGAGGTTTTATGAGAGAGACTGAAGCACCCATGTGGAAACTGAGCTGTGATGTCCCTAAAGGCTCCAGCCTCTCATTATTATTAAGTACTTCTGTCCAACTATTCAATGAGACAATCCAATGCTTTGCCTATGAGCAGAAGGTCTGACCTAGGACTTAAAGTGTCATTTGTTCTGGACGGGGTTGCGTTCCACTTGATGGAACAGGACCATAGTCTGGGGGTGCTTTTGGACCCAGGCCTACTGCTGGATAAGCAGGTGGCAGATGTGCCTTTACCAAGCTTCAACTGGCTAGCCAGCTGCAGCCTTTCCTGAGCAGAAAAGATCTGGCTGCTAAGGCACATGCTCTGGTTACATCAGATTAATGTAATGTGCTCTGTGTGGGGCTGCCCTTGAGAAGAGTTTGGAAATTGAGCAGGTACAGAATGATGCAGGTGGGATGTTGACTGGAGTGGGTTGTAGGAACCATATCATTGTAGCCTTGGCCCATCTACACTGGCAGAATGGGGGAACTCCTTCAATCCTGTGTCAGATCTTCCACCCAACAGTAACATTTCCATCTTGTCTTTATAAATTTGTCATGCCTATTTAGAATTCAGACCTGTTTAAGTACAAAATCAGTGAGCTGGCCAGAGATCATAGAATCATAGAATCCCACAAGCGCTGCTCCGTGCTCGTTCTTCCCTTTGCCCCGATGGTTTGTGTCAATTTCACACTAGGTGCTGCGCGATTTCCCCCGTGATTTCCCCATTGGGGCAAAAGGGAAGAGTGAGCGCGGAGCAGCGCTTGTGGGAAATCGGCCATAGAGTCGGAAGGGACCTCCAGGATCATCTAGTCCAACCTCCTGCACAATGCAGGAAATTCACAAATACCCCCATACCCCCAGTAACCACTGTTCCATGCCCAGAAGATGACAAAAAAAGATGAATAATCACAGAAACTCTGAAGTGAGGTGAATGACCTACTCTTCCATTATAGCACCAAAAAATCATGTGACAGGGTCTCTTGATCCACAAGGTAGGATAGGGAAGATCCTCTGTTATGTTTCTTTTCCCCCTTTTTTTAAAGAGCAGGCATCGCATGGCCACTCTACTTTCTGCTCCAATTGTGTGCGCTGTCCACATAATTGGTTTTGCCTCATTTCTGTTTTTGGTGGTGATTTGTTTCTTTTATGCCATCTTTATGCCTTTTTAATGTCATTTATACATAATGGATGCATACAGTTTTACAGGAAGAAGTGGCAGGAGGAAAAACAAATTAGTTTTAAAATAAAGGCATGGGTTCTTTTCTTACAACAGAGAAGTAAAATGAAATTGGAGATATTTGCATCCAACCAGCAAACTGAAAAAATTTGGTTGCATCCCTATTCTAGAAGAAATGGCTTGGTAGCATTTTTTATTATTTTTGTGTTCTGGAAAGCAATAAATTTCTCTACCATTAGGGGGGAAATAGCCCATAATCTTGCTGTTTCTTTCTAATCCAGGCAGCCAACATAGGCTGTGTGTGATCAGAAGAGGAATGAGTTTTAATGAATAGCAGTAAAATGTGCTCTGTGGGGTTTTTCAAAAAAGCACATTCCGATATTTTTTTTTCCATGCAAAGTCCTAACCTTTGCTAGGAAATGGCTGAACTAAGGTTTTCTTTAATGAAAAGAGCCCATTGTAATCAGAACTGTGGAGAATATACATCCTGTGTACATTATACACTTGTCAGATGTTCTTCATTATGGACCAGAATCCCCTTTGGATACAAGGTCATCTTCATTCAGTGTAGGCATAATGTAGCTTTTTTAAAAAGGTTTCATTTTAAAATTAAACACATTAACATAATTTGTTCCCCATTGCTATGTATGCTCAATGGGAAGTATGTTGAAATCATTAGGTTTTTGTCAATGGGCATTCACTTTCAAGTTAGTATATGCTGGAAATTTTCTTTTTATGATGAGGACATTAACATTCAAAGACTAAACTGATTCACAGCAGTCCTGTCAATGACAAAACTTCCCCCCCTTTTTCTCACCATTCACGTGTGTACAAAATAAATTAAACACTGGTAACATCCCAGGTTGTATATAAAATTAATCCAGTTATGGTAGACAATCCTCCGCCCACCCCCCAGACCTTATGTTTACCCAGAGAACTTAGTTCAAGACAGACTAAATGAAGCATTTCTTAACAAACTGCATAATTAACCTGTGGAATTTACTGTTACAAGATGTATTAATGGTTCCTAGCTTAAAAGCCTTTAAACTAAAAACATTAGACAAATGTATTAAATATAGTTCTATTAATTAACTTATATCTAATAGTGAAGTGTGGGCTGATCTGTGGATACTTAAATATGCAGATCAGACCCATTTGTCTATGCGCTTGCAGAAAAATCTGAAAACCAGTTGGGGGGGGGGGATGCAGGACAGCATATTTCCCCCCAGACAAAGGAGCATTATCAGCTAGAAGCATTGACAGCTTTAAGAGGGGACTGGATAAACGTATGAAGCAGAAATCCATGAGTGGCTATTAGCCACAAGGTATAGATGGAACATTATGTCCGGGGCAGTGATGCTCTGTACTCTTGGTGCTTGTGGGCCACAGGAGGAGGGCTTCTGGAGTTCTGCTTCCACTGGTGGATCTCCTGATGATGCCTGGGATTTGGCCACTGTGTGACACAGAGTGTTGGATAGGATGGGCCACTGGCCTGACCCAATATGGCTTCTCTTATGCTTTTATGTTGCCTTATGCTCCTGTGCAGACAAAGTTTCTCTGGTGGACCTATGAGAGGGAGGCTGTTGGCAGATGGCAGCACTTCAGCCAGGTGGGCTGGCTAGCTGCCACAGCTGGGTGAGCAGCCCGGTGAGATGGGGAGGATGGGAGGGTAGAGTGCCAGGGAGGTCACCATTGCTATGGGGGGGGTAGGAGGGGAAACCATTACATAGACAGGAAAGGAGCTGTTAATGTTGCTCTGGACCTTGAATCTCCCCCCTCCCCCAAGCACAACTCCCAGTTCACCACTGTGCCTCACACAGCTTCCAGCATTGCCACTGGAGCCCCAAGACCTGGCACCACCTTCCACCTTACTCCTGCCAGTGCAGCCTCCACCTCCAGGCCCATTGTTCTGTGCGCTTCTGCAGACAATGCAGTTATCTTCTGTGTGGGAGTCCTTGTGGGTTCCTCACTGCACAATTGAATCTTAGTCTTCCTGGGTAAGAGCTGCCAGGGTAGGGAAGGAGGGAAAGCTGAAGACAAGGAAACAGAAGTGGATGTGGGAAGGAGATAAGGATGCAGGAAAACAGGAAAGGCTATGGGAGCTTTCAGGGAATGGAAAGAAGAAATACTGGAGAAGAGGAAAATAAGATGCCCCCTGCAAGTCCTTGTGGGTCCCCCACTTGTCAATGTCTATTAGTGATAACAGCTCAATGAAGCCACCATTGTCAATGTCAGTAAATACCTGACTAGCGGGTTCAAGTGCTGTTGCTAACTGTAGGTATATCAGAGGCATCTTCTGGTGACTGTTGGAAACAGAATAATGGACTGGATTGAACTGTAGTCTGCCTCAGTTGCCCACCCACCCCTCGAATGACTTTATGGGTTAAAACTGGGACTTTATTTGCATACAAACTGATCTGCATCATTATTCAATTTAAATACGGGTTGGATTGTGCCTGCGAGGCAGGCTTCACAACAGGGCAAATCCACCCTGGCTCAGAGCCAGGTCTGGAATCCTTCTGGACCGTACCTCTCACTGCTTGCACTCCAGGTGCATAGAGGGGACAGAGGAGCACATCCTCGCCCCGACTGCTAAGCCTTGTGCTCCCCTCTCCCAGAGGGGCACCCATCTGAAACTCCTGGACTGCCAAGCCCTTAGGTGCCAGTTTGAGGATCCCCCCATTGCTGATAACTCAGGGTGCTTGCCATCTCCAATCTACCCTCTCAACCCGTGCTTTCCCATCCCAGCAGGGCCTAACCAGATCCCCAGGCCTAGTTATGCCACAACCCTCCAGGACCATGTGAAGCAGGCAAAAAAAGGCCCCCTCGAAGCCAATCTGAGAGAGACCCAAAAAATTCCTGCTCAGCCCCAAAAACCGGTGACTGGCTACTCCCACATGGTTCTCAGCTGAGGGTGGGCGGGGAGCTTGTCTCCGTCCAGAATGACCGAGGGAATGGCTGCCGCCACTAGATTTGGCTGGCCAGCCCTCCCTGATAGGTCAGTGCTCCCACGCTGCCCTCCAATAGGCTCCCCCCCCCACGTGATTCCTTCAAGGATGTGGGGGGTGGGCAAAAAGCTTGTGCTTGTGTGGGGGCAAGTACTGGTCTTCTTGTGTTCCTGTTCTCTTTCTACTTTGGGGAGGGGGGAAAGTTCTGAATAATAGTACTACTACAACTGGATTAAATTGTTCTGAATGAAATGCTTTTTTATGCTTATGAAACAGCTCCTCCTTTTCAAAGCTGAATGAAAGAAAGCAGATTTGTTTTTTGTATTACAAAAATAATCACTTTATTTCTAAACACATCTTCATCCTTTTGTCACATGCAAGGTCAAACTGCATTTAAGAAAAGTGCCCCATAATCTCACGGTCAAAAGGACAACTCCAAGATTGCATTTTCACTGACCCCAGACTCCAATCTGCTGCTGCCTTTGCTCTTCTCAAACTAGAAATTTCCTTCAACTTGTTGCTCTTCAGGTTTAGCTGGAAGTGACATACATAAAATAATGAAAAGATAATCTCCCTAGGACCAAAGGAGAGTTGGCTTGATATTTGAAGTAAGGAAATCGATAAAAGCAAAACAACAGCTGCAATAGTGTGTTGTGTCATATGATAGGTCCCTTGAATCATTAACATGCTACCTCGCAGATCTTACAGTACAAAAGAATGTGTGACCTATGACTGTTCCCACAGAATATTTACAGCAACCACAGACTGGCCTGAAACATAACACTTTGCCTCTTTGGACTACATTTGGCCTCACCTCACACCTGTGCAACATGGGTGTCATCAGCTTCTTGAAACCAGCTCAGGTGGTACAAAGGGGGATATTTGAATTGCCTCACCAGATGTTACTCCATACTTGCCCCAGAAAACTCAGTTTTGACATGAGAGGTGTTTTTTAAATTGAATCTTCATTGAAATGTCAGTATGATTCATATTTGGGTGCCCTTTTGCCCTAATCAAATTTATGTATAGTCTGTGAGTGGATTCCCCCATTATTCTGTTCCAAAATTTTGGTCTGTGCTATGTCCTAGTCATGACTGGTAGGCTCCCCTACACATGGCTGTAACATCTGTAAAGCAAAAATAATATTTTTCCCACTTCCCTATAATAGAAGAATCTGTCCCCAAGATAACATAAATAACTGGACCCAGCATCTCTGTGTTTGGTGTTATTTCTCATGTAGTATCAGATTAATTGAGTGGTCTATTAATATAGATATATAATATATCAGTTGTTCCTGCTAGAAGACACAGAGCAGGTGGTTATCCCCATGGATGAAGAAGCAAAAAAATATACAAAAAGATGGAAAGCATTCAGCTGTAGGCCCTTTCTGCACTGGTCTTCTGCTTCGCTTTCCCTGTGTGTCTCAGTCAACTTTTAAATTTTGTTCTACATTTCCTCCCACTTTCACCTCACATGTCCTTTGGTTTTTATTTTTGATTCTGCATTCCTTGTCAGCCATTCAGCTGTCAATTCACTTTCTGTTTGCTGTATTCCTGGCTTTTCCAAAAGTGGTTTTGTCATGGACTTTTTACTTGTTTCACTTCAAAGTTGTTGATAATTCAGAAGTGGACATATTTCCTTGGATTTTGGCGTCAACCCCCATTTCTCCACCCCTGTTTCTGCCCCTCCTTTTTGGTCCATACAACCACCACCTTTGAGGTTTATTGTTCCACCCACTCTGCAATTTCCTCTATCCTACTTTCCTCCCTGCTTCTGCTCCACCACTGTGAGGGTTCCCCCATCATTTCCATTTTTTTTAATATGCCCTTTAAGTCCGGCAATGAGATATATTGATCACTAATCTTTTGGTTCAGTTGTTAAAGAAACCAGAGCCATTTGAGAGCTTGTTAAAAAATGGTGCTTTTCTCCCACCCACTTGTGCTTTCTCTTGTGCTCCCCCTCCCCCACATACTAAAACCAGCATAAGGGGAAAAGATGTTCTCTGATGGCCTGGAGTGCCAAAGGGAGGGGGAGGTCTGGCACTGGAGTGGGTGGGAAGTCAGGAAACCAAGACCAGAGGCAGTCTCAGCAAGGACAGCTGATGATGTTAAGCCAAGGGGGAGTCCCCAGAGGTGAGGAAGTTGAGAATCCATGGGTCTAAAGTGACAAAGGGGGTGGGTGGTCTAGCACCAGAGGAGGGTTGAAAGTTGGGAAATGAAAACCAGGGGCAGACTCAGCAAGGACAGGTGATGATGTTAAGCCAAGAGGGGGCTCCCCAGAGGAAAGGAAGTCAAGGATCCATGGGTCTAAAATGCCAAAGAAGGTAGGTCTTTTGCCAGAGGGGGATAGAAAGTTGGAAAACCAAAACTGGGGGTAAGGACAGCTGATGATGTTAAGGGTCTAAAGGGGGTGGTCTAGCACCAGTGCCATTGCCAACACAACCAAGAAAAAAAATGTAGTTTTTGGTTGCAGCTACAATCTCTCTGATGGAGGTCTGTGCATAGACATGGTCTCCTGGTGACATACAAAAATAGCAGTTTACAGTAAATGGAATAAAACTGCTGAAAACACCTCAGCACAACCCAGCCAGATACTTGCAGGCTATGCTGCCCTTTCCTACCACTTGCAGGGAAACTTTGGTTGGTGGATGCTTCTGCACAGCTGTGAGGGAGCGATTTTGTAATTTTTTTTAAGTCTAGATGCACACCCCATAAATCACAAGTGACATTCCACACCAATTTTTAAAAGAACAGTTTTTAAATTGTAGCTGCAGAATAAATACACTGGATGGTGTAAGGCTGGTGTGGACGGCAGGCACAGAAATCCTTCGTGTGTTAACATCACCAGGAGAAACCACACATTCCTCTCCCACCTGAGCCAGCAAAATACAAAAGGGCACATGCCCAGCTACAGACAATAGCCAGCAATCAAGCCTTCCTGCCACCCATCAAGATAACACCACTGTCAAACATCTGGTCATTAATCCGAAGCACCAGCCCTTCAACTTGATTGGTTCTTCTATTTCTCCTCTTTGTCTTACCCCCTTCCCCCACTCCCTGCTGACCACACCAGTTTAAGGTTTTTTTAGTACTTCCTGGGGCCCAGGTGACCCCATGAGCAACTTGTCTCAGGTCACATTTTAGGTATATAAGGAGAGCCCTCTCTGAACTCTTCTCTTCACCACCTATCTACCTTCTTGGTTCCATTCCAGATTCATTTGGAGCCACTCCACATATGTTGCTGGTCGGCCCACTAACTCTTTCCTCTCTTTTTTAGTTCCCTTTTTTGCTGCATGATCCAAGCATCTCATCAGACAGGTAAAGGATCACCCTCAACAGCATTTCCTGCTCATGCAACCATTACTATACTTTCAAATCTGTATTCTTAGCCCTGTATTGTGTGTGTGAATGCTTGATATATTTTTTTTGTTTGTATGCTTGAAGAACCTTTAGTAAAGGATGAGATTGGATTTATACCCTGCCCTTCACTACCTGTAGGAGTCTCAAAGTAGCTTACAATCTCCTTTCCCTTCCCCTCCCCACAACAGATACCCTATGAGATAAGTGAGGCTGAGAGAGCTCTTTCAAGAACTGCTCATGAGAGAATAGCCCTGAAATAACTTGTGACTGACCCAAGGCTGCACCAGCAGCTGCATGTGAAGGAGCAGGGAATAAGATTAGAATCCGCGCTCCTAACAATGACACCAAACTGGCTCTCAAGCTAGGTGTCCTTGGGCCAGTCACACACTTTCATACTAACTTGCTTGCCATCAGGATAAAATAGAGAAGTGGATTTAAGCCACTTTGGGTCCCAACAGTGGGGAAAGTTGGTGTATAAATAAAATCAATAAATCAAAATATCAGTGCCCATGTGGTAATTTCAGCAGCCATCATTACCAACAGGACTGAAAACTGGGAGCTGTTGGTCTCAGTTGATAGTGGAAGGAATCACTGGAGGACTAGGGATGGACTCTATGGCATTGTACACCACTGAGGTCTCTGTCCTAACCAGGCTCCATCCCCAAATCTCTAGGAGTTTTCCAACCTGGATCTGGCAACCCTACCACTCTTCCCCTGCCAGAGGCCAGGGGGGACCTGGAAACCCTAAACAGTGGCAAGCAGAAGGGGAGGGGGTATGCAAGCAATGGTGAGTGAGGATAATTCCTGGAATCAGCCCTATTCATCCTGCACAGGAAGAATCTATGATAGAAACTGGAATTTTGATCAGTATGTGTATAAAATACACCAAAATGTATCATCCACTTTGTCAGGGATGGGCATTAACACAAAATTTCCAGTTCAGTTTGGGGTTCAAGGCAGTCCCAAACCAAACCTTGAACCAAACCAAGTAAAAAATGCCCAAAACAAACTGGCCAGTTTGGATCCCACTTTCTCCTGGCCATGGCAAGCTGCAGCTGGAAGAAAGGGGGGGTAGTCCAAGAAGGCTCAAATGGCTGGCAGCCATTTAACCCATCCATTTTGCTTCCCCCCACTTCAAAGTGTGGGGGAGGGAAATGGACAGGTTTTATGGATTGCAGCCATTTAAACCTACCAGCTGATGGGCAGACTCAGACTTACTGTCAGGCTGAAATGGCCCAAACCGCTGAATTGGGCAAAAGTCCAGAAAATATTCAGGAAAGGCACCTTCCCCGAACATTGGTTCGGGAATTATGAACCGGGCAACGTTTGTACCAAACTTTAGCTTGTGAATGGATTCATGCCCTACACTTTGGTTCAGAAAAGAAGATAGATGAATGGACAGATGCATTTTTTGGAAAATACACATTCAGTATTTGATGAAGTTATGGAAGAAAAGTATTCCATAACTGGAAAGAAGAAGAGAACAGCCTTTGGGTGAGGTGGCGAGTGTCCAATTATTTGTCCTCCTTTGCTGAAGCTTTCCATCTCTGTACAGCCCAGACTAAGAAGATCCCCATATTTTTTGGGTTACAGCCTAGCTGCTTCAGTCATTTGAGATTATTGCATCTTTCTATTTATAGTGCTGCATGTTTTTAAATTATTTTGCCTTTTGTTTTAATTGTTTTAACTGTTTAATTACTGTGATTGATTTAATAGCTTTTAAAAACTGCTGTTGTGATCTGCCCTGAGCCCGTTTGCAGGGAGGACAGGATATAAGTCTAAATAAATAAATAAATAAATCGAAATGCCTTTCTCTACTGTTAAAACATACTTTACATTATGAACATACCTTTCATAGCGTATCTTCCCCTGTGTCTTATTTACATTACACTATATATTTTCTAATCTTTCTTTCACATAGGCAGCAGGTAGGAGTGAAGAAAAATTTCATTGATCCAGGGAGATAATGACATTGAAACACAGGTACTGTTTTACTACTACTGTGAAGGGAGAGAACTCAACACAAGACTGCCGTTTTTGCCAGAAGCCCTGCATTTTTTGTAAAGTTCATTTTGATCTTAAGAGGGCACTGTGGGCCAGCATTGTAGGCCAGTTACAGCTATGGCTGTAAGGAAGAAGAAAACCTTGTGAATATAAATTGGTAGGGTAAGCTGTTAAGGACTTTATAGGGGAAAACTGTTACGAGACTTCATTCATATTGCAAATATGCTTTCATGTGCCTGTTCAAGAAGTCCTCCAAGACTGTAAAGCAATAGTATCACTTTTACATCTTTCCTCTTTTCATCCTTTTGTGGTTGCCTTCTCTCAGCCTACATCTTGTTGTTGTTCACATTCCTTTTGTTCGGGTTGCTCTTCCTTTAGGGAAATAGTTTGTGGTCCTTATTTTGCATCAATGCATGAAACGTCAAACACCTGGGAAGATTTTCCATGGTGCAAGCTCTTCACGCAGCCCTGGATAGACATCTGAAACTCATTTGGAGCCTCCCAAAGGCCTTTTCAATCACAGAGTGAGATGATTCCCCCCCCCTAAGTCACATTGCTCTCTTGGGATTGATCCCAAGGAGATAAAAGGTGTGCATGTGTATATATGTGTCTTTTTAACTGTTCAGATTCAAAATGAACTAAATTTGAAACACATGCATACATATTTTTGGGTACTGGATTTATCTGTAGGATTTGATTAACATAAGGCCCCATCTAGCTGATGTTTAGCAAATACACAACCAGACATGAGTGATCAGTGTTGTTGTAAATTTAAAATACAATGTTGTGGCTGTTTTTTTTTAATCTAAATTAAAATTGGTTAGAGGGCCTGACACACCAACAAGCTTTCAATACAGAGTGAAATGAATCCTAATGTGTTGATCTAGGCCATTGCTTTTCAGACTGGGTTCTATGGAGTCTGAGTTCTTAGATAGTATAAAGCAGGGGTGTCGAACTCATTTGTTATGAGGGCTGGATCTGACATAAATGAGACCTTGTTGGCCTGGGCCATGTGAGTCATAAAATGTAATGCCAGGTAGCAGAGATATAAACTTTATAAAGGACACAAACATAAAGATTTTTTTAACTTAAAATAAAAACATGCTTAAAACATTAGCTCTGTAAGCTGCAAACCTACTTTTCATTTATTGACATTCACCACAGAAATCTCATGCTCAGAATTCTGAGTCTAGGACCCAGGGGAAAACATGAAATAGATGAGTGATGAAGAGATTCTGGTGAAACAAGCTATGATGCAGCTGCAGCAGCAGAACTGGAAGCAGGAGATGGCCAGTTCCACTGCAGGCTTGATAGAAGCCCTCTGGGGGCCTGATCTGGCCCCCGGGCCGCATGTTTGACACCCCCTGGCATACAGTTTTCCGTTCTAGAGATGTTACTGAATTAATTTTGTAACACCAGAATGTAAACTAGAAATTTCCCATTTTTTATTTATTTGTGCCTGTGCAAACTGAAACAGTGGGTCTTTTTAACATCATTCTCTGTTTCCCAGCACCAATTTTTTCACATTAAATTGACACAATGTTCATTTTACTTTTGCTTCAGTTGCATATAAATGATGTAAAAATGTACAGAAATGACATTAAATCGCCATAAAATGAACAAAGTAAAACACTCAGAACAAAATGTTGGGGGTGGGGTATTCCTCAGCCCCAACATTCATTTCCTGCTGCCTCTCCCTACAACGGTGGGGGAAGGGAATTAAAAATGGCTGATGTCACTTCTGGGCTTTTACCAGAGTTTCCAGCAATCCCTAGAGTAGTATGACCACTTCTGGATTTTTCTAGAAGTGACATCACACAGTTGCCAGTGTGACCCCCCCCCCCATCTCTTGCTGCTTGCCAGATTGTGCCTGGCAGCCCCACACCACAACAATATATGAAAATAAAACAATATGAAAAATTATGTATTTTTTGTATTCCTGTGAAGAACTACTTGACCTCTGCTACCAAACTTCCTTAGTAATGCACAGTAATAGGGAAATATGAGAGATTCTGTTTCCATTTCTGTAAAGCAATGGTGAATTACAACAGGCCTAAACAAACTGCCTTTTAAAAGGCGCTGTCATTTTTAACCCACATTTCCTTCAGTAGCATAGGGCAGCATACATGGTGCTCCAGTGAAATAGGTTAGCTAAATGAGAGTGACTGGTCCAAGGTGACCACTAAGCTTCAAGACCCAGTGGGGATTTGAAACTGGGTGTCCTAGGTTCAGTACATCACGTTGGTTTTACATACTGCAACATGTATCTCACCTGTGGCAAACAAGGAAAAGGTTCTTCAGTTGGGCAAATCCATGTGGAAAGGCTTGAACACTGAGTTATGTGTCTGCTTCTCCAAGTGTGATGGCAGAACCATACCTTGGAAGGTAATACAGGAAAGCAGACTACTAGGTCATACACCCTGAGAGTTGCAGTTTTGGGGTTATTTATATACTTACTCTACACCCCACTCCAATATCCCATGGAAAGGGTACTTGTTTATTTCCTGAACATGTCTCATATTCCTAGTCATGTGTTAAACACTCATCCATAGTATAGGAAAGTGCTACATGGGAAGACACAATGTATCATAGAATTACTCAAGAGAATGTCAACCTCCTACCACATAGATTTTGTTTTTTGTTTATTTTTGTATGTTTACAAAAAGCCCAGACCTGGATGCCCCAGGCTAGTCCAATATCATCAGGTATCAGAAGCTAAGCAGGGTCAGCCCTGGTTAGTACTTGGATGGGAGACCATTGAGGAAGTCCAGGGTTGCTACACAGAGGCAGGCAAGGGCAAATCACCTCTGAGCACCTCTTGCCTTGAAAACCCTACAGGATCACCTGTGATTTGATGGCACTTTACACACATATGTTAACAAAAGACTAAGTGGTGACATTAGAAATTACAAATTTGGTGCATAGCTTTGTAAATAGTTAATATGCTTTAACTAATCAACTAACTTAGAAAATAATGACATTTTGATAAAATTTGAAAATCTTCAAATCTCTCTATTGGTCTTATGCCTGGTTGTCTTGGTACAGAGTTCACGGAGGTCAGAGGGAGGAAGAAAGAAAGAAAAGACTATGTCTGCTGATAATGGAACAGGCAGGAATTTCATTGGCAGCAGAGTTTCACAAATCTCCTCCTGTGGCAGTGTTCTATGCAGGCCTGTAGCTACAGTGGGGCATTTGGGGGCCTGGCCCCCTGACTTCCATGCAGCCCCCAGCCCCCCAACTCTCTGGGACACCTGGAGGACTCCCAACTGTCTGAGCCATCTGGAGGACTCCCCACAGCCACCCCTTCCCCAAGGGCAGTTTCCTTCCCCACATAGGCAAGCAGACTGTGAACGCTGCAAAAGTGATTTTGTGATGTCAGTGCCCCCGACTAATTTAAAGCCCCCCCGAATTACAAAATCCTTGCTATGGCCCTGGTTCTATGCCTCCCAAAATAATGTCTTCATTATTCGGTGGACCCCAGGAACATCACAGAAGTTGAAATGGGGGAGGCTGCAGTGAAAGAGGAGGAAACTGGCAGAAATTATTTCCCTTTGGCAAGTAGAAACACCTATGAAGAAAAGAGGTATAGGACCCAAGCCAGTGAATATTGTACTGACTGGTCTTTCTTTCCAAATTGTTTACTAGTACCAACAACACAGCTGGCTCAATGTCCTAGAGAGGTAAAAGGAGCTAGGCTGGTGATTTTCAGCAGGAGAATGGCATGAGAGGAAAGGATTAAGTATTGTTCCACTTCCCCTACATCTCCTCTTTAACTGAAGCCTAAGTGGTTGCATTAATTTTAAAAAAGTGAAGTGCTGATTAAAAGGGTCACAGGTCCTCAAGTGACTTTACACATATTGAACTTCATGTGTCTACAGGAAGAGCAGACAAGTGCATGATGGTTTTGGTCCACCTACATAAGATTAATCCCTGGCTCATGAATATGGAGTGTGATATGCATGTAGGCTCTATGATTGGAAATGTTTGAAATCAGCATTACTGAACATAGGGATACAGCCTACATGTACACACTTCTGTACATATGTAGATTCCATATTCACAAGTTGCTAAACTGGCAGGCCTAGCATGTTCATTCCTGCCCACCCCCTTTAAGTTGTTTTAAATGAACATAATTTCACCTACAGAAGGCTGAAGAGATAGGATGGAAAACAGAGCATGCAGAGTGATTGGATGGTGTCCTTACCAGCTGCATTCTCCCCTGCCTGCCAAATATTATTTGAGCCACTGTACCATTGTACTTGGTCTAATGGGTCACCCAAAGCTTCCATATGATTTCTCTGTCTTATAAACTGTACAATTTCTCCTTTCTATTTGAAATTTTGCAGGGGTGATCCCTTGGATTCTCTCCTGCACATGAGTATAATCTTTAAGAATTTCTTCTCTATGTATGAAATGTGGTAGAACAAGTCCCATGAGGAAGGAGCACAGTCTCTGAAAACTGCAACACTGTTGGATGGGAAAATAACAAAAGACAGCCCCAGACTTACATGGTCAAGGAACAGGGCTGGGGGAAAAAGTGCAGTAGAAAGTTAAAAGTTAAAGAGATAGACTTATCTTCTCTTCCTTGCTGTTTTCTGCTGTTTCTGCCTCTTTCCTGCTGTTTGACGTGATTTCCTGGGCAATAGGGGCAATCACTGCAAGGCATTTGCAAATGCCATTGCATTGCAGGCTTGCAGCTTCACAAGGTTGTTGCTGAAATCCAGCAACTACTTTGCTTTCCCCACCCCTCCCCTTCACTCAGGCTGAGTTCAGACTGGCAGTTTGAAGTGGGAGCAAGTCATGGCAAAAAAGCCCCAGAACAAACTGTTCCAGGTTTTTCTGGTCACATTGTGCTGACTGATGCGGGAGCATACCGGGAGGAGGCACGAGGTAGCATTCAGACTGCTGGCCCAGAGGCGTGGCTGTAAACAGCTTTTTCCTGGTAATTCGGCTATGTGTTCATGTGCGCATATGTGCTCATGCGCATAAGCACATCAGGGCGATTTCAGGAGGGTCCCATTGCATCAGCACTGCATTGGGTGGTAGAACGGGGCACATCCAATCATATCACTGCTGCCTCTCCAGGGCAATCAAGTGCACCTTGCGCAGAAACACTCAATGGACATTATTATCACGGGTTGTTCCCGGTTTTTTGGGTTAGCGTTCACACTTCCTGGAAGCGAAATTGAGCAGGATAAATGTGCTTTCTGGGATCTGCTACCACTTTCACCAGGTATCTTTTAAATGTGGGAGCGAAGCGGTACACGACGGATTGACTATGGGTGGGAAACGCCAGACAGATGTGCCTGTATGAATGCCCCCTTTAATCTGGTTGTGAAATGTTGCTGAAATGTGCCTATCTCAGGGCAAACTGCCAGTCTGAACTCAGCCTAAGATTGTGATTTTATGGCTCTGCTTGACATTAGAGCAGAGCTGTGGGGCTCTCCTTTTCCACAATGGCACTGGTTGCTGCTGCTGGGCACTAGTATGATGGGTTCTGCTTCTGGGCACTAGTAGGTTGGTGCTTGTTGAGTTCTGCTGCTGGGCACTAATACATTGCACTGGTTCTGCTGTCCTTGCAGAAAGCCCCCTCCCCAGTTTCTACTTCAGAGATTTTCAGATTTGACCATAGTCCTGTTGGGTTTTGGCACTGCCAAACTAGTTCTTCTGGGCACATTGCACTGGTTCTGTTGCTGGCCCCACTCCCCACACTTTGCTTTCAACTGCAGAGATTCTCTGGAAATATCTACTGTGCTTGTATGCCTGCTTTGCTTTTTTCCCACCATTGGTCCGATCTTTTTGAAACTTGGGGGTTATTTTGGGAAGAGGGTCCATCAGCTACGCTGCAAATTTGATGCTTCTGCCTTAACCCCCCTCCCTCCCCATTGAATATATGCTAGGAGATTTGCCATTGACTATAATGGCCCCATAGGGTATAACAGAGCTGAAAAATTCGGGATTCCCGAATTTTACCTGAATTCGAATACAATAGCAATATTGGAATTTGAGTTTTCATGGCAATGCTGAATTTTTAAGCATCCCAAAACCCAGAATAACCCCTCCCCACAAAACCCTGAATATTTTTTCCTTGCACACCCCTACTAGACAGATTAAACGCTGAGAGGAAAAAAGACTTTCCTGACTGAGGAGAACAGCTGCTTGGAACAGGCTGAAAACAGTAAATTTGTAACTAAAGTATCCAGGTTATAGTTATAGATGGAAGTGAAATGTTGTTTCTTAGACTTTACTTTCCTCTTCCCCACCCCCCTTTTAAATATTTCTTTAAATAAAAGTTTCTTGTCTTAATTATCCCTGTGGGCTGTGTGTCTAAGGGAAAGAAAAAAACACATGCATCATGTCGCTCAACATACATATATTATAGGATATGAATTAATGGTGGCAGCAAGTGATTGGAACAATGTTTGAACCCCGACCCCACTGTGTGAGTGAAGGCTGATTATTAAAGGGGGCTAGGCTATCCTATCTGTGGATGTCTCTCAGAGTGAGAGAGAGGACCTGAGGTGTGAGATGTTCATGACATTCTGTAGATTTTAAAGGAGACAAGAAGAGTAGTGATTGTGATGTCCTGGCCATAAGCTGAAGAAGAGAGATTGTAGAGGGTGGTAGGTACTCTGTGTGAGTGAAGGAGGGTTGTCACAGGGATCTTGAGGGTGGAACTCTGCAGCATAGTGCCCAGCACAAGGACTGTTGCCTGACTCCACTCACAGGTGGCAAGGGAACCATACAAAGGCTTTTGGCCATGTGGGATCACAGGACTTGTTATTATAGGTTTACTCCAGCAGGTAGGCTGGGGTGGGGTTGCATTGCTCCACAGGTGGATTATTCAGTGCCTGGATCCATGCCCTATACCAAATCAATGCTCCAGTGGCTGTAATCTATAGAGCTGTGGCCTGTTTTACCACAACGGGGTTGAGGTGCACATCCATTTTCTGTTGTAGCTACGGCCTGCTGGGTCCAAATCACAACTGTAACTGTGCTTTAGTTAAGGACAATCTAGTTCTATAACAGTGCATGTAGAATTGTTTGCATTTTGTATTGGGCTGGGATAGTTGATTTGTAGGGTTGCAAGACTGGTGTCACTAATATTGGAACCTTATTAATGGAAGAGTTAGCAAAGATTCTCATTAACTTATCCCCTCAGGTTTCAGATCACATGGATCTCACAAGCACAGGAATGAACTTTCCTTAGGTCAGACAGAACTAGTGGTAGCAGGGAATGATTAAAAGATCTATGATAATCACCACTGTCCAGAATTTTAGGACTACTGATATTTACATAGGAAAGTTTGACCATCCCAGATATATTTTGTAGATGTTTAGAAATGTAGATAGATACTGATGAATGTTGATAATCACATAAATATATGTCACGCAAATTGGAACAATCAATAGCCATTTCTGGTCATTCACAAAGTTCATCTTGGATTGTCAGCTTCACCAAATCCAGACATTCATTGTAACATTTACTCTAACTATTGTCGCTGTCTTTGTAGTCACAGTTAACATTTGGCATACTTTGGACTACAATTTATATACAAAGCAGACCCAATATGTATTAACATCAGTCTTGTTAGGTTCTATTTATGTCACCCATTGACACAGCGATGTGGAGGTCCAGCAGTAATTTGCACATGTGGTCATCTGGGTTCTGGTCCATATCATCCAGAGCTAGCAGTGTCTCATTGAGAAGAATATAGAACTAGATAAGTCTAAATCTAAGATTCCTTGGCCCTGATTCATGAAACTGGTTCTTCAAGTTTATTCATTTGCCCAGTCCTGTTAAACATTCCTTTGCTAGTTGCTGAATGAGGGGATAGGAGGAGATCACATTGCAGTTTCATATTCATCAGCATGGTGTCAGATTTCTAGAGTCCGGTTAATCTGGCTATTTGCCTTGGCACAGGCACTGACTGTATACCTCTAACTGATATTCTGTACCTGGAGATTGACAAAGCATGATATTATTTTTTAATCAGCCTTCAATACCATTGATCATGAAACCTTGGTTATGTGGTCTGATGGATATTTGTAAGTTGGGATCATCTTGTCCTCTGGATGACCTGGACAGAGATAGTTGAATCACTCCTGAGACCATCAGACAGCTAAACTGCAGTCAAGATGTGGTTCACCAGAACTAATAAAATGGTAGCATGATAGCACTATTAAAATCTGGTCATATTGGTAAAATCAGTACAGGTGTTCAGACCATCTGATGCACCCCAAAAGCTTAGCTTTTACAAGTTCTTTGTTTTTATAAACCTCTGGTAATGTTACACTCCTGTGTGGCATTTCTGAACTTTGGCTGATCCTATTTCAGGGCCCAATTCTTGGCAAATGTTCTACTAAATGATGACTGCCTCCCTTTTATATGCTAGAGATAATGGATCAGAGAGTAACATTTCGTTTACCTATTAACTTCTTGTGTGCAATCAGTAGAATGTGAAGAATTTTATCGGCTCATAGGGAGAGCTATTTATGATGGGAGTGTTACAATATCAGTATATGAGCCAATTTTATGTCTGAACTACATTTGCGGACCATCTTGTTGAAGGACAGGATTATAAATGCTTTATTTGCATCCTTCTGCCTAAGCAACTGATAAGTCAGCTGAATGTAGTTGTGGTTGGATTTCTCTCATCAAGGACTATTTTTGATTCCATATTTTTGATACCACATTTTCCCCAGTTTATCTTCCACAAATGTATTTAATTGAAAAAGCAAGAAAATGACAGAAATTTGATAGCCTTGCAAAATAAGATTTACAGTGCAATCCTAAGCAAAGTTATGCCCTTCCAGGTCCATTAAATACTGTAATGTTGGATCTGTGTCTAACACAAAAAGCTAGCCAATCAGGACTTTTCCAGAGTTTACTTATCCCATTCACATCTGACTTTTCTAACATTCCAAACACATATGGTTTTCATCTGCCCTATGTATAGTTTCAAAATATGTTTAAAACAATGTAACTTATTTGGTGGGAGCTGAAAATAAAACTCTTCTCCACTTACTGTCTCATCCTATCTCCAATACTTCTCAAATCTGAGGCTGAGTTCAGACTGGCAGTTTGGCCTGAGATAGGTTTGTATCAGAAATATTTCAGAAATGGATTAAAGGGACAGTTCACACGGGCACATCTGTCAGGCATTCCCCAGCTGTACTCAACCCGTCTTGTAATGCTTCCCTCCTGAGTTTAAAAGATACCAGTTGAAAGTGGTAGCAAACCCTGGAGAGCCCGTTAATCCCACCTCCCAGAAGTGTGAATGCAAACAAGCTGATCCAGTAGGGAAGCTCTTATGTGCATGAGCACTTATGCACATGAGCGCATAAGCACATATTGTCAGATTCCATTACAAAAAGCTGCTTACAGCCACCAGGGGCAGGCCAACTCCTGCCTCCTCCCTGGACGTTCCCTTGCACCTCCTTCCTGGAATGCTCCCGCATCAGTCGATGCAGTGTGACCGGGACTCCCTTGCGCTTCAAACTGCCGGTCTGAACTCAACCTGAGTATCTCAATATTGGCTTTTAGTTGCAGAGCATCATTTGCTTTGGCACAATATTGGCTGCTATATAGGCACACAGTCTTTGCATTTTATGGTGCAAAAATGCCGACAAAGAATGTTCTTGGGTCATGGATTCAGACTGACGTATAAAAACTGGTCTGCAATCAGATGCAGATAACGGATTTAAAAGGAGATTCCAGTGAGGCATACTGCATCACTATCATGAGCTTTTTGGATGTACTGGCACTTACATATGTAAGCTGATCTGCATGTATGCTCTTATAGGGTTGAGATGAAAGAAAAATTGGATGCTTAAAAGAAAAGTTGTATCTTATTGCCATTTTGTTTGGCTTGCTTCATTTTCCTTGTAGTCAATAATGATTCTTTCAATTTTTTTACACCATTTTATGTTGTTCAGGGAACAATAATAAGTGGGTCTACTATGAAGTACATCCTATTATATTCAATAAGACTTATTTACTCCAAGAAAGTGTTGTTTAGATTGCAGCCTTAGATACTATTTTAATGCTATTATCATTGACAAGAGAAGGAAATGTGAAATGCGAAAAGGAAAACTGGTACAAAAAACAGTCACGTAGTCAGAAGAACACAAGAAGGGCCCTGCTGGATTAGACCAGTGATCCATCTAGTCCAGCATCCTGTCTTACTCAGTGGCCAATCAGTTCCTCAGGAGGGCCAACAACAGGGCAAAGAGGCCAAGACATTCTTCTGATGTTGCCTCCTGGCTCTGGGATCCAGAGGTTTAGCACCTCTGAACATGGGGGTTCACCCCAGTCACCATAGCTAGTAGCCGATAGACCGGGGGTGTAAAACATGTGGCCTGGGGACTTCTATCAGGCCCACAGTGGAACTGGTCATCTCCTGCTTCAGTTCTGCTGCTGCTGCTGTTGCTGCATCATAGCTTGCTTCGCCAGACTCTCTCACTTGCTCAGCCATTTCATGTTTTAACCTGGGCCCTGGATTCAGAACTCTGAGCAAGAGATTTCTGTGGTGAATGTCAATAAGTCAAAAGTAGGTTTGCAGCTTACAGCTACACACTTGAACAGCATACTCAAGATTGCAACAGCACCGACATTTTGAACAAGGCATTTGACATTCAGAACAAGAGGTGTCAGTTATCAGATACTGTTAAATAAACAAAATATTGCAAGAGTGCTAATGTTTTAAGCATGTTTTTATTTTAAGTTTTAAAAAAATCTTTGTGTTTGTGTCCTTTATAAAGTTTATATCTCTGCTACCTGGCTTCCCCAGTGCCTCGGGACTCCAGGACCAGCAGGGCTGTGGGCAGGCTGTCCTTGTGTCACCACTGTCATTGCCACTGCCCCTCTCGGTCGGGCGTCCTCCGGCTCCCTGGTCTTGCCCACGGGGGAGGGGGGACTCAGTCCCATGTCGGGACAATTGCATGCCCTTAAGTTCTAGTATTTTGGGAGTGGGAGAAAAAAATGTCTTTGTCAGATCCTGTGCAAGCTAGATATACCAAACTCACAGTGGATCTCTGGCTGATTCTCCCCTATCTTTCCTCCAGCTTTGGTGAGGATTGGGTTTACAGGGTCCAAGTTACTTCCCCCCCAAAGAAGGTGCCCTATCCTCCATTGTTTCCAATGGACTAAGGTAAAACCAGAGAATTTCTCAGTAGCAACTGAAGGAGGGGGGCCTTTTTGCAAGCCCAGCAGAACCAGTGCCACTGTGGCAGTGCAAATCCAACAGGATTATAGACAAGCCAAGGAAGTGCTTTTGGGGGAAATGTCAGACACAGGTTCAAAAATGTATACAATGAACCCCCAGCAAGCTACACACAACAAACACACAGGGAATCTCACCCTGCCATCTGGTCCTCTATCGTCTCTCCAAGTCGGCCACAGATTACATTTCTGGAGTCCCAGTTACAAAAATCTCTCACCAGTGCCCTGTCTGGAAAAGACAGCTGCAGTCACAGGAGTCTATGAAACAGCTCAGGAACAAGCCAGTGACACAGGGAAACATCACCTGAGCAGACCCCCCCCCAGCCAGATACTGGAAGCAAGGCAAGCAGCTCCCCTATGTTTGCAGCCCTCCCCAAGTCTCCAAAGGCAGGTTCTAAAGCACAGAAAGGCAAACATCCCCAGAGTGTTGACAGGGGCTCCTCAAAGTTACCCCACAACATTTTGGTGGGCACCCAAGCCCCACCAGACCACTGGAAATCAGTATTTCCATTTACAGTGGTTAGTGATGCAATAACAGAAAGTCAAACAAGAGACTTCCAACAGGGGTTGTCCAAAGTTACCCCATGACAGCTTGATGGGCACCCCAGCCCCATCAGATGAGTGGTAATGAGCATGTTCCATTTAAAATGATTGGTGATGCCAACCATGACAGAAAGGCAGACATCTGACAGGGACTCCCCAAATTTATCCTATGATGAGTCAATTTGGTGCAGTGGTTAGGAGCATGGACTCTAATCTGGGAGAACCGGGTTTGATTCCCCACTCTTCCACATGCAGCTCTTGGTGTGACCTTGGGTGAGTCACAATTCCTTTCAGAGCTGTTCTCTCAGGAGCAGTTCTTGAGAGAGCTCTCTCAGCCCCACCTACCTCACAGGGTGTCTGTTGTAGGGAAGGAAAGGAAAGAAGTTTGTAAGTCACTCTGAGACTCCAGGTAGTGAAGGGCAGGGTATAAATCGAATATCTTCCTCCTCCTCCTCCTCTTCTTCTTTGTGGGTACTCCAACCCCACCAGACAAGTGGAAATCAGAGTTTTCCAACTAAAGTGTTCATGTGGTAGGTGTTGTGTTATGAGATAGATGTCATTTCATAATGCCCAGCAGAGGCAGCCATCCTCCCACCCAAGAGCCAAGGGCACAACCCACAGGCCACATGCTGGATCATGCAGAGAGGAGGAGGGATGGGGGTGACATGCCGTGGGATAACAGGAGGCCTGGATCTTACTCATGGGGTCCAGAGAGGTGTTGCACAGCAGGGTGAGGTTGACCTTGAAGAAGGCCAACTTGTCCACGCTGCCCAGATCCAGGCAGGAGCAGCTGGGACTGAGAATGTCTCCCAGGCTGGAGAACACCAGCTTGCTCTGGACACTGGTGGGAGGGCAGGAGTGGAGAATCATGGCCATGCAAGGTGGGTTGGACCAGATGGCAACTTTCTGTGACTAGAATTCCAGGGGATTGGCAGATACAGACTCAGGGGACTTGGCAAAGTAGCACCTCTGCTGAATCCTCCCACATGGCACGCCTGGCATCCCTGCTGCTGCTAACCTCCCAGTTCACCATGGACAACCAGTAGCAAGGCTTCTCCCTGGTTGGGCTCTTCGAGGCAGAGGTGCTGAGCTGTGGCTCCTCTTCCTCCTCCTCCTCTCCACCAGCCTCTTCCACCTGCTGATCCATCTGGCCACATCTGGTGGCCTTTCACCTCTGCACTTCTTTGCAGAGCTCCCGCTTCCATTGCAGAAACTCTGGATTCTGGAAAACAATGCTGCCTTTTATCTGGGGGTCACACATACAAGCCAGCCTGTACTCTCATTCTTTGCAGAAAGAATGCGACCTGGTGGTGATGCCCTCCTGTAACCACTTTGCCAAGCCCCTGCCAATGGGAGAACGGGCATCCTCTCGGGGCCCGGCTGCAGTGCGGAGGCCAGTGCTCAGTCCAGCCCTCAAATCAGGGGATGGCCTGCCCCAGGCTGGCCATATGAGCACACAACATTTTGATGGTGTCCCAGAAGGGCTTGAAGACATGCACCATTTGGGAGAGGGTCAGCCAGTCATTGGAGCTGATGCTGGGCTCCTCTTCCCCATGCAGGATGGTCATGGAGGAGATGACAACCTGGGCCACACTCTTCTCCTCCACCAAACATGCAATCATGGTGTAGGTGGAGTTCCAGCAGGTGGATAAGTCCAGGATGAGCCAGTGTTCAGGCTTCTCCCTCTTCCCCTGCTTCTCATGCAGCAGATGGGCAGACTTGATGCTGGGTGGCCAGATGCCAGCAGGTCTCCAGCAAGATGCACACCTCAAGGATAGCAGCATCCCCAGTGGCCCTGACAGTGCTCCCCAGCTCCAGGGCATCCTTCATCACCAGGTGACGTGTGTGCACAAGGCAGACAATGCCCTTGAGGCATGCAACCTTCACCACTGCCAGCATGTTGGTGCCAACATGTAGATACAAACAATGTTGCTGCTGCCCACCCACTCCCTCAGACTACTCTGTATCACAGTGGTGATGCTTTGGCCCAAGTGGTCTGCATCCATCCCCTGCACTTGGAGCAGAAACACTTTGTGGCCCAGTGGCAGGATTGTCCCCTCCTGGGTCATTCCACGAAGTCCAGACAGACAGGTACTCGGGTTTGTTTGTTTATTTATTTAATTCTATTTGTATCCCACCCTCCTCGCAAGTGGGCTCAGGGCAGGTTCCATCATAAAATTCACAGTACAACAAATCAACAGTTAAAATATATCTAAAAACCTATCCAAACAGTAATCTATAAAAGAAGGTACCTCAGATTTCAACAAGAAGCAGTTTGTTCCCAAGTGGCCATTTGGATCTGAGGTCACTGGAGAGGAGGCCAATAGCAGGTGGGTGCCTGCTGCCTCAACTGAAAGCCTGGCGGAAGAGCTTTCTCTTGCAGCCCCTGTGGAACTGTAATAGGTCCAACAGGGCCCTGATTTCGAATGGAAAATCAGGTAGGGGCCAAGGCCGAAAAAGCCCTGGCCCTCATTGCGGCAAGTCAAATGTCCATGGGGCTAGGAACCACCGGGAGGTGTTGATTAGTAGATTGTAAGTTCCTGTGGGTCTCATATGGGGAGCAGTGGTCCTGAAGGTATGCTGTCCCCTGGCCATACAGTTGCCACCAGTGGGCAGTGAAGTAGAGGTAACCATGATGCTGGTTGCTCCAGAGGTGAAGTACATGGTTTTGCCTTTCTCTTTGGAGAGCTAATCTTTGACCATCGCAACTGCAGAGTGCTGCATGGTAGGGAAGACTTGTCAGCTCATGGTCCTCCATAAGGAGACAGACTATCAAGGAGCCAGGTGTTGTAGCAGCCAGTGAAAGCTATGTTCTCCACTAGGGAGAAGGGTTGGCCATCCACAGCAATTGTCTCACCATTGAGTGACTGCTTCCTGGGCCCTCCACATCACCCTTCTCGAGAAGTTTAAACCTGCCAATAGAACCCTGGGGCATCCCCCCCCCAATGTATATAGTTGGCCACCCGGCTGTTACTTTGTTGTTCGGGATGTAAAGTACCAATAAACGCATATTCGCCTATGTCATGGTCTGAGTCCTGATGTATGGAACCCAGTACTTTACATCGATGGCACTGTTGATGTCCCCAGGTGAAAGACTTCTTGGAGGTGGCCAGTCTTGATGTCCCAACTCCCACAGCACCTTGAGTGTGGAGAGCCTTTCTTGGAGAGGCCTCCTGGTCCCTCTCCATTTCTCCCTGCTGAGAGGGAGCAGGCCTCTTCTTCTTCTTTCCCCAAGTGGCAACATAGTGGGTTGGTGCCAGTGGGGGACAACTACCCCTGAGGGTGTTGGGGGTTAGCTACCCCTGGACATGGGTGTGACAAACCTGGCACACAGAGTCATTGGGAAGTGTACAGAAAACTTTCCAAAGTATAGGCTGGAAACAGTGCCCTAGGACTGGAGGAGGTGGGAGGAGGGACAACTGCTTTCTAGCACTACACTGGGAAGGGCTGTGGAGGCAGGTGTACTGGAGGGAGGAGCAGCAACAGGGAGTTGTGTGGAAGGGGAGGATACTTCATCCTCTCTGAATCACTGCTGTCAGAGACTTCTCCAAAGACTGTTGTCAACTGCCAGTCTTTGGGTAGTGCTAACAACTCTTTGTCCTCTGTGGAGAGCCCCAGGAACAGACATGGTGAATGAGGCTCCAAGAACTCTGGAGATGCCCTGCAAGGGAAGGGCTCCAATGGGCTGCCACGATGGGTTTGGTGCCCTGGGATGGGGGCCTGTGGTACACAGGGGGGTGATGGATGCCTTTCTCCCATGGCAAGTACCCTTTGTACCCACTTTCACCCTCATGACACAGAGGGGTTGGTTCAGAATCAGGAAGGGTGGATCCTCCACCAAGGAAATTTTATTTATAAAATAAAAAATAAATAAATAAACCCACTAGCTAAGCCCCTCTGCTTGGTGTGAGCAGAGAAACGGGTGGCCCAGAGCCCTGAATCCACCTAACACCTCCAAACCTCAGCAGAGGAGAGGAATCACAATCAAGATGTGGGTCCTTTGTTGAGGAACCCACTAGCTAAGCTCCTGTGCTTGGCATGAGCAGAGAGATGGGGTGACCCAGAGTTCTGGGTCCATCTAAAACTGCCAAACCCCAGCTGGGGAGAGCAGCTCACTATCAAAATATGCATCCTTAGCTGAGGAACCCATTAGCTAAGCTACTCTGCTTAGTGTGAGCAGAGAGACAGGGTGGCTCAGAGCCATGAGTCCACTTAACACCAAAACCCCAGCAGGGGAGAGGAGTTCCCAATCATGACAGAATGTACTCTACTACTCTGTGTAACTGAACAGCCAAGAGGAGAGAGGCTGCAGAGCTGAGCTGAACATATATATAGTATTCTGATCTCACAGAGGAGAATAGGAACTCTGTTATTGGCAGCCAGCAGTGCCTGTTAAGCTTTGGTGGGCTCCTATTGGTGTTACAATGGCTGGAGAATTCCATCTTCTGTTGCTTTGGTGTTTTGTAAACAGTTTGAGTGGAGACAGTATGTCTGGAAATGTAACCATTCATGAACTACCACAGACCACCACAAACAGTACCAAAGTTTGTGAAATGTTCATGTTGGGCACCCTTCCATGAACATCACTTCACAAATTATGAACTGGCCAAAATTCATGATGAATTTTCGTTCGGGAGCCAGTTCATGCCCATCCCTAGTCAACTCTTTTCTAAACTGAAAATTCTCAGACACTTTCGCCTTTCCTCATAGAGAAAGTGCTCCAGCCCCCTAATAATCTTGGTTGCCCTCCTCTGTACTTTATCCAGCTCTGCAATGTCCTTTTGGAGATATGGTGACCAGAACTGTACATGGTATTCCAAATGAGGTTGCACCAAATGAGACCTTTACAGGGGCATTACAATATCAGCCATTTTATTTTCAATCGCTTTCCTAATAATCCCTAACATAAAGTTTGCTTTTTCTACTCCTGGAGCACACTGGGTTGACACTTTCACTGAACTGTCCACTACAACCCCAAGATCTTTTTCCGTTTCAGTCTCAGAAAGTTCAGACCCCATTAGCCTATACTTAAAGTCTGAAATTTTTGTCCCATCATGCAGCACTTACCAACACTGAGCTTCATTTGCCACATTGTCACCCACACACCCACTCAATCCTAACCCTTTTGGAGCTTTTCACAGTCAGCCTTGGTTTTCACCATCCTAAATAATTTCATGCATGAATCAAAATGGCAGTATGTAAGTAGACCTAGACACTTTTCAAATTGCATTAATCACTGAACAAACCTAAATGTATGGAATTCCATTTTCCCATGTACAGAAGGGTATCTTGTAGATGCTGCAAGCTTTCAATGCACACAGCAAATCAGCCAGACAGAAAATTGGATTTCTTGACTAGGGAAACAGAGCTGGTGAATTTCACCCAAAATGTAATTTATTTTAATCTGGAATAATAAATATGAATTTAAAGACAGATTCAACATTTTCTGATTGCTATATTACATAATGCTTTTCTGCTCTCTGATGTAATGTTCTACATAATGATGTAATATCCTGCATAATGCACAGCTCGTGGCATAAAATATTATGTGTAATGGTAATAATTACTGGGTTGTGTAAGACTACTTTAAAGAACAATGGATAAAGATAAATATTGCTTAAAATGCTGCATAATGAAACGTACAATCATCTGCAAGCATTCATGTGAATTGCCTCTTGGTTCATTTTCTTAACAGCCAATATTTAACCTAAGGTTAAATTATGGGATCGTCTTCCCAAAATCAACAATTTAGATATGTCACTTGAGTAGCAATGGAGAAGTTTCTTTTTTGTGCAATTCATAAAGGGTACTAAAGAAGGACATAATGGGTCCTGATTGAAAAATGAAAACAGACTTTCAACTTTTCACTAGTAGGTAGTCATCTCATCTATTTCTAATTTTGTGAACTTCCTTCGCTGATCATTTGGAAGAGAAAAGCATATTATGTATATGGAAACACCCAGAAAAGTTTTTCTAACTGTTTCCAGGTGGCATTGCTCTTGTACATCAGTGGAATTAACCAAGTTAAAGCATAATTATAAATGCTTTATATAACTACTCTTACTATTTTATGGCAGGCTTTGTGCTGGCTGTTCTTTACCAATTGGAAGGTAAGCATTTATTTCAAAAGGAACTGAATGAAGTCAAAAATTTTAATAACCCAGTTCTTAGGACAGATGTTAGCTGTGGTTTTCTAATCAATTTACAGAACTTCAGCATCCATGTATCATTTTGGTTTCAATGTTAAGAGCAGCACATATCCCTCTCAGGGCCCATAAACATCCCAGGGTACATGATCTGCATGCTTGCTATAACAGTTCTGTATGTTTTCATTCTGCTGTAAGCAAGAGAACTGCTGTATTGAAACAGTTTTTTTCTAGCAGCAAACTGAATACGTAGTCTTAAATAAGCCTCTATTCTCTCAACTTTAGCCCCTATACAAACATTGCAATCAAGGAAAAAAACCCCCAGTGTTTGCATGGGTACAACATACAACTGCATTGATTGCTTCCAGAATGCAAGCAGGGTAGAACAGAAGTAAGAGCAAAATTACAAAATAATAAAGGAACGAAAGAAGAGGAAATCCTCTCATAATTATTGCTAAGTAAGTAGATGGTAGTGTAGATCCTATGTGAATTGACTGCCTCACATAGAGACTTTCCATTTAACTCCTGGACATTCCTGGAGGAACCTATGGAAACTCTCAACATAAATTACATGGAGCATGCTAATCCAATGTTGATGCACTCCCACCTTTAGTTATACATTTATTACATGTATGCCTTTTGCAGAGTAGTTCTGATTCCTAGGCAACCTCCAGTGAGGTAGCTTCCAAGGCCCGACTTCAGCAACAGAAGTGCGTTGAGGGCCTTCACACACATTCTCAGGACCCTGGTTAATGCAAGTAATTGGACTAGACCTCCTCCCCCCCCCCCAGCTAAACAAACCTATAATTCTATTATGAAAAGTGGACTTTGGATAGCTGCACCCTGTCAACTCCACAGTTGCAGTGATTAAAGGGGCCATTTGGAGATTTTGCTGGCAAACCGGAGAGCATTTTTTCCCCTAGGTCTCTTTTTATAAACACCTCCTGGGTGTAAGTACAATGAGTGCATTATGAACCAGAGTTCAGGAATAGTCAACCTTCTTCCAAACAGAGCTGAGTTGTGGAGTTGGAGCAGCAGCTGAGTTCTGCTTATCGGAACAGCTTGGGCAGGATGAGCTTTCCCATATCTAAATATTTATGCCAACAGATGCACATTAAAACCACTTAGAAATAAATATGACTTTCTGAAAATAGAACCCTCCGCAATGACATCAGGAGCTGTTTATCTTCAAGAACTGTGGGAATGGACTCAGATAATCAAATATTTCATTGAAAAAAGGAGGGATGAAAAGCTAACCTCAGATGGAGCTCTTTGCGTTTATTTTGACATAAGCTGTCTGGTTGTCCTGAGTCTGCAGATAGTGCTGTTCTCAAAGAGCCAGACAAAGCACTTTCAGGCCAAATACATTGAACACTCTAAATCTGTAGTCTTCTTACATACAGACTCACCCGTGCACAAAGATTATCAACCTCTAAATTAGCTCTTAGTAACATTCATGGCTATAAATGCAAAAACAAACCAATCTACTGTTTCTAAAAGAGTTTCCTGTTTTTTAAAAGATATATATATAAGATTATGGGGTCTACTGAGTCCCTGGAGTTTGAAGGTATTATGGGAAATATCCCCTTTATAGGGTGATATCCTTTAGCAATTTTTACAAATGTATATGTATATGAACAGAACAGAATTATTAGGAAGATGGACAAACACAAAATTGGACTTGTCATGGTAGAAAAAGGAGGGAAATCAATATGAATAACTTAAGTGATGCTAAGAACAGGCCCCCAAACAGGTCCTAATATTATCATTGTTATGTATGATAGAACTAGAGCTGTTAAATGTTCATATGTCTCATCAGGAAAAATGAAGTCAAAGATTATAGGAAGCTGCATTATCTTGAGGCAGACCATCAGTCCATCTACTCTAGCTTTGTCAGGCAGGTAGCATCTCTGCAAAGCTTTTCTAGCACTGCTACCTAACTGTAAAATGCCACCATCCTTCTGCGAGTGGTCATATGCTGCACCCTGAACTACTTCCTTGTCTTGTTCCTCCTCATCCAGTGGTAATTTTAGACCCTGAACCTCCTGGTCTTATGCCCCTGCCTTTAATATGGTAATATATACTGTGTCACTTTGTTTACATGTGAAGCACATGAAGGCCTTGAGATCACTATTTCCAGTCTCAACATACAAAAACAAATTTAATAGTACTCAGTGAAATGGAATTTATTTCAATGTAAAATGTGTTCAAACTATCGCACAATTGCACTCATTTCACACGCTAGCAAGGTCATGCTCAAAATCCTACAAGCTAGGCTCCAACAGTACGTGGATAGAGAACTGCCAGAAGTACAAGCTGGGTTTCGAAGAGGTTGAGGAACTAGAGATCAAATTGCCAACATTCGCTGGATTATGGAGAAAGCAAGAGAGTACCAGAAAAACATCTACTTCTGCTTCATTGACTATGCTAAAGCCTTTGATTGTGTGGATCACAATAAATTATGGCAGGTTCTTAAAGAGATGGGAGTACCGGACCACCTCACATGTCTTCTGAGAAACCTGTATAAGGGTCAAGAAGCAACAGTTAGAACCGGATATGGAACAATTGATTGGTTTAGCATAGGGAAAGGAGTACGGCAAGGATGTATATTGTCACCTTGCTTATTTAACTTATATGCAGAGTACATCATGCGAAATGCTGGCCTGGATGAATCACAAGCCGGAGTTAAGATTGCTGGGGAAAAGATCAATAACCTCAGATATGCAGACGATACCACTCTGATGGCAGAAAGTGAAGAGGACCTGAAGAGCCTCCTGCTTAGGGTGAAAGAGAAGAGCGCAAAAGTGGGCTTGAAGCTCAACATCAAAAAAACTAAGATCATGGCATCTGGCCCCATCACTCCTTGGCAAATAGAAGGGGAAGTCATAGAAGTAGTGACAGACTTCACGTTCCTAGGATCCCAGATCACTGCAGATGGTGACTGCAGCCATGAAATTAAAAGACGCCTGCTCCTTGGGAGGAAAGCGATGGCAAACTTAAACAGCATGATAAAAAGCAGAGACCTCACCTTGCCAACAAAAGTCTGCATGGTCAAAGCAATGGTATTCCCCGTAGTAATGTATGGCTGCGAGAGTTGGACTATAAGGAAGGCTGAGCGCCGAAGAATAGATTCTTTTGAATTATGGTGCTGGAGAAGACTCTTGAGAGTCCCTTGGACTGCCAGGAGATCAAATCAGTCAATCCTAAAAGAAATCAACCCTGATTGCTCCCTGGAAGACCAGATCCTGAAGCTGAAGCTCAAATACTTTGGCCACCAAATGAGAAGGGAGCATTCACTGGAGAAGACCCTGATGCTGGGAAAGATTGAAGGTCAAAGAAGAAGGGGACAGCAAAGGATGAGATGGTTGGACAGTGTCATCGATGCAACGAACATGAAATTGAGCAAACTTCACCAGACAGCGGAAGACAGGAGGGCCTGGCGTAAACTGGTCCATTGGGTCGCAAAGAGTCAGACTCGACTGTGCAACTGAACAACAACAAAGGGTGCTTATAATTGGTTCAGGTGGGTAGCCACCATGTTGTATCTGAAGAAGTGTGCACACACATGGAAGCTTATACCTTGAATAGAACTGCGTTGGTCTTAAAGTTGCCACTGGACTTGACCTTTGTTCTGGTGCTTATGATCGTAGGCGTCAATAAATGACACCACTGTCCTGTAACACTCCCATATATGAGGAAGTAACAAATATTTCCAAAAATACCATCAAAAATTAAATCACAGAAAGTTAGAGAACAGTGGTCAGAGTGTGCAGACAGAAGCACTTTCCAGACATTGAGTTTTGGCACTCCAAATGTGAATAATGCTTCAAACATGAATAACATGCTATGTTCCCTTATAATATACACTGTCACCATTTTGAGCAGACGGACCAACAAAAGGTAGGGTTTTTTCTTAAGATGAAGCAAAATGACACAAAAGAGTGTGAAGCTTTCAAGCTCTTCAGAACTCTCCATCAGGCAGCATATTACAAAAGGGTGGGGAGAGAAAGAAAGTGTTTAAAGCCATGACCTCCTCCACCCCCCTTTAACATCCAGTCTGGTGAAGTGTATTGGAGAACTCAAAAAGCTTGCACACAGCTTTGTGGTCTTTCAACTGGTATTAATAAGGGGTATTACATGACTTGTAAAAATATTTACACACTATACTCAAAGTCTCCTTTAAATGGTGTGGGCACAAAATGCAAGAGGAGGAGGGAGAAATGCACAAACAGTCTGTTACTCCACCTGTCCCCCTCTCAGAGAGCAACTGTGGCTTTAATGGGCTGCTAGTCTCGAAAGAGAAGAAAGGGGGAGGCAGAGGCTGGGCTTCTCTACACAAACATTGAGTGTTCTCGATGGGTTGGGTAGCTGTTGTGTACCCGGGGTAGTCTGCACACATGGTTGGGCAAACACGCGATCAGGTGAAGGACCTGAGCTTCGGCTCTAGAGACAATAGCCTGAACAGATCCTAGTGCACACCTATCGAGAGGCTAGGATCCTGGGAGGGACCTATGGGTCTAGGGGTGCACTGTAAATATCCAATCACAGGTGTGGGTGTGTGTTTGGGTGTGGTGTGAGTTAGGAATATAAACTGGCCTGTGAGCTGGCAAAGGCATCTCTTGTTCTACGTTCTACAATAAAGTATGAGCTGAATTCACTCTGACATGCATCAGTCTCAGTTCTTTATACTGGTGATGAAGGTGGGATCCTGATGAGTGAGCCTGACTCCTACCCAGCATCGAGCACTGATCCAGCAACAGATACGGGTGCTCCGCACTGCTCCCAAGCAGCAACGCACCATGCACCGATCCATGGAACGCCACTTGCCACCATGCCACAGAGTCATGGCTATCGCTCTGGGAACCGTCGTGGTCTTCGACCCCACACACCCTGAGCTCTGGGAATCGTGGGTAGACCAGCTCATGAGCTTCCTCACATACAACAATGTCACAGAAGTGGGCAAGAAATGGGACCTACTCCTCAGCACATGTGGAGTGGCCATCATCCGCCTAGTAAAGAGCCTCTTGGTACCAAAGAAGATTGTGGAGAACACTTACAAGGAGATCAGTGTGGCCCTCACTAAATAGTAAGTGCCAAAGCCCACCATGCTGGCCAGCTGCATGGACTTCCAAGCATGACTTCAGAAGCCCAGCGAGATGGCCTCTGCTTTCATGGCCGAACTCCGCCAGCTGGCTGTGGACTGTGAGTTCGAGAAGGTCAAAGACAACCTGCTGACCCAATTTGTTTGGGGCATCCAAGATGCCAAGCTCCACCGTAAGTTTGTCAGTACCTCTGGTCTCAAGCTGGATGCTGCCCTGCAAACAGCCACTGTGTTTGAGGGCTCTCACTGGGACCATCCACCATCTTCAACACACCACATGTTCCCAGCGACAGACACCTCCGATGAGGAAGAGGTCCTGCAAGTAAGACAGCCTCACGGCTGGAATCAGCGACTGCCTCCATCAATGCCGGCACCCTGGGATGCTGGTCCTTCTATGGCCTGTGCCAGCTGCAGGGGTGGCCACAAGTGCAAGATGTGCCGTTTCTGAGATGCTGTCTGCAGGACATGTGGGAAGCAAGGCTATTTTGCCCATGCCTGCCAGTCACGGGGAAACCGGAGGACAATCGCGACGCACCAGGAAGACCTCGACCTACAATCCCTGACCGTCAACCACCAGCAGCACAAAGTACTGAATCTGCCCCCTGATGGCCTAATAAGATGCATGTAATGGTATTAATTGAGGGGTCCCCATGTTGCATGGAACTGGACATGGGCTCCTCCTTTTCAATTATCTCAGCAGAGACTCTACAGAAACTCTGTTTGGGGGGGACCCCTCCTGAAAAAGCCACGGGGTTTGTCTTTGCAGGACTTCCAAAAAAAAAACCCTGTGGCTATCAAGGGCTGGGGCAGATTCAAGGTGCAATTTAGAGACTTTGATGGCCCATTGGAATTGCTGGTGGTGGAAGGGAAACTCACTAGCCTGCTGGGACTTGTGTGGTTTGGGCCCCTGGGTTTTGCAGTGATGGGTGTCCACTCTGTACAACTGCAGGACTTTAACACAGTCTGTGGGGAGTTCCCGGGGGTGTTTGACAACATGCTTGGCCGATACTCCGGGCCCCCAATTTCCCTGGACCTTGACCCTGCAGTGTGGCCGATCCGGATGAAGGCCAGGCGGCCCCCATTGGCACTCTGGCCCAAGATAGAAGCTGAACTGGACCACTTGGTTGAGCAGGGGATGTTAGAACAGGTGCCACACACCCACTGGGAACCCCCCATCATCACCCTGTTAAAATCGAATGGGGACATACACATCTGTGCAGATTATAAGTGCATCATTAATCAGGCACTTCAGGACCATGCATATCTGGTAATGGTGGTCAGCCAGGTCTTGGCTTCCTTGATGAGTGCAAGGGTTTTTGACAAGCTGGATTTGGCCCAGGCCTATCAGCAGCTACTGGTCAATGATGCCTCGGCCAAGGCTCAAACCATTGTAACACAAAAGGGGGCTTTCAGGGTGTGGTGCCTGCAATTTTGGGTGAGCGTGGCACTAGGGATTTTTCAGAATTTGATGGATTGTCTCCTGAAAGGGATCCTGGGAGCCCAGCCATTCTTTGATGATGTTCTGATCATGGCTCCGGATTCGGAGACCTCTGCAGCGTGGCTCTGGACTGTGCTCGTGCATTTCACCACTGCCGGCCTGAAGGTGAAGTGGGGAAAATGCCTGCTGGGGGTGCCGCAGGTGGAATTCTTGGGCTTTGCAGTGGATGCCCAGGGAAAGCACCCCATGCAGGACAAAGCTCTCACTATCTCCCAGGTGCCCACCCCCTTGTCTAAGGCTGAACTTCAGGCCTTCTTAGGGCTACTCAATTTTTACCACTCGTTTCTGCCCCACAAAGCCGCAGTCACTGAGCCTTTGCACAGGTTGCTGGATAAACATGCTCCTTTGGGTCTGGGGCCCCAAGTATGACGTCGCTTTCTGGGCGGTCAAGGAACTGTTGGTCTCCAACAATATGCGCTGGTCCACCGCCCCGGTAAAGTGATGGGGCACGTAGATGCCTTGAGCCTCCTTCTGCTCCCTTCCTCTGACCCTGAACCCGTGCCAGCTCATCACATTGCCCTGCTGGAGGACCTCCCTGATCGCCCGGTCCAAGTGGGGGAGGTGGTGCGCCACTTGGCCTGGGATCGCATTCTCTCCTGAGTCCTTGACTGGGTGGGGAGGGGGTGGCCTGTGGGCCAGATGGGTCCCAAGTTCTCAGCATTTGCTGGCCGCTGGGATGAGCTATCTTCCCACAAGGGGTGTTTGATTCCACAACTGCTGCAAAGTTGCATACTAACCGCTTTGCACGAGCACCACCCAGGGATAGTAAGGATGAAAGCCCTGGCCCGGAGCTATGTGTGGTGGCCGAGCCTAGACGCCCAGATAGAAAACACCATTAAGCAGTAAGTTAGGAATATAAACCAGCCTGCGAGCCGGCAAAGGCATCTCTTGTTCTACGATCTACAATAAAGTAGACAAATACAATTGGGGGAAATTGACGAATACAATTGGGGGAAGGGAAGAGCGAGGGCAGTGCAGCTGCTTGTGGGAAATCGGTCCAAGACTCCAGTGGCACCTTAAAGACTAACTAAAGTTGTGGCCAGATATGAGCTTTCATGAGTGTCCAGGGGCAGCATCCACACCTGAGAACTTACCAGTGGAAAGGGAGACCAGATGGCCACCAGAGGAGGACATAGGCAGCAAAACTTAGGGGAGATGGCTGACAGTCAATGGCATCAACAGGGAAGAAGTGGCAAACAGGAGCACTGGCAGCAGGGAAGGGAGGCTAGGTGGGCAGCCCCACCCCACACTGAGGGTAAGGAAGGGGGTGGAGCCAAAGAGGAGATGCCCCACTGGGCATGAGGCATGTCCATTATATGGGCCCCACCTGGGAAGGGGGGATTGGAGAGCCAGTGGCGTCCTGCCCCGAGGGGGAGGACTTGAGCAGCAGGCACAAGGCAGGCCAGGGAGGAAGACCATAAGTGAGACCCTTAGATGCTGGGAGAGTGACTGGGCTAACACAAGCAGGAGAGAGGGAACAGGGTGCATGCAGCCCCACTTCCCCATGCACTATCTGAAGTCAGAGCCAAGACAGTTCACTAGAAGTCACACTCTGGAGGGTCCTACCACACTGAGCTTGGACCCAGAGTCCCCAGGACCAGTGTTCCCTCTAAGCTGACTTAGTGTGAGCTAGCTCTCAGTTTTTTAGCCTCCAACTCACACATTTTTGTCTTAGCTCAGGAAGGATGGCTCCAGAGCAAACTAATTTATGCAGTAGCCAAATCACTCACTCACAACTTTAATGCCAGTAGCTCACAAAGTAGAATTTTTGCTCACAAGACTCCACAGCTTTAAGGGAGCTTTGCCCAAGACATGACAAGTTGGTGGCCCATATGGGTATAATGACATGTCCTCATCCTCATATTCTATCTCCAGATGGCTGGAAGCCTAGTCATCCCTTGATTACTTCAGACAGATTATGCCCCCCTCCCATCAGCTCTAGCAATGCATGGTGCCCAGCTTTCATGGTGCCCCTTGTCCTCTGCAGTCCCAGCACTGTTGGACTCAGGGAACACAATTTTAATTATTTGGGCTGACCTGGTACCTGAGGCCCTACAAGTGCAAAAGTGGATTCAGTTGTTGTGTTTCTCCCACCACACCCATTGATGCTGGTTATATTGGTCCCAGTGATTCTCCAGAGGCAACTGCAGGCTCTTGAGGCAGCTCACATAGATAATTTACCATAATCTGCTCTTCTGGGACAGGACCTACCATCCTTCCAGAAAGTGCAGCACCAAGCCACTGCGAAGCCCACCTGGGGAGTCTGGGGAGTCCTGAGACCAAAGATGACGATTCTGCCCCTGGATCATCCAAGAGGCTAGGCCTCCAATACAAGCCTTCTTCTGGAAGCTTCACCTTGCTCTGTCCAACATGACAAGTCTACACAATCCGGTCTTTGATTGACCTTTATTTTGCAAACAGATGCAGCAGAGTCAGGCCTTAGGGAGGTGCTGTCCCAGGAGTGGGAGAGGCAGGAGTACCCAATTATGTTTCTAAGTTGGGAGCTGCAGTCACCCAAGATGTGCTATGTGACCATTGAGAAAGAAGCCTTAGCCATTAAATTGGCTGTGGGGGCCCTGGAATATTATCCGTCCAGTAATCCATTTATTTCAGTAATGGACCATGCCCCATTGCAAGGCTAGAGCAAGTAAAGGATCACAATAACTGTGTCTTCTATTGGTATTGCTCTCTTTCACCTTTTAGGATTACAATGTGCTATTGGGATGGGCACCTCTACCTCAGTGCAGGCTGCATGTTCCCAATTGTTCGAACCTCCAGATTCCCCCAAGCCATTACAAAGAGGGGGGGGCAGTGTCCACACCAGTGAACTTACCAGTAGAGAGGGAGACCAGATAGCCACTGGAGGAGGACAGAGGTGGCCGTTTTCCAGGGGTATCTGGTGGTTAGTTCTCAACCTGCTGAAAGGGCCCATCTGATTTCACCTTGTGGCCCCAATAGATTTATATTGCTGCTACCAATTTTATTGTTTATTGTTTTTATTATTTTAATGTGGTTTTATTGTAAGGAGTCTTTGATTCGATTTGTTGTGATCTTCCCTGAGCCTGCTTGGGGAGGGTGGAATAAAAGCTCCAAAATAAATAAATAAATAAAATCCCTCATTTGACATGGGAGCAAGACAGGTGCACCTGGCCTTCCCTGAGCTGCTGAGACAGCAAACCTACCCCATGCCAAAGGTAAGGGGGGGGCAATGTTCCCTCTAAGCTGTGGAGTCTTGTGAGCAAAAATTCTACTTTGTGAGCTACTGGCATTAAAGTTGTGAGCAAGCGATTCGGCTTTTGCATAAATTAGTTTGCTCTGGCGCCATCCTTCCTGAGCTAAGACAAAAAATGTGTGAGCTGAAGGCTAAAAAACTGTGAGCTAGCTCACATTAACTCAGCTTGGAGGGAACACTGGGCAGGGCCAGAGAGGAGGTGCTCCACTGGGCGCATGGCATGTCCATTACATGAGCCCTACTCAGGAAGGGGGGGGGGGATTGGAGAACCTGATGGTGTCCCACCTTGAATGGGAGGACTTAAGCAGCAAGCATGAGGCAGGCTGAGGAGGAAGAGTGAGGGTGAGACTCAGAGCCAGGGGGAGAGCAACTGGGATACCTCGAGTAGGGGACAGTTTATAGGGTGCACACAAACCCCTCTCCCCCTGTGGTATCTGAGGCCAGAGCCAAGCCAGCTCACTAAAAGTCATGTCCTGAAGGGTCCTTCCTCACCAAGTTCAGACCCAGAGCCCCCAGGACCTTACAGTGAATCACTACCCACTTCTTCAATGTATCTGAAGAAGTCAGCAATGACTCACGAAAGCTCGTACCCTGCCATTAATTTTGCTAGGTGCAACTGGACTCCTGGTCTTTTCTGTTGAGTATTCTGTGTCTTAGTAATAGGCCAAGATGTGGCACCTTCCCTTCACCTCTGAGAGAAGGATGAAGGAGCCAAGGTAATTGGGCAGGGCTGGTCTGCCGTAGTCAAAGCTTGGACTCACATGCACCTTGGATCTATTTGATGTTCGTGTGTGCGTGTGTGAAGTGCCATCTAGCTGCTTCTGACTTATGCCGATCCTCTGAATTAACATTCTCCAAAACATCCTGTCATTAACAGCCCTGTTCAAGTCTTTGAAAGTGAGGGCCTTGACTTCTTTGATTGAGTCACTTCATTTCATGCTGTGTCTTCCTCTTTTCCTGTCACTTCAACTTTTCCCAGCATTATTGCATTTTCCAGTGACTCTTATCTTCTCATAATGTGACTGAAGTATGATAGCCTCAATGTGCCCTACAAATATTCCCAGAGCCAGCAGTTCACACAGTGGCAACTCCCACACTACTCTTGGAGTTGTTTTGCTTCATTTCCAGTCAAAGCAATCTAGTAACTTCCTTTCAGGTTGCCCCCTTCATCCAGCAGTGTTAGTATCATCACCTTCCATTTATTTATTTGCTTTATTTTATATCCCACTCCCTCTCCCCTGAATTAAATGCAAGACAGCTAACAACATATAGAATCACAGAATCATAGAGTTGGAGGTGACCTCTAGAGTCATCTAGTCCAACCCTCTGCATAATGCAAGAAATTCACAAATACCTCCCCCACCCCCAGTGACCCTTGCTGTATGCCCTGAAGAGGGCAAAAAGACCCTCTAGGATCCCTGGCCAAACTGGCCTGGAGAACAATAACTTCCTGATCGCCCATGTGGCGATCAGCATTTTCCTGGGCATGTCAGAAAGGGCCACAAGAACTAAGCATTGAGGCAACCCTTCCTGCCCTTCCTTCTCATGATCTGCCTAAATTCACAGAATTAGCAGTGCTATCAGATGGCCATCTAGCCTCTGAAAACCTCCAAAGAAGGAGAGTCCACCACCTCCCGAGGAAGCCTGTTCTGCTGTGGAACCACTCTAACTGTCAGGAAGTTCTTCCTAATGTTTAGCCAAAAAACTCTTCTGATTTAATTTCAACCCACTGGTTCTAGTCCAACTTTCTAGGGCAACAGAAAACAACTCCACAGCATCCTCTATATGACAACCTTTCAAGTACTTGAAGATGGTTATCATACCACATCTCAGTTGCCTTCTCTCCAGGCTAAACATACCCAGCTCCTTCAGCCTATACCAGTACAAAAATACAATAATCAGACATAAAAAATATAACATTATTAGAAATCACAGATAGAATCTATCAACTATCAAACAAGGGTAGGATACATGGATTCTGAAGACACAGATAGAATATAATTTACCAGCTGCTTAGTGGATCACAATCACCAAAATGCCATCTGAGAAAGAGTGGCCTTTCATGCCCTGCAAAACCTAGTGAGGACCCACAAGGCATGTACCTCTTCAGGCAGCCGGTTCCACAGGACAGGGACCACTACTGAGAAGGCCCTGCCCTTGTTGACACAAGGCAGACAATTTGTGAACCAGGAACTTTGGTTGAGGCAGCGGGCATCCATCACAGTTGGCCTCCCCGCTCTCAATCTGGGTCCCAATCTGTTGAAAGGGCCCACTAATTCCACCTGTGGCTCTATGAAATTCTTGCTACTTGTATGAATTTTATTGTTAGTGTTTTAACTGTTTTTAATGTGATTTTATTGCAACGAGTCTTGGACTCGGCTTTTGTGTTCTGCTTTGAGCCTGCTTTGGGGAGCATGGAATTAAAAATCTCAAAAATAAATAAATTCCACCTTGAATATCAAAGAAGATGGAAAAGATCAGCCAGGAGAAGTGGTCCTGAAGGTATGAGGGTCCTGGGACATTTAGGACTTTAAAGATAAGCACCAACACTTTGAATTGGCACCAGAAGGTAATTGGGAGCCAATGCAGCTGCCACAGAATAAGTGTTATATGCCCTGACCAGGATTCTGTCAGCAATCTGGCAGAATCTGAAACATTTTCAAAGGTAGGTCTGTGCAGAGCATGTTACAGTAGTCCAGTCTTGAGGTGACCATTGCATGAATTACCATAGTAAGGTCCACCCAGGACAGATAGGGGGACAGTTGGTGGGCCCAGCATAGATAGTAAAATGCATTCTTTGTCACCGAGGTTACATGTTTGTCCACGGAAAGCAAAGAATCAAGCCACACCTCCAGACTCCTGACAGAGACGAGCATAAAAAATCAGACCCCATCTAGGGTCAGTAGAAGTGGCTATCCCAGCAGTATAGGCTTCGCTAGCCACATAATTTCTGTCTTGGATGGATTTAGTTTCAACCAACTCTCACCTAGCCATTCCATCACTGTATCCAGGCAGGAGGCCAAGACTGGAATTCCAGCCACTGGTCTCACTCTTTGAATAAGAGGTAGAGCTGGGTGCCATCAGCATATTGATAGTACTCCACTCCAAACCTCCTGATGATCTCTGCCAGAGGGTGCATACAGATGTTAAATAACACTGAGGAGAGAATCAACCCCTGTGGAACTCCACGAGTTAGGGCCATACCTCTCACCCCAGGGAGGGGTGGAATTAGGAGAGCAAGCTCAAGGCCATACCGCTCACCCCCAGGGAGACTAGGTGGTTGACCAGGACTAAGTGGTCTACTATGTCAAAGGCAGCTGCAAGATGACAACAGGATCTGTAGCACCATCTTGTCTGTGTCAAGATGTAACCAGAGATCATCAACCAGAGTGACTAGAGCTGCCTCAGTCTCAAAACGCAGTCAGAAGCCAGATTGGAAGGGATATATGGCAGATGTCTCATTCAGGAATTCCTGGCACTGCTCAGCCATTGCTCAATCACCTTTCCCAGGAATGGAAGATTTGATAGGGTGGTAACTGGCAAGAAGGAGGAGAGAAGATATTGGATTTATACCCTGTCCTTCACTACCCAAAGGAGTCTCAGAGCGGCTTACAATCTCCTTTCCCTTCCCCTCTCCACAACAGACACTCTGTAAGGTAAGTGGGGCTGAGAGAACGCTCTCGAGAACTGTCCTTGAGAGAACAGCTCTGCAAGAACTTATGACTGACCAAAGTCACACCAGCAGCTGCATGTGGAAGAGTGGGGAATCAAACCCAGTTCTCGCAGATTAGAGTCCGTGCTCTTAACCACTACGCCAAACTGGCTAGGTTCCTCTCATCTAACAATTACTTTTTCAGAAGGGGTGTCACTGCTGCCTCCTTGAAGGAGCTAGGGAAAGAGCTCTGAGAGAGTAAAAGTTTTGTAATGTCTCCCAAGGCTACTCCTACCACTTCCCTGGAGGATTTCACCAACCAGGAAGGACAGGGATATAAGGAGCAGGTAGTAAGCCACACAGCTGATAGGACCCTGTCAACATCTGCCTGGGAGAGTAGGTTGAAGGAGTCCAGCAATGGGCCCCCAAGATTCTTACTGACTCCAAATCTGGCAGCCAAGTCTTTGCAAATATCCAAAGTTTTAGCTACTTTGGGGGCCACTTGAGTGGGTGGGTGTCAATTGCCTAATAATTCTAAACAATTGAGCTGGACATGATGTGGCAGATGTAATGGAGGCAGAGGAATAGGAATGCTTTTCTGCCTTCCCTACCACTTCATAGGTCCACTTCAAGTGGGTTCTATGAAGTGTCCTCATTGCACTGTCACGAGTTCATTGCCAGTGCTGCTCTAGCCATCTAAGCCCCCTTTTTACCCCCTTAGTTCACCCATAGACCAGGGAGCCCAGCCACAAGGGAGTCCTGTGAGGAGAAGACTGGGCACGTATATGTGTCCAGGTTCAGTCCATCACAATCTCAGCAAAAGCTGTTTTTTGCTGGGACAGCCTGTAGGCCAGAAAAGGAGGGCATGGATTTGGAATGGAGCTCCTGGTAGCTGGCCCTTGACCTTTGCAGCAAGCTCCAGCCATAACAGCCGCATTGTTCCTGCCTGACAGCTCCCTTTGCAATCACTTCTGTGCTTGCCTGGGGCCCCTTCTTTGTCAAGCTTAAAAAGGTTCTTATGTAGGAACACTGCAGAGGATAACAATATGAATACAGCCAGCACAACTATGCACCATGACTCTTAGGCATTACAGTTTCAAAGAAGGTCTTAAGAACCAGCCTAGGGTTGCCAGCCTCCAGGTGGGGCTCGGAGATCTCCCAAAATTACAAATAATCTCTAGATGACAGAGATCCGTTCCCCGGAAGACCATGGCTGCTTAGGAGGGTGGGCTCTGTGGCATCCCTCCCTTTCCCAAATCCTACTCTCCTCAGACTCCACCCCCAAATCTCCAGGAATTTCCCAACCTGGAACTGGCAACCCTGTTGCATGAACTGATAGTTGCAGATTGAAGTTAGGCAATTTGATGACCTAAATATGTCTTTTAAAAATGAAAGTTCATGTCTTCTAGCTTGGTTTTAGTGTGCATACAGATTTGTGCTCTGTTGAATAAGCTGTGTGTTTGCTCTCTATGATTATCTGCAACCACTTCTTCCCGTATAGTATCTTTTTTGTGACTACTCCCAACCTGAAAAAAAAACCTTACTTGGCCAGAAGACTCATAATCATAGACAGTGACATGATGGATCTCTTTATAATAAAGAACCCTTGGCTGCAACTTGGGAAACTTTATAGGTCCAAAGGCTTATTAAATGTGAGACAAATTGGGAGCTGAACCTAGTAGTTAATTTCTTTTTAAAGAAAAGTGCTGAAACCTTACCCCTGAATCCCAGACGTTTTGGAAATTGACTATGGTTACCCAGTAGTCAAGGCACTCTTTTCACCTCCATAAAGGCAATCTCTGCTTTGTGATTACATATTGTAAGGGAATTCGATAAAGCAGGTTGAAGGCAGAGGATTTTGGCCTCAGGCCAGGTGAGGCCTGCCTCAGATCTAAACCTGGTTTTCCTGATCCTTCATAGGCAATCGGTCACCTTAACAGGATTGCCAACAGACCTCAGGAAAATGTCTAAGGCTGCGTTCAGACGGCCAGTCAATCGCGCCATGAGCCCTCCTAAAATTTTATCCCGATTTTTTTAATCCAGCCTAGCACGACCAGACGCCCCCATATGAAATAGCCTCACCGGCATCCACCGAGGATTTTTTTAAAAAAAGTTTTGTACATTCGCATAGGCAAGGCTGCGCCTCCTTGGAGAACTGAGGCGATCGCGGAGGGTTTTCAGCAAAGTCCCGGTCCTCCCCTTGCCATTGCCATCATGATCAATGGAGGGACTATTTTGCAAGTTAGAACAGTCCTTCCCCCCTCCATCTCCCATCGCGGTAACATCTTGTCCCTAAAAGAAATAAGCATGAATATTACATTCCTCGTAGCGCTTATCGCTGAATGCATTTCCTCGTTAAAGCGCACATGGGGTTTCAATTTTTTAAAAATCGTGCCCCCGTCGGCTCGGTCTGACGTCAGACCGAGCCGACGGGAGCATCGCGCGCTAATGGAGTGACCAGACGGAAGAAAGTCTGCAGTTGTTGCGCGGGTAAGTGAAAACCCTACATTGAAACTGCTACTTTTTAAATCAGGATTGGAGGCGCAGCAGAACTGGGACCGGAATATTTCGCAGATGTTTCTGTCTGGTCGTGCATTTTTGATCCACAAGGGAGTCGTTCCTATGGCAGATCAAAAGATCCGTCTGAAAACACCCATAGAAACATAAGAAGAGCCCTGTTAGATCAGACCAACAGGCCACCTAGTCCAGCATCCTGTCTCACAGAGTGGCCAACCAGTTCCTCTGGATGGCCAAAAAAAGGGCATAGAGGCTGAGGCCTTCCTCTAATCTTGCCTTCTGGCTCTGGGATTCAGAGGATTAGTGCCTCTGAATGTGGAATTTCTTCTCTCTCATCATGACTAGTGGCCACTGATAGCTCTGCAATATCTTTTTGAGGATGCAGTGACCAGAACTGTACACAGTATTCCAAATGAGGCTGCACCATAGATCTATATAGGGGCATTACAATATTGGACATTTTATTTTCAGTCCCTTTCCTAATAATCCCTCACATAGAGCTTCCTTTTTTCATTGCTGCAGCATACTGGGGTGACACTTTCATTGAGCTATCCACTATGAACCCAAGATCTTTTTCCCTCTTAATCTCAGCAAGTTCAGAGCCCATTAGCCTGTCCCTTTAATAGATGTTTAATGTGTTTAAATGAGCAGCTTGAAGCTTTTCATAGCATGGAGGTAGATAACATCACTTGCCAAATAACATCCCGTTAAACCTGTATTAAAGAGACAGGACATTTTTCTTCCAGGCAGTTTGTAAACCCAACATCACCAAAAATGTTAATATCCACACTCTTTTGAGATGCTATCAATTTAAGCTAAAAGGAAACTTCAAAGCAAGTTTAAAGATACCTACTGGGCAACACATTTGAGGAGCTTTAAGAAGTATTTCAAGAAAACTCTGCTAAGGAGTGTTCTGCACATACCAACAGAGAACCATGTACTCCATCCTGAACTTCATAGAGGAAATGCAGAATAAGAATGAGATAATTTTAAAAGTTTACTGAATGTCTATTTATAGACATTGGTTCTCTGCCCCTGCAAATTTCTTTCACCTAAAAAATTCTGCTCTCCCATTCTGTGTTATGCCTTCAATGTATTTATATAGTACAGTCATGTTTCCTTTTGCTCTCAGTTTTCTAAAAAACCTAGAGCAATCTCTCTATTAATTGCTCTACATAATGCAGGTTTCCCCTTTCCTTGAAGCATTCTGGTTTTTCTTGTTCTGCTTTGAATCATCTGTCTCAAAAAATGAGTAATATCACAGTATTCCATCAGAGACCTCACAAATGGTACTAGTGTAACATTTCCATATCTCCCCAGGAAATACCTTGTCAAAACCAGAAATCCAAAAATGATGGCAAAGTTTCCAAATGCTATCCATATTTGAAAAATTTGATAACGAAATGGAAAATATGAATTGAGCAATTTCAAATTTGGATGAAATTTCATTTCTGCTGTAGCCTACAATCCCATAAAAAGCTACTTTGGTGGACATTACACCACACATTTGCACCTAATGTGTGGTAACATTCTCCTTATAACAAATTACTCCCTGGATGAGAGAACTCACTCTGAGAGGGACATCTGGACTTCTCTGCGGGTCCTTTATCAAACAAGGAATTTTTTTCCCCAAGACAGTTGAAATCCATTAGTTGCTGTTCATAAGTTTTCTTGAAACTTTACCTTTTCTGTTACTTTGCCAATGTAATTTGGCTGGATAATTTTAGTTTGCCCATCCACTATTCTTGGGCCCTAGACATTTTCCTCTCAAGAGAAATTGCTGGTAAAATGCTTAAAATGGAAATTTATTGTTCTTTTTTTTACATTTCTTAATCTGGTTTCAGAGACACTGGGAACAAAGCCATAGACTATTTAGTTCAAAGCCTTTTCACATCTTGTGTGATACTGTGTTGAATCACTCTACCTCCACTTAGCTAAATAAACTTCATTAAGAGAAGAGGGATAGTCCTTACTCCCAGAGTATTGTGATAGAGAGATCTAAAAGAACAAAAGAATAGAAAACAAAAAGCCTTGTCTTGAACATAATTAAATTGTAGTTGATTTTTATGCCAATTAGGGAAGGGCACAAACCACATGATGAGCCAAAATTTGTGAATTCTGGCCAGATCGGGGCTCAGGAGGCAACGTTTGGCATTCATGTGGTCTCTGAAGAAATCTCCAAGCTTTTGGGAAGCTCAGGGCTGTTCAGAAAAGGAAACCCACCCAGGAACTCTGGTGCAAAAATGATAGACAATGGTGGGGGTGGTGCTTTCCAGCCTTGGAAATTTAAATAGGGACCCTTTAAAGCTTGACACGCCCTGCTGCCTGCCAATAACAGAGTCTCCATTTGTTGTAACGAGACTCAGATCTATATAAGTGTAGAACAAGCACCCATTCCCTTTGTTGGCGTTCTCATTTTGGATGGAGAGGGTGTATTCATGAAAGAACTTTGTTGCTGGGCATGGTAGGGGGAAATTGCTTAGCTAGCTTAAGAGGCTAGGGAGCATTGATTTCCCCTGGGTTCCTTTTTGTGGTGATTTGGTTTTTGTTTGTTTGTTTGCTACAAAAGATGGAAAAATTGGGATTGAATTCCTCTTTTACACAGCATATTCGTTTAGTGGGATTTTCCTGCTGTCTGCTTCCTTGGTAGTTTCCCTTCCTTTTTCTTTTCATTTTATTTCACCCCCACCCACCCCCATTTTGAGTTGCAGTAAGACAAAGGATTGCTCTTTGTGTATTTTTTTTGGGCTGCTTTGGGGGGCTTCAACTTAGTTCTCTGCCATTTTATATCACACACACAACACACTGGGATGCTTTTTGTTTTGGGGTGATTTGTGTTTGTCTTTACTGCCTACTGATCTCCATTTAAAGCCCCCCCATGACCTTCTTCTCCTTGGCAGGGGGGGGGGCACCTCCCTGCACCCACCCTGCCTTGGGGGACTTGTTCCAGTCTCAGGGAGTGACTTGGTGTGACTTTAGTGCCCAGCTCTCCATGCCTAGTTTGAAACCTTCCCCCAACTGACCTGCTTCTCCTCTGGGGGGGGCATCAATCTGTGCCTGCCTGCTGCCCTGCCTGCCTGCCAGTTTCCCTCTCTGGCAACCAACCCACTTGATCAACTGTCCTGGGCTGCTTTTGGGATGGGTGCTTGCTTGGTCAGGTGTTTGGTGCCATGACAGGGGTGGAAGGGGTGGTGTTTGTGGCTATGAGAAGATGACATCTCTTTCCCCTGTGCCAAGTAGTAATGAGCAATATACACAGCTTCCCCACAGTAGGTGTGGGTGGCTCCCAGACCCTGGGCAGGGTGAGTGGCCCTGCAAGCCCAGCAGGGCCAGTCGGGTAGGAGACCCTGGGTCTTGGGCAGGATGGGATGATTGGCCTTGCCTAGAAATCACCTTGACCACAATGGGACGGTGTAATTACATTATCCGTCTGCAGAGGGAGGGTGTGCCCAGGGACATACAGCCACCTGCAACTGTGTGGGTGGCTCCCGGGGCCCAGGCAGCGTTGGCCCTGTCCTGCACTCACTTTGTTCACTGTGGGAGGGTAGACCTGGGGACACACAGCCACCCACAACTGTGCAGGTGGCTCCCAGGCCCTGGACAGGACGGGAAGGTTGGCCCTGCCCTGCAGTCACATTGTCTGTTTGTGGAGGGAGGGTGGGCCCAGGGATTAAGCTTCCTATCATGCAGTTAAATCCTAGGCCTGGGCAGCACACTGTAGTTGCCTTACCTGTGGAGAAAGGGTGGACCCAGGGAGTCAGCCACCTGCTGTGCAAGTGGCTCCTGGGCCTGGGCAGAGGGGTTTGGCCCTTCATTCATCTAATTGTTGGTGAGAGAATGGGCCCAGCCAGGGACAGGTCCATCCACAGCAGGGCCAGCAACAGTTCTCTTCCACATGCTTTCAGGGGGAGGGGGTGTTCATTTTGGAAAGATCAGCTGCAAGTTTCATGCCTCCCCTTTACTGGGTCACATTGGGTCCAACCTGTCTGTTCTATCGCCCAGAACCCAAACCTGACAACATTTTCCCAGAAAGCACTTTCCTGGAGACACCTTCTTTGGCAGGCTGTAACTCAGACCCCCCCTCCCAAGTCCAGACATGCAGGGGGGCATCCTAGTTTGATGTGTCTAGCATGCACAGGGCTCGTTCTATACACTCCTGAACTCACATCTGACATCTCCCCCAAAAGCACTTTCCTGGGGGCACCTTATTGGAAGGTCCATAACTCAAACTCCTCAAGTCCACATGTACTTTGTAGGGCATGTAGGGGGGCATCCCGGGGAGGTCTGCTGCAAGTTTGATGCCTCTACCTTGCACAAGATCCATTCTATACACTCCAGAACCAGTACCTGACATCTCCCTGAAAAGCACTTTCCTGGGGGCACCTTGTTTGGAGGTCCATATCTCGACCCCTCCCCAATGCAATTTTCACCAAGCTTGATGGGCATGTAGAGAGAGTCAGCTGGAGAAGGCCTGTGATTTTGGAGTCTCTAGGACCCTGGGGTCTGCCCCACTACATCACAAACTTCCCAAACCAGTTCAGTTTGGCAGAGCGGCTAGGTTCGGGTTTGGGACACATCCTGAACCCGAACCAAGTTTTCCCGGTTTGTGTCCATCTCTAATGCTGATATACTCTGTGATGGATTAAACTACAGTGGTTTAGAGTTATTTGATATTCTCTTATTATTACCATATGCACAAACCCTGAGAGTTTTCATTGGTGCATGTAACTGCCATAAGTCATCACAACTGATTGTATGATTGTTTGGTTCAGATCTCATTTTCCCCATTTTTTCATTAAAATGCATTGCCAGAACATTTTTACGTGTTTGTGGTCTTACGATTTGCCCTGCAAACTAATAAAAGAAAATATATAAAGCAGGAAGTGAGGAACTATGCTGTCTTCCCTCAAGCCTGGCATACATCTCCCCTGTGCGTGCAGGCAAGTCACTTAATGTCTTGAATGCCTGTTTCGATCCCAATAAAGCATGAAGACTGTTAATATGAAACAAGGACATGGTGAGACTTTGAATGAAACTGTGGCTTTCATCAACAGACATTCTTACTCTGAAGGCATAAGCAGCTCTGAAGCACTTTGACGGGGGAAATGGTATTATTAACAGTCTTTTGAATTACTAATACACTTTGGTCTGTGTCATGAGGTGATGTAGATGTAAATACAAATTTAAATGTAGGTACTATGAAGGTTTTACCAATGATAGCAATACCCTGTGTGATAAATATGTAGCATGTGTATAAGTGAAATAACTGGACAACTAATACTGACTTGGTCTGGCTATGGCCTGTGTAGCTGTCACTTCAGTGTGTGCTGCAGTCTGATCCCCAGCATAGCATTGTGGAGGAAAAACTACGTCAAGGCATGAAAAGCTACATGAGTCCAGTAATACACAATAGAAGGCCCAAGCTCACATTTGGAGCTAGGCTTTTGGCATACTTACCAAAAGGTTTGGCCAACCCAATACTCTATTAGACAATATAGTCAATGGAAATGATATGGATCCACAATGATGAAAAGAAAGTGAAAAAAGTGTTAAGATGATCAGAGATTCTCTGGGTAGTCATATACCCTATTCTATTTGACAATATTGTTCAATGAATCTGCATTGATCATGTTGATGCTAGTATTTATTATTACATTTATTTCATCTATTCTGGAATTAGGGTTGCCAGGTCCCTCCTGACAACCAGTGGGGGATGGGAGGGGGCCTTACCAGGAGAAAGAGGAAGGCCCAGACCACATAGCCATCATTGCACAGGAATTGACACCATCACACTGCAACATCTCTGTGATGCTCTGGTATTTAGGCAAAAAACTCTACAGTAGAAACAGCTTCTACCACAGAATTTTTGCCAACTTACAAGAGGGTTGCCTGGGTCTTCCTCTTTCTACTGGTAAGTTCCCCCACTGGCCAGCTGATTGGTGGCTGGGGGGGCAGGGCCTGGTAACAGGGGACCTCCGTCTCCACCCTGGGGGTGGTCTGGCAACCGTATCTAGAACCCAAGGTGGGATACACAGGTAGCCAAGAGGTCTTACATCCAGCCACTAACCAGACCCAAAACTGTTTAACATCACCAAGGTATGGAGAATTTCTGGATACACGTACCAGGTTATTAAAGAACTGTTGTCCAGCACCATTTGCAATGGAAGTGTGGCGCAGGGGGTGGGGGGGAGTTTACCACAGTACTAGATTCCCCAGACAAGGCCTGTAGGTGCTCAGTTAACATGTTATAGAATATGACAGCCAAAAGCTGATGAAAGGTTCAGCAAAATCACTAGGGTCTAGCACAAGAACATCCATCAGAACAATTAATATGACACTGATTCTCAAACCAGGCTGATCAAGAAACTGTGTGGGTGGGTGCCGGGGAGGGGGATATTTCCTTTCCTTCTAGCTGTACTGCAATAATGAGGGTCAGAGCCACAGAAAGCAGGCTTGTTTCCTTTGAGAGAAGCCTGGTTTTATTTTTATTTTTAAATGTAAAATGAAGAAGAAAGATTATAGCATTGTAAGCACGGCCACGGCCATAATATGAATTTTCCTACATTCCAGTCATGAGATTTAACCAAAAACAGCTTTGGGGATATCATGATGGGAAAAAGCAAAATGTCGTGATTGCATTGGGAATATATTAGCTGGAACGCTGTCTCAGCAGCTGGCCCACAGGCTTTTGAAAGAAGGGCTATTCCAAGAACTATATAAATAAACAGAGGCCTTGGGAATTTTTATTCGTCCAAAAAATTGTCTTTGCCAAGCCAACCATTACCCAAAGTTTCTCTGTATGTGTGCCTCATAGGTAGGGTACTTGACACAGAGGAAATGATGACTACTTTTATGTGCCAAGTTCTTTATGAAGAGATTTGGCAAGCCCTGTTCTAAGGTGGACTGATTTTCCAGAGGTATAAATGCTCAGTAATTACTCTGCTAATTATAATTGGGCCTGTTGGTGTACTGCTCCTACTGTCCGTTAAGAGAATATTATTCATGCTGAAGCAACTAGGCCTCTGCTTGTAATACATGCCTAGGAGACTGCTATGTTGGGATAAACCCAAAACGATCTCACAGCTTTGGTTCCCAGTGGAATAATCTCAGCTGCTTCCGTTATTTTTTGACAAATAACAAAGGGGAAAGTGAAGTGACAAGGGAAGAAAGGAAATGGAAGAGCAGAACTGCTGTTTGTGTGTGTGTGTGCGTGGGGGGAGATCTATACAATATTCCAGTCCTCTTTTCTTTTCTTTTCTTTTCTTTTCTTTTCTTTTCTTTTCTTTTCTTTTCTTTTCTTTTCTTTTCTTTTCTTTTCTTTTGCAATCAAGTCAAGCTGACTTATGGCATCCCCTAGTGGGACCTGAAGGCAAGGGGTGCTCAGAGGTGGTATTCCTTGGAGGTCTCCCATCCAAATACTAGCCCTGCTCAGCTTCTGAGATCTGATGAGATCGGGTTTGCCTGGGCTATCCAGGTCAGGGCTTTCCAATCCCCTCTTTATATCCATGGGCTCATGAATTCAACTGGATATAGTGATTTAACATGAGTTGTTGCTGGCATCACAGAATTAGTCTTGGAGCTAGAAATCCAATCCATTCCCTGCCTCCTTCTCTGCCTGCTTTAACTGTGGGGCCAAGGACGGAGGCCCAGCTATACTGCTGGCTACGGGTGCCAACTCTGGGTTGATGAATAACACTTTTAAGTCCTATGTCATGTAGCAGTTATTTTGTTAAGCCATCTAGCTTCTTTTTTCAATTTTAGGGATACCTGGTCCTGTTTTGGGGTTCACAAACTCTATGTGGGGACTGGAAATATCCCAGAATTATGAGTGATCTCCAGGCAACAGAGTTCAGTTCCCATGGAGAAAAGGGCTGCTTTGGAGGGTGGACTCAATGCATTATTCTCTGCTGAAGTCCCACCCTGATGCAAACCCCAGACCCCTTATGACACGCTGTGTTACCATTGGCGGGAACAGAGAAATAATGGGCAGCAGCAAGAAGAGAGGAGATCACAGGCTGAAGGTTCTTGAATGCTTTGAGTCGGGACAGTTAAGTTGGTAATTTCAGGAGATAAATGACTGCCTGCTTTTTGGAAAACAAGTTAAAAGGCCTTTGGTCAACCAGTCAGTCAGTCAATCTCCCTTTGGCAAGGAAGCTTGGACAGACAGGTGAAAATGGAAACCAAGGAAACTGAGAGAGTGACAGCCCAAGTGGTATAGTGGCTAGATGTTGGACTGGGAACTGGAAGACCCAGGTACAAATCCCCGTACTGCTATGGAAGTTCATTCAGTGACCTTTAGCCAGGTGCTTCCTTTTACCCTAACTTACCTCACTGTGTTGTTGTTGTCAGGATAAAAACCCTCACTGTGTTATTGTTGTGGGGAGAAAAGAGGGGTATAAACAAATCAATTCACATGATAAATACAACTGTAAACTAAAGAAACAAGAAAGATGAAAGGCTAAAGCTCTGGGACCAAATCTGTTGAAGTCTTATCCGCTACGTATAAGTTCCAATTTTAGTCTATGTGCTGCCGTATAAGTGTGTTTTAAAAGAGTTTGGAACTTTAAAGAGCTAAAGGACAGGCATGCATGCATAAGTGTCTAGTCCAAGTCTATACTATATTAAAACTCTGTGTCTTTAACAGCTAAAGGATAGGTGTAAGTAACATTGTCAAACTCAATTAGATTCCTTTGGAACATGGCCACTGCTCCACCCCTTTCCACCCCTCTATGTAATTATTCCTCTTTCTCTGGTTATTTTATAAACAAAGTAACCACAACAAATGATCTTGAAATACTCCCCCTCCATTTAATCTTAAAAATATGCCAAAAAACTTCAAAACTTCTTGTGACCTTCTCCCTCCCCACATAGCTCCTCTGGCTGCTGAAGCCTTAATGGGCAAGGCTGCTGGTGGGTAGGACTGGGAGGACAAAATTTCCTGGGCCCAAGTAGGGTTGCCAGCCTCCAGGTGGGACCTGGAGATCTCCCACTTTTACAATTGATCTCCAGTTGACAGAGATCAGTTCACCTCGAAAAAATGGCTGCTTGAAGGGAGGACTCTAGGGTATTGTACCATGCTCATGCCCCTCCCCTCCCCAAACCCCACTCTCTCCCGGATCCACCCCCAAAGTCTCCAGGTATTTTCCAACCCAGACATGGCAACCCTAGGCCCAAGTCATCTGGAGGGCCCTTGAAGCCAATCTCATGTGGCAGTCAAAGAATGCATTCACTTAAAACAAGCAAACAAACAAACACCCTTCTAATGCAGTTCTATACTGCAGCCCCTAGGAGCTCAGGAAAGCCAGGGTACAGTAAACAGAAGCTGTTCTGATTTTGCTGGCCAGGCCTTTCTGCAACATTTACTAGGAAGGTGAAGGGATCTCTTGCTTCTCTGATCCTGCTAAACCCATCAGCCAAGCCAGCACTGGGGCAAGGTAAGACCAGCCAGGGCAAGCTATAGTCACTGAAAGGATGTATCCTTCTAGAAAGGACCTTATGTCAAACAGTCTATGGTTTCCCTTTTCCTTTAGTTCCACCCATCTCCATAGTTTTGTCTACATATCCATTTTCTTACAAGGAGGCAGCCCTGTTAGTGTGTGATAACAAAAATAAATAAATAAACAAACAAACCTTTTGTTGTCTTTTCCTTAATTTCTCTAACTCTTTTCCACACTTTTCTCATGTTTCAGTTTGCTCTGTTTCTTTCATGATGTGCCATTCCTCTATCCCCAATTATAATCCCCCTCCTTATTTTTCAGTCTTGGGTTCAACTCCTTTTCATCCACCCTGCTTGGCAACTTAGAATGTATTTAATAGTAGCATAGCAGCAAACCTTTGTTAATATTATGAACAGAAGGGGAGTGTTAATATTTCCCCATAATCTATCAAAGCAGTGAAAGGATGCTTCCCACCTTCCAATTTGCCTTAGTGGTGAAAAATGAGGAACAGAAGTTCAACCTAGCTTAGTTTCCATTGCAGATAGCATGGGGGGTTGTCTGAAAATAACCTGGGCCAGGATATTCCAATCCAGTTCCTTTTTGGCCCTGGAACTTCCACAATCATCCTGAAGCTGGTGGCCAATTTTGAGATTCCTAGTTTTATTTTCTGATGGGTTAAGCCTGCCACAAATGGATTCTTTTATTATTATAGATGCATGGTAACAGCCAACCAAGTGATGTGTTTGTTTTTTTTAATGGATCAGAGTCATATGGAGGTGGGACGGACTTTTTGTCCGGGGCCCACGATGGCTTTTGGCAGCTCTGGGAATGAGAACTCCATTTCCTGGACAGCTTTAACCTTCTCTGTTAAAAACCTATCCAAGCTTACCTGTAAAGGACTCACTGCCACTAATTTCTGGGAATTAGTTTAAAGATGACATTTGTTGGCACCTTACCAGAAATGAGCATAAGTATCAAAGAGAATAACATATAAAAATATATTTTAATCCCACATACTTTTGGTTTGGTAATTTCATCTCCATAGTCATCTTAACTTTGAGGTAAGTAAATTCAGGTCTGGGGAGGGTTAAACATTTTGAGTCAAATGTTTCCCCTCACAGCCCTGCAGACAGAAAATAGATAGCTGTGATTGCTCTTTTAAAAGCTCCTGGCCTGGCTTCTTAAACAGTTAATCTTGGTCAGTTCTATCTGGTTTGCACATGTGTTTCCTGTTTTTCTTCTCAATTCTATACTGCTCAGGGACCTGGGGAATGAGAGTGCAGGATTTTCCTGAAAGGAAGGGCTGCTTTGTTCATTACTGCCTTGGGAATGTGTTAAATTTTAGCATGTGTACTGCAGGCACCAAACTGTATTTCCAAGGGTAGTAATCAGCCTTGCTTGTTAAAAACGTATAGCTTAAAGGAAACCAATAATCAGAATGCTTCTTTTAGCTATGTTGGCATTATCGATCCAAGATCCTTCTGTGCTTGTACCTGCCAAAGGAAAAAAGTAAGCATTACTTGAAGAATGTAACCAATGAAGACTGAGTTCTAAATTCACAGCAGGAATGAAGACTCTGAAGACAGTGCTGGAGGAATGAAAGGCCAAGACATCATGCAGTTTTTAAAAAGATGATTCTAACCAATAGAGCCACTATGGAATAGTAGATGAGAGATTCAGATGCTAATGCCACCTGTGGGGGGGGAAAGGCAGGTCCAGGTCTCATAATCTTGTCATATTTGGGCAAAAGAGAAGCAAGAAACCCACAATTTGTAGTTTGTGAAGAAAAAGATTTGTGAAGAACTAGTTTCTTTTTATTGGATGTTGTAATAGAGTCTGATAATGTACAGTCATATGTATTGTTCTCTGCGCTTATAAAAGGATATATTTGCGGAGAGGGAGAGAGAAAGACAGCCTGATTTTGGATTATGGCTGCTGCTGTTCTTACTCTTAATTCCATCCAGCCAGAGGAGCCAAAGCCTTCTCCCTCCGGTCCTCTGTGCAAACAGTCCCTACCATCTGCAACTCACATGATGCCCAGTCCCCCTAACTGAAGTAGTGAAAGGGAAGCGGATGTTGTGCTCTTACCTTAGGGCATCGAGGGGAAGGCTGCAGCATTGTGCAGGCATGAGGCAACTGAAGGGATAGTAGAACAACTGTGGCTGTGGCTGATGATATCAGTTGCCTGTGCCATGTTCTGCTCCCAGTTTGGTTGCTGTGCACATGCATGGTTATGCAGCCAAGACTCTGCTTCCCTTCATATAAAGGCACCACATACCCCTAGCTCTTCAGCAGTGCTCAGTGGTGGGAATGAGAATCTTTCATCTTCCCACATGAGCTGCCATACACTGTCCTCAACATAGGAAGTCGAGGACTAACCTCCTTCACTATTTTTCAGCTATTCCTCATATATCCAGGAGATGGTGGGAAGAATGAGCTTCAGGTTAGGCAGTCCTGATCTGTAGTTATGAATGGGAACCTATAAACCTGAAGCTCATAAATGTATAAATGCTCCCCAAAGGAAAAGAGTAGATCTGTACATGCCAATAAGCATAATGAAGAAGGCTTCTTCCTAATGTGAGTTTTGTTTTCTTCTTGATCATGATACCAAAATTGTGGAACTCCCACTCTGGGGATATTTGTTTCTCTCTTTCTATCACTGTGTTCGGCCAGCATGTGAAGGCTGTATTCTTTGGCATTCTCTTTGCCTTATTACTCTAAGTTTTAATTGCTGGGTCTGTGTCTTTATGTATGTGTCTTATTCTTGGGTTTAAATTGATCTTATGATTGTTTTATAATGTTCTGCTTTTTCTGTATTTCGCATTTGTGTGTATTTTGTGTATATGTGTGTGTACCCATGCCTGGGAGTCATGGCAACCTCTGGTGACCTACTGGGGCACGGAGGATATTCAGAGAAGTGGCTTAATAGCCTGCCTCTGCCTTCCAACCCTGGTATTCTCTGGAGGTCTCCCATCCAAATGCTTGCCAGGGTCAGCTCTGATGAGATCTCTGATGAGATCGGGCTTGCCTGGACTATCCAGGTCAGGACATAATGTTTTGCTTTTGTTAGCCAGCTTGGTGGCCCTTATTGAGCAGAAAGGCAGAATATAAATTCTGTAAATAAATAATAAATAAATACTAATTACTCTGAGCCTTTAGGCCTACCTATAAGAAATTCACCATAGTCAGTGGTACAATATCTGTTTTCTCCTCAGCATATGTTTGGCAGTAAGTCCCCACCATCTTCAGGTAACAGCTTCCTAAGTAACAGAGTTGATTAATTAATTATAAACTCGTTTAGTGTAATCCTGTCCTTAAAATAAT